>CM040743.1:49279404-49551904 GCA_022829145.1 Albula goreensis
CTCAGTGCAGAACTCCCAGTCCTGTTAATCTGAGAGAACCACAGCCCTGTGACTCAGTGCAGAACTCCCAGCCCTGTTAATCTGAGAGAACCACAGCCCTATGACTCAGTGCAGGCCTCCCCGGCCCTGTTACTCTGAGAGAACCACAGCCCTGTGACTCAGTGCAGAACTCCCGGCCCTGTTAATCTGAGAGAACCACAGCCCTGTGACTCAGTGCAGAACTCCCCGGCCCTGCTAACCTTAATGCAGATCCTTCAGAATGCAGAGCGCTGAGTCAGCAGCTCAGAATGAGAGACTGTGGGTTACACTTCCGCATGCTCACAGAGGAGAGCAGCATCTCTGTACACACACACCTCCTGCCTTGTGACCTCTCACAGTCACCGTATCAACACCATCGTTAGCCTTAAACCTGAGCCAGCACAGGTGTCAGGGGTCTTAATGGATCCAGCACCCTTTCCTCTACACAGCTCTGTGTTCGCTGTAACACTGGGTGAGGAAGAATGAGGTCACAGAAACTGTGAGTAGTAGAGAAGTACAGAAGTTTGTTGTTCTCGGCTCCACATGTTATGGATTACAGTTCTGCTTCTCCTCACTGCCTGCTAACACAGACTCACATGTATGTTTGTCTGAGGAGAGATAGAGGCAGATTCGGCCCCTCACACAACAAAACAACAACATCATACAACCTCCCTGTTTAAAATAACCAACTGAATTCACCCCCTCCTTCTATGGATTCATACACAATAAGTACATTTTCTCTGTCATTATTCAGTTAAACCTAATATTAGCGAAAAACGTCAAACAAACATGATAATTTCTTACCTTGTGAAAACTGAGAGAGATGCCGACTACCGCAGGTAAAGGATCGCACCTTTTTCTGTCTCAGAGTTTGGTAACAGAAGTAGGCAGCGCAAAAAGGGCGCATCTCAGTCAAATGACGTCACTGTGGAATTCTTTCAGATTGCACAGTACAGCTGTCAATCAATTCTCATCCCCAAAGTTCTCAGATTTCAGGGGAATCTTGTGAATGTGCGGTGAATCACTGCGTCTGACGAGTTGAAAAAAAAAACTTGTGTAACTGTGTTGCGCAAGGCGTAGTAAACGCCGGGTGCGTCCCGAGCAGGCATTTTTACTCATAATGGGACGCAACCGCTGAAAAGCTTCTCACTCTTGACATTGTATTTCATCCTGCTTACTGACATGGTCAGATTCCGATGTTGGGCAAAACGGCAAATAAATCACGTTTCAAATATGACAAAAAAAAAAAAAACATTGTCTCTGCCGGTTAGCAGAACAAACAGCAGTAAACAAGTGTCATTTTGAAGTTACTCGAATTATAATTATTTTCGAATTGTAAGTATTGGTTTTATGACGTAAAATTACTTATACGTCACAGATAAGCAAACAGGTCCAAAACTCTTTTTCATCAGTGCCGCAGGGATAGGACTGTCACGATACGACTTCTCATTCCCTTTAACCCTAGGTAGGTGACCTTTCCATGTATCTTTACTGTTTCATGGCAAACATATGGTATGGTTTTTCTTTCTTATTTTTATCTGCCCGTACACGTACAAGCGACAGGAATGTAAATGAGCTTTTTAGCTCTCTCTGCCATAATGCTTCAGACGTAAGTTTCTCACAAACGTTTTACCAGTTACAGCGTTCATGGTTATGCTTTAATAATACAGCTCGTCATTTAGTGCACCCTGAGCTCCGATTTGCCTTTCATGGAATACACTGTAGACCATCATACAATTTGGCTACTTTTAGCCCATTTATCTTACCAGAAACATCCCCTCTGAGATTAGAAATGTCTTTTGCGAGGCAGTGAATCCTACCAGGGCCTCGCGGGGTTATTAAATCCCCACCGCGTGCGAGCGGAAAGAGTTGAGCATCACACGCCAGAAATGCGAGGAGCGGGTACCATTATACCGCTTTGATGTTGACAGATGACATAGTGAACATAATGTCCTCCAGCCCTGAGATCATATAGAAAAGGGCGCCAAACACCAATAAAATGCGAATACAATTACACGAATGGGGATTTTTAAAAACACCGAGGCGCGGGTTGCTCCTTCAGGAATGGCCGGCACAGAAACCTGATTATTGTTGTATACTGCCATCTAGTGTTGAATACTGACTTTGACCATTTGATTCTGCTATGAGTAAAACTTGGCTACTCCTTACAATGACGTGTTATTTGAACGTAAAACACCTTAACTCCGAATGTGTTCTAAAGTCAAAGCATAGGCGAATATTCCAAATAAATGTACGGATAGTATTAAAATATCTTTATTATCGTTATTTTAATTGTATATTTTTTACATGATCGCAGTGGCAGAATGATGTTTCTCTTCGTGTGATGTATCCTTATATTAATTAATAACTGTATTTAATTGGAATGTATTTGCTACAGCATCATTATGCTCTAGAATAGTGCTGAAAATGCAGTGTCATCACGCAGCTCTGATTCTCATTGGTTAAAATGGAAAGATCTTCAATGCATCTTGTGACATTTTTTATTTACAGAAAATAAGTGTGGATCAATGTCGTTTTTTCCTGAATAAATAAATGAATAAACAAACAAACACATAAAGAAAGACCACCCTGCTGACAAACATAACCTGCATACGGCTCCATCTTAAACACAAACAAAATGACCTCAAATCCACAGTATTTAGTCTCCAAATGGAACGATGTAAGGATATCTGGATTAGGATTTTATTCATGATATATTGACAAACGTGGACTACATGTCTGTGATTTTCAAATACAAAATAAACACAAGCGGTCTTTAAATCATCGTCAATATGCACACACTTCTGGGTCAGTCGGTTGTTGGGTGTCTATATGCCTCTGGGTCCTTTGGAGTCTTCAAAATGTGCAATGCTCTGACTTCATCCAGGGATCCAACACCCGAACCACGACCCTGCAATCTGCAGAAGAAGCGCTTTAATGGGGTTCAGGCCAATTTCAGGAAAAACAGATAAAAGGATAACTCTGTTATTAACCAGACCAACCAATCAAGATCAACATCAGCATATGTGCTTACCTTACGTGGTGGCGCGCAGCTGCACACGCCAACACATCCTGGGCACGCGCTGGTCTGGAGCTGGAGTGGCTGGTTCTGCCAAACCTCTGCGGCAGCGTGGCAGATGGCGAGGCCACGCTGCTGGAGCGCGCGCAGTGGTGGCACGGGACCGGGACTGCAAGGGGCGATTCCAGCTCTTGCGTTCTGCCAAAACGTTGCGGGAGGTTGAGGGGAGACTGGACGCTCTCCTGCGAGGAGCGGCCGAACCTCAGCGGTAGGTTGGCGTGGAGGAGCGCCGGTTTTGACGCCGTGGAGGGGTACAGCTTCAGAATGGTGGGGGTGCTGCTTTTGCTGCTGGCGGGAACTTCTTTGACTTTAAAATCGTCCATCTTGAGACTCCTGGCATTCTCGTGGCTCATCTATAGGGGAGATGTCAAGAGCACAAACAGCTTTGCATTATACTTTTCACTTTATTTTAGCTTACCTGCCAAACACACATATCATGAAACAACAACATGTGCAGAAATAGTGAAGGACAACATGACCCTTAATGAGTCTTCAGCCATAGAGAGTTATTGATGAGCAACAAAACAAGGTGACAAAATTAATCTCAAATCAGTCATCAGTGCAGAATCAGAAAATAAATTTGACATTTAAATTATCTACAAACATGTCTTTCACCTTCAGCTAAACATGTACATGATTTGGACATTATTTCCACACCTCCAAAGGAGCAGAATATCTGTCCAGCCTTCCTAGATGGTTGTGTGCAGCTCAAACTGGACAAGAGAGACAGTAAGAGACAGCAAAACTTCACTGTAGCCACAGCACTGGTGACAGGGGTGGTGATGGATCTTCTCTGCCACATGGTTAAAACAGAGACAGTTCCACTGTGATACCTGTGTGCTCTGCTGCGTGTTTCTGCCAGAGGAATCTCAAAGTGAGAGTAGCCATCTCTGTGTCTGTGGAGAACAGACCTTGAGAGCGGTGGTGAACAGCGATGAGGAGTGATGAGCAGCGATGAAAGTGTGCATGATTTAAACCTTGGTGCATGGCATGGCTGCGCTCACAGAAGAGCAGTCTGAACATGCTCAGTGCTCTCTGTGTGGTGCCGAGTGCTGTTGTGTGGTGCTGTGTGGTGCTGTGTGGTGTTGAGTGCTGCTGCGTTGTGCTGTGTGGTGCTGCGTTGTGCTGTGTGGTGCTGTGCTGTGTGGTGCTGCATGGTGCTGTATGGTGCTGTGTGGTGCTGCATGGTGCTGTATGGTGCTGTGTGGTGCTGTGTGGTGCTGCATGGTGCTGTGGTGCTGTGTGGTGCTGTGTGGTGCTGTGTGGTGCTGGTGCTGTATGGTGCTGTGTGGTGCTGTGGTGCTGTATGGTGCTGTGTGGTGCTGTGTTGTGCTGTGTGGTGCTGTGTGGTGCTGCTGTGGTGCTTTATGGTGCTGTGTGGTGCTGTATGGTGCTGTGTGGTGCTGTGTGGTGCTGTGTGGTGCTGTATGGTGCTGTATGGTGCTGTGTGGTGTGTGTTCTGTGTGGTGCTGTATGGTGCTGTGTGGTGCTGTATGGTGGTTCTCATGCTAGTGGGCGGGTTTTACCTCTGCATATGGTGATAGTTGCTCAGTGTGCCATGGGAACAGAGTAAACGGTGCGCGCCCGCCTGTCCTGGTGCAGGTGATAGTTCGGGGTGTGAAGCAGCCAGTGAGCCCCAGCGCTAGCAGCAGAGAAGCAGGAGAGACACTCATCCTTCAGCCCAGAGCTCAAGCACATAACACACAACACACACACTCTGCGCCGTACTTAAAGCCCCACAAACAAAACAAGGAGCAAGCACGCACACACACACTCACACACAGTCTCCCTCATACACACACGCACACACACACACACACACAGTCTCCCTCATAAAGCCCACACAAACAAAACAAGGAGCACAGTCTCCCTCATACACACACGCACACACACACACACACACAGTGCTCGCTCTGCATCTTACTTAAAGCCCTGTAACAAAACAACAAGCACGCACACACACTCACACACAGTCTCTCTCTCACACACACACACTGTTCCTGTGTGCATCACTTTCATTCTCCTGTTGGAAGCAGAAGGCAGCAGAAATGTGAGGAATGGCCAGTGTCCTGAGAGAGGCCATGAAGAGAGGAGCAGCTTCAATGAAGCTGTCAGTAATTAGCAATTACCCCACGGCTTGTTAATTAGGCTGGAGCAGAGGCCATGGCAACGGGCAGACACGCGGGGGCAGGGGGCCAAAGTGTCTCATTCACAGAGCACTAGGGTCTGCTTTTCTAAGGGGGTCTTTAGAATGTCTGGAGTGTGCCGGTGATGACATCATCATGGGTGCCGATCATTGCCCAGGTATTTTCCGGGCCTTTGTGCCTCACCTGATTAGCGCTTTGTGCTCGTCCAGCTCGCCGTCTCGCTCTCCGCGTCTGCTGTGTCAGTGACGTCTCTCTCTCTTCATTCTCTTCATCTCCCTGTACAGTACGAAGGTCCCCGATGATTGCTCAGGCTAATGGGGGCAGCAAGCTGCTCTGCCCTGTTTTTCCAAAACATTTTTATTTTTATAATATTCGTCTTGATTTCTTTCTCCATTGTCAAAAAGCAAGAAGCCAATCGCGCAAAGGAATTAAAATTCCAGCTTGGTGTAATAGTTAGGGAGCTGGGCTTGTAGCTCAGAGGTTACAGTGTAGTAATAATGGGCTTGTAGCTCAGAGTTACAGTGGTATAATGGTTAGGGCTGGGCCTGTAGCTAGCTCAGAGGTTACAGTGTAGTATAATGGGAGGGAGCTGGGCTTGTAGCTCAGAGGTTACAGTGTGTAGTGTAGGTTAGGGCTGGGCTTGTAGCTGTAATTACAGTGTTAATGGTTAGAGCTGGGCTTGTAGCTCAGAGGTTACAGTGTAGTATAATGGTTAGGGAGCTGGGCTTGTAGCTCAGAGGTTACAGTGTAGTGTAATGGTTAATGGGCCTAGCTCAGAGGTTAGCTGGGCTTGTAGCTCAGAGGTTAATGGTTAGGGAGCAGTGTATTATAAATGGTTAGGGAGCTGGGCCTGTAGCTGGGCAGTTGTAGCTCAGAGGTTACAGTGTAGTGTAATGGTTAGGAGCTGGGCTTGTAATGCTGGGCTTGTAGCTCAGAGGTTACAGTGTAGTGTAATGGTTAGGGAGCTGGGCTTGTAGCTCAGAGGTTACAGTGTAGTGAGGTAATGGGTTAGGGAGCTGGGCTTGTAGCTCAGAGGTTACAGTGTAGTATAATGGTTAGGGAGCTGGGCTTGTAGCTCAGAGGTTACAGTGTAGTATAATGGTTAGGGTGTAGCTGGGCCTGTTAGCTCAGAGGTTACAGTGTAGTGTAATGGTTAGGGGAATGGGTTACAGGGTGTAGCTGGGCTCAGAGGTTGTGCTCAGAGGTTACAGTGTAGTATAATGGTTAGAGAGCTGGGCTTGTAGCTCAGAGGTTACAGTGTAGTGAGCTCAGAGGTTAAGAGGTTACAGTGTAGTATTGCTGGGCTTGTAGCTCAGAGGTTACTAGATCAAATGTGATTGCAGTCATTAAAAAATAAAATTATAAAATCCTCATTACTGCAGATTTAACGCAAGAAACACACATGTGCTACTCAAGTTGTCCACCAGGTGGCAGATGAATGTCAGTTCACAGTGGACTGAGGATCTTCTGTGCACCAGCCAGGGAACAGCAGACTGGGATCCTCAGGTAAACACAGCATCTCCTTCTGCTTGATTTTCCAGTTTCTAATGCATTTAAAAACAAACCAGCAGTTCATTTATCAAAGGTAGATTTTTAAAGATTAGCTTTAAATTGTGACAAAAGTGCTGACCCCTATGCCCTCACACACACACGCACATGCGCACACACTCACATGCACACAGACACACACTCATGCACGGACACACACATACACACTGTGGCTGTGATTGTGCGTGATGTCATCATGTATCATTTCATTATGTGTGATGTCACTGTGTTATAACTGTGGCCCCACCCCCATGTTCGGCCCCACAGAAGGCGAGGCAACCAGTGAGGATAGTTAGCACATTAGCCTGAGCCACGCCCAGGCCGTGTTTCCCAGCATCCTCCTGGTCTGTTTGCCATTACATCAGAGGATTTCATCATCATTTGATCTGTGAGCAAATCCCAGAACCCCGCGCCCCCATCCCCCCAGCACTGGGCTTTCAGTTCAGCCTCAATATCATTACAACTACTTATGATGCAGGGGGGAGGAAATGGAGTGAGAAAATGAAAGAAAGATGGAAAGAAAAAAAGGGAGCGAGAGAGAGAGGGTCGTTTAGCCTGTTCCCTTTTGACCTTTGACCTTAGAGCCTGCGCCTGCTTGGGGCCTTGAATTCCACTCATCTGTGCTCTGGCCAGGGGGGTCACAGTGAGGTCACAGAGGTCAACCCCCCTCCGCCCCTCGCCCCCCTCCTCACCCTGGCCACTGGCTGAACTCCTGACCTCTGACCTGGCCCACAGAGCACGGACCGACATGGCGACCTCTCTATTGCCCAGCCCACAGCCCCCAGCACCACCCACCGCAGAGCATGCTGGGAAGGGGGAGTGCACTGCGGCCACTGCCTTTGCCTGGAAGCACAAAATTTAATGGCGACAGAAACAGCCATGGCTGAGAGAAACAGCCATCTGCAGAACTATTACACTAACACCTTCACACTGTGGGAGTAGACGGGGGAGACCCAACTCTGGCCTGGAGAGCCACAGGCCACATGGTGTGAGTTAGCTGTGCTCATGATCTGGCCTGGTTTTAACCTCTCTACCCCATGTGCACTGCAATTCCCAACATGCATTTTTGGTCACTCCTGGCTCAGAGTGTGTTAGGCCGCACCCCTTCTATTATTTTGGGCTCCTGTGGCAGCCATAACCACAGGGATTCTGGGTATCTCCTTGACTGTTTTCTGTGTCACCCAAGAGAAACAGAGCATAAGATTGTTGGATATGGGTGACCTTTGACCCCATATTCCCCCTGAGTGAGTCAGCTGTGCTGTTCTCCTGTGTGTGACTGTTTTGCTGTGGTGCTGTTGCTTTGGAGCAGGGTGAAATGACGGGTTCTGTCCTCACCTGAGAGCTTGGTACTGAGAGACAGGTGAGGGCAGAGCGATGACAGAGCCAGCCCACACCTGCACGCCCCACCCACACAGGTGAGGGAGAGGGAAAGAGAGACGAAACTAGAGATGGAGGAAGAGAGAGAGAGACTGAGGCTGGCTGTGATCCTCAGGCTGACTGAATGCACATTCCCGGCATTTCACACACACTACAGCCGTAATGCTGCTGCTTCCAGTTCTACACCACGCCCTGCATTTCACACACACTACAGCCGTAATGCTGCTGCTTCCAGTTCTACACCAGGCCCTGCATTTCACACACACTACAGCCGTAATGCTGCTGCTTTCAGTTCTACACTACGCCCTGCATTTCACACACACTACAGCCGTCATGCTGCTGCTTTCAGTTCTACACTACGCCCTGCATTTCACACACACTACAGCCGTAATGCTGCTGCTTTCAGTTCTACACCACGCCCTGCATTTCACACACTACAGCCGTAATGCTGCTGCTTTCAGTTCTACACCAGGCCCTGCATTTCACACACACTACAGCCGTAATGCTGCTGCTTTCAGTTCTACACCAGGCCCTGCATTTCACACACACTACAGCCGTAATGCTGCTGCTTTCAGTTCTACACCACGCCCTGCATTTCACACACACTACAGCCGTAATGCTGCTGCTTTCAGTTCTACACCAGGCCCTGCATTTCACACACACTACAGCCGTAATGCTGCTGCTTTCAGTTCTACACCACGCCCTGCATTTCACACACACTACAGCCGTAATGCTGCTGCTTTCAGTTCTACACCACGCCCTGCATTTCACACACACACTACAGCCGTAATGCTGCTGCTTTTCTAGTTTTCTTCACCAGGCCCTGCATTTCACACACACTACAGCCGTAATGCTGCTGCTTTCTTCTCAGTTCTACACCAGGCCCTGCATTTCACACACACTACAGCCGTAATGCTGCTGCTTTCAGTTCTACACCAGGCCCTGCATTTCACACACACTACAGCCGTACAGCCGCCCTATTTCATGCTGCTGCTTGCTTTCAGTTCTCCACCACGCCCTGCATTTCACACACACTACAGCCGTAATGCTGCTGCTTTCAGTTCTACACCAGGCCCTGCATTTCACACACACTACAGCCGTAATGCTGCTGCTTTCAGTTCTACACCACGCCTGCATTTCACACACACTACTGCTGCTTTCAGCCGTAATGCTGCTGTTCTTTTTCAGTTCTACACCACGCCCTGCATTTCACACACACTACAGCCGTAATGCTGCTGCTTTCAGTTCTACACCACGCCCTGCATTTCACACACACTACAGCCGTTACATGGACTGCGGTGCTCAATTTCACATCCCTGGAAAACACAAATATGCCACAAATCTGGGTCTGTGCCAAAAGACTGGAGTGTCAGAATAGAGATCTGTGATTTATATTTGTTTTCATCGTAATTCATTGTCTCACTGCTCATTAGTTATTGTTTTCCATCTTAACATGGGCTTTGGCAATGTTCACAAAGCAACAAAACAAACTTAAGTGAATGAAATCTTGAGGGAGAGACAAAGTAAATCACATTTTAACCGCAATGTTTCTGGCTGCAACTCAAGCCACCATCACAAAGTGTCAGCACAATCAAACCACATCAGCAAACGATAAGTAATATCTGTGTTTTTCTTGAAATCAAATCGTAATTTGCCAGTATCTCAGAAAACAAAGCCACAATGTTCCTCCTCAAAACTGGCTAATGATTCAGCCAGGAGGCGATGGGAAATTATTTATCTATTTCATATAACTTTAATCAGATAATTATGGAAATGGTTTCCCTCTCTCTTCTTTTCATTTTGTGGAGTAACTCCACAGTCAGTCTGTTGTAATTTACCGATGTAAAAAATGACAAGCCGCACAAGGAGGGAGCAAAAATTCAGACGTTGACTTAAAAAAACACATTGCGGTGTGTGTATGAATTATTTGTGCTAATTTCCATAATAATAAAAATATGGTTTCTGTCCTTCGTCGCTGTCTGACGTGCGGCGCTGCACTCAGACCCCAACTCTCGCGCCGATATATTTATCTGCTGACGCGCTTCAGCCGTTTTTACTCCCTCGCGCGCCGTTGCACTTCTCGCTGAGGGCTTTATTAATCGCACACTCTTTTTATTTCATTTCCTCGCGCGCGCTTTTACTCTTCGCTCGGGCTGTTTTATGCTCCACTTGGGGATTTTCGGGAACACACACAGAAAAAAAGTAAAATAAAACTGTGCACAGCCGGCGCTGTCATGACTTCTTCGCCGTGGTCAGCAGCGATGCGAGTGCATGGCAGCACTGAACGCCCCAGGAGCGTGATGCAGGAAATGTAGTGTAAAACTCTCTCAAAACTAAACTGTCTCTCTCATATACTCCTGCTGCCGATGACAGCCACACACCCATGCACATTCAGTCAGTAAATTTGCATGTCTAACTCTTGTCCCTGTGGAGGACATAAATGAATCACCTCTCAGTCTCTCATGACTCTATTCATCTGATGTCTGTCTCAGAAAGGCCTTTGGCTCTGCGCAGACTGCTCCAGCTGCACTGACTGTGACTCCTGTAAAAAGGCGTAATGAATCAGAACTCAGGTGTGCTCAGACGCATGGACAGGTGTTGAGCGTTACACAGAGATCTGACGGCAAGAAACACACACAGACATGCACTGACACACTCACTTACATACACACAAACATACACACACACTGTGTGTGTGGCCCAGAGGGGCAGGGTGTAGGAGTCAGGAGCGAACAGTGTGTGTCAGTGTTGACCAAAATTTATAGTCAAAGAGTGTGAGGCTTTTGTTTTTCTGCCTTAAATTATCACTGAGCCGAAGAACTGCCATGAAGCTTCACTCAAAAAAAAAACACTTTTCCCATAAGATCTAAACTTTCCCCTAAATCTAGAGGAGCTGATGAGGAGCAAAGCTTCACTCAAAAAAAAAACACTTTTCCCATAAGATCTAAACTTTCCCCTAAATCTAGAGGAGCTGATGAGGAGCAGGTAACACAGCTGGTTATTGGTTATCATATAAAATAGTCATTATAATTAGCAAAACTGAAAGCCTGGGTTTCATGCTTCATTTCAGTTTCTTTCCCCTCCCTCTCCCAAACGGCTGGGTTGTGGGAATCTGGGTGATTGTCTCCCCGGTACACTGTGGCTTGCCTCTACTTGCGCAGACATGAGCGGCGTGCGGGAGAGTAACTGCGCGTCTCTGCGCTGATTGACAGTGAGTGGCCGCCCCCGCGCCGTCGCAGCCAGCGCTCAGATTCCACTGCTGGGGAAAAGCTCCTCTGGCTGTTTGTGTGCTGATAGGCGCACCCCTAACCACCCCCCCACCACCCCCGGGAAAGATCCGGGCCAAAGTGCGGACCCCTGGCTATCAGCACTGCGACCCCATTCACTCATTCATTCACTCACATTCACTCAGCCATTCATTCACTGAGTAGAGGAAGGGGAGAGACAGGCGTAGGGTGGCTCAGCCATTCAAACACATGTAGTTCATTCGTTTCAGTGGAAAAACAGATCATATGACCAAAATGGCCGGCTTAAAACGTCTGAGTGTTAAACTGAGCCCTGATCTGTCTTTCTCTCTGATTAATGACGTGCCATTGATTTAAAAATAAAATATCAGCCTGAAAACATGCCATATTTCAGCCAACAGAAAATCTAACATCACTGTCTGCAGCAGCAGGTTTTACAGCATGCTCAGGCTCGCAGCGTGGGGGGGGGGGCACCCCCACGCATCACATGACTCCACCCTGTCAGTGTTACCTGAGGACAAAGAGCCCGTCCTCTGGGGTACGTGCCAATTCACCAATGTGGGCTTTTTTTATTTGACTTATTTTTGCTAAAAGACATTGTAGGAGGTAGTTAGGTCACATTGACATCAGATCATCTTTATGAAAAAGGCTATTATGTCGAAGATGAGGTTTTAAGAACATAGATATTGTATAGTGATTGTCTTCAGTTCATTTTTGGGCCTACAGGTCCACAGGGTGTGCTGGGTTTTTGTGTTACTCAGCACTTCAAGACCATTTTATACAATTCACACGATTAACAAACCTCACCTGGTTTTGGTTTCTCAGCTGGGAGCACCGCAGGCCTTCAGGAGAGGAGCTGAAGACTCCCACCATATTTCATTTATTATATAGCTGGCATGCAATCGTCCTGCTGGCCCTGTGATCTCCAGCACCTGCAGGGGAGAGATGGGGAGATCTTTGTGTTTGATAGAGGTCACTGAAAGGTCACTGTGCTCTTACTTCCCCATTTTCACCTCAAGTAGCACAGATCTGAGACCAGCATTCAATGTGAGGTGTGTGCCAGTGACACAGGTGCACAGGTGTGTCTTGAGGGTCTGACCCCTGACCCCTGGCCCCTCACCAGCCTCTGATTGGCTGGTACAGAAGCAGAGCATCGCCCAGGCACCCGCGGTTACTCCGGTAATCAGCTGTTTCTGTGATTTACGGCCTGTAGTATCATAAAGCAGCAGTTCCTGTCAGCCCACACAACACATCGCCCTCGGTTACGAGCTGCGTCACGCCACTCAGGAATGTGTGAGGTATTTTCAGGTGTAGCACTAAGGACAGGAGAGGAGAGAGGGAAGCACAGAAAAGTCTGGAGGAATGGCGGTGGGAGGAGTCACTGTGGGTGGATCAGTTAAACCTGCAGACACTGCCCCCTGCAGGACTGGAGTTAAACCTGCAGACAACCTGAGGCCAAACCATGTTCTAACTACACTTCACTGTTGTGAATATTTATGTGTGAATATTTATGACATGACAGTGTCATATGATATGCCGGCCCTATAACCCAGGGTGGTGATGTCACTGCTGCACAGGTTGCCATGGCACCTGGGAAAGTGCAGCCCAGACAATCTGTGAATGTTTCAGAGACTGAATATGAAGATCTGAGAGAATCACCATGAAAACTGTTTATAAAACTATATATAAAACTAACAGGCTTTAAATATTCAAAAAGAATGTGGCCACCTGACTCCATGTTTAATGTTTTACATTAACATGGTGTCAGGCGTTATGGTTGGGTTAAACATCTCAGTTTACAGAAAATGTTTGCTACGTGTGCGTGTGTGAGTGTGTATGTATGACAGCGTGCGAATGTGTGTGTTTGTGTATGTGTGTAAGTGAGCATGTGTATTTGTGTGTGTGAGTGAGTGAGTGTGTGAGTGGGTGAGTATCAGCGCGTGTGTGTATGTGTGTGTGTGTGAGCATGTGTGTGTGTGAATGTGTGTGAGTGTGTGTATGTGTATGTGAGCGTGTGTGTGTGTGAATGTGTGTGAGTGTGTGTATGTGTATGTGTATGTGAGCGTGTGTGTGTGTGTGTATGTGTATGTGAGCGTGTGTGTGTGTGTGTGTGTGTATGTGTGTGTGTGTGTGTGTGTGTGTGTGTGTGTGTGTGTGTGTGTGTGTGTGTGTGTGAGTGTGTGTGTGTGTGTGTGTGTGTGAAGCCCAACATCCCCCCAGTGCCAGGAAGTCCTACAGCAAGTGCAGATAGGGATCATTGGCGCATTAGCAGGCTGGCACATTAGCGGGTCGATATCGGTGGTCGCCATGAAGACAAGATGAAGATCTGGTCCCGTCCGAGCGGTGTCGTTTTCAGCAGCTGATAAAACTTTAATGAGGCCAAAGACACTGGGAATGCTTACGCTATCACGGACTACCCCCAGACTGCGCTGCCCTGATGCCCCCAGACTGCGCTGCCCTAATGCCCCCAGACTGTGCTGCCCTAATGTCCGTCAGACTGTGCTGCCCTAATGTCCGTCAGACTGTGCTGCCCTAATGCCCATCAGACTGTGCTGCCCTAATGCCCCCAGACTGCGCTGCCCTAATGCCCCCAGACTGTGCTGCCCTAATGTCCGTCAGACTGTGCTGCCCTAATGCCCATCAGACTGTGCTGCCCTAATGCCCCCAGACTGCGCTGCCCTAATGCCCTTCAGACTGCGCTGCCCTAATGTCCGTCAGACTGTGCTGCCCTAATGTCCATCAGACTGTGCTGCCCTAATGTTCGTCAGACTGTGCTGCCTAATGTCCATCAGACTGTGCTGCCCTAATGTCCGTCAGACTGTGCTGCCCTAATGTTCGTCAGACTGTGCTGCCCTAATGTCCATCAGACTGTGCTGCCCTAATGTCCATCAGACTGTGCTGCCCTAATGTTCGTCAGACTGTGCTGCCCTAATGTCCATCAGACTGTGCTGCCCTAATGTCCATCAGACTGTGCTGCCCTAATGTTCGTCAGACTGTGCTGGATGGGTCCCCTAATTGGGAGAGACAGTTCTCAGCTGGGACAATGTAAATCTATGACTGCTCCTGTCAGAGAGAGAGAGGAGGATAGAGAGAGAGGGACTGAAGGAAAGGGACAGGGAGAGAGAGAGGGAGATAGAGAAGGAGAAGCAGAGAGAATCCTGTGCCTTTCCTGCCCAAACAAGCTCAAGGAGAGCAAATTTTCATTTTATCCAACTGTATCAAAGAGACTGAGACAGACTGTGTTAAGAGAAACCAAAAGAGAGAGAGAAGGGGGGGAAAGGGAACATTAGAGAGTGAGGGAAAGGAGAGGAGAGAGAGAGAGGATGGGGGTGAGAGAGAGGGGAGGAGAGAGGGAGAGAGAGGAGTGGAGAGAGAGGGAGAGAGAGGGGGAGAGGGGAGCAGGAGGTTAAAGGGGGCGGGGCTGGGTTTGTTTCACACATCCATCACAGTGACAGCTCTCTCCCCCCCACACGCACACACACACACACACACACACACACACACACACACACACACACACACACACACACACACACACACTCACGCACACACACTCACACACACACACATACACTCACACACACTCACACACACTCACACTCATATACACACATACACACACACACTCACACACACACACCCATATGCACACATACACAAACACACAGACTCACGCAGACTCACAGACACTCACACACACACACACATACACTCACACACACTCACACTCATATACACACATACACACACACTCACTCACACACACACACCCATATGCACACATACACAAACACACAGACTCACGCAGACTCACAGACACTCACACACACACACACATACACTCACACACACTCACACTCATATACACACATACACACACACACACACACACACACACACACTCACACACACACTCACACACACACTCACACACACACACTCACACACACACACACACTCACACACACTCACACTCATATACACACATACACACACACACTCACACACACTCACACTCATATACACACACACACTCACACACACACACCCATATGCACACATACACAAACACACAGACTCACACAGACTCACAGACACTCACACACACACACACATACACTCACACACACTCACACTCATATACACACATACACACACACACTCATGCACACACGCTCACACACACGCACCCATATGCACACATACACAAACACACAGACTCACAGACACACACACACACACACACTCACACAGCATTGCAGCTCAAAAGTGGTTAAATACCTGGGGACGGGATAAGAGCAATTATGAGATTTTACAACCATGAAATCATGGTGAGAATGCAGCCCAGCAGGTGTGTGGGGGTGAGGGGGGTAAGGGGGGGGTGAGGGGGTGAGGGGGGTCTCTCCGTCACTCACACAGCTGGGGTCCCCAAAGTGGCAGCTGCTGGACCCCCAAAATGTAAAATAATGGTGGCCTCAATCAAGATAAACAATTAATCCACAATTAATCCTCAGATCCGATGCCACCTTGTGCTCTGAGGTGTGTTTAATGTGCCTCTCACTGGGGGTCGGGGGCAGGGTGCAGGCCTGAATGAGGACGTTTATCTGAGCCGTAGCCGTCACTGTGGATGCAGAACAGAGGTCACCGTGGTGACAGAGAGAGAAAGGTATTGCTGGCCCATTCCACGTTGCTGGGGTTCTCTTAAAGAAATGGAATGCTAAACAAACGCTGGACTAACGCTGGACTAACATTACTTAAATATAATTCAAAAAACACTTTTCTGGTATTTTCCGTTCATTTGTTTGACCTTCTCCAATACGAACACCCCTATGAGTTCAAATGCTCCAAAAAGCATGACTTAGTTTTGTGGAGTGAATGAGTGCTTTATTTAGATTTCGCTGGTATTGCAGCAGTTGGGCCTGATGGTAATGACGTCTTTCTGCCACAGGTGGCGCAGGAGAGCGGCTGAGCCTTTCATATCAATCAGTGCACACAAAGACAACCACATTTAGTCTGCAGTTATGGTGATTATTACAGTAATATTTGCTTCCATAATTGCATAAAGCTGAGCACACAAAAACTCCCTGCTTTGACTTCAGATGCATACTGTCTTAAGGAGCTGATCTGGGAACAGTTTAAGGGTGTGAGGTTTGAAAACTGTGACAGTGTCCGTATGATTCCTGTTTAATACAGGAGTATACCTGCTAATTACCCAGCCTGTTGCCACGGGGAGCGGACAGCACGTGAGGGTGTTTTTTTTAAGGGCGGTGTTTTATTGAAGCTCCATCTGTGGCTTGTTACCGGGCAGATTCAGGGGAGCCCCCGTGGAGCCCTGCTCCAGATGGCTGATGGGAAGGCAGCATGTGGGGATCAGCAGGGCGGCTAGCGCTAACTGGGACGGGCATGAGGAGGTGTGGGATTCGCTCGCTGATCTGTGCCCTGCTGTGCCATGTTTATACATGTCTGTGCCCTGCTGTGTCATGTGTATACATGTCTGTGCCCTGCTGTGCCATGTTTATCCATGTCTGTGCCCTGCTGTGCCATGTTATACATGTCTGTGCCCTGCTGTGCCATGTTTATACATGTCTGTGCCCTGCTGTGCCATGTTATACATGTCTGTGCCCTGCTGTGCCATGTCTGTGCCCTGCTGTGCCATGTGTACATGTCTGTGCCCTGCTGTGTCATGTGTATACATGTCTGTGCCCTGCTGTGCCATGTTTATACATGTCTGTGCCCTGCTGTGCCATGTTTATACATGTCTGTGCCCTGCTGTGCCATGTGTATACATGTCTGTGCCCTGCTGTGCCATGTGTATACATGTCTGTGCCCTGCTGTGCCATGTTTATACATGTCTGTACCCTGCTGTGTTTATACATGTCATGTGTATACATGTCTGTGCCCTGCTGTCTGTGCCCTGCTGTGTCATGTTTATACATGTCTGTGCCATGCCATGTCTGTGCCCTGCTGTGCCATGTTTATACATGTCTGTGCCCTGTGTATACATGTCTGTGCCATGTTTATACATGTCTGTGCCCTGCTGTGCCATGTGTATACATGTCTGTGCCCTGCTGTGCCATGTTTATACATGTCTGTGCCCTGCTGTGCCATGTTTATACATGTCTGTGCATGTCTGTGCCCATGTCTGTGTGCCATGTGTATACATGTCTGTGCCCTGCTGTGCCATGTGTATACATGTCTGTGCCCTGCTGTGCCATGTTTATACATGTCTGTGCCCTGCTGTGCCATGTGTATACATGTCTGTGCCCTGCTGTGCCATGTTTATACATGTCTGTGCCCTGCTGTGCCATGTGTATACATGTCTGTGCCCTGCTGTGCCATGTGTATACATGTCTGTGCCCTGCTGTGCCATGTGTATACCCTGCTGTGCCATGTTTATACATGTCTGTGCCCTGCTGTGCCATGTGTATACATGTCTGTGCCCTGCTGTGCCATGTGTATACATGTCTGTGCCCTGCTGTGCCATGTGTATACATGTCTGTGCCCTGCTGTGCCATGTGTATACATGTCTGTGCCCTGCTGTGCCATGTTATACATGTCTGTGCCCTGCTGTGCCATGTTTATACATGTCTGTGCCCTGCTGTGCCATGTGTATACATGTCTGTGCCCTGCTGTGCCATGTGTATACATGTCTGTGCCCTGCTGCGCTGTGATTATACATGTCTGTGCCCTGCTGTGCCATGTTTATACATGTCTGTGCCCTGCTGTGCCATGTTTATACATGTCTGTGCCCTGCTGTGCCATGTTTATACATGTCTGTGCCCTGCTGTGCCATGTTTATACATGTCTGTGCCCTGCTGTGCCATGTGTATACATGTCTGTGCCCTGCTGTGCCATGTGTATACATGTCTGTGCCCTGCTGTGCCATGTGTATACATGTCTGTGCCCTGCTGTGCCATGTGTATACATGTCTGTGCCCTGCTGTGCCATGTTTATACATGTCTGTGCCCTGCTGTGCCATGTGTATACATGTCTGTGCCCTGCTGTGCCATGTGTATACATGTCTGTGCCTGCTGTGCCATGTGTATACATGTCTGTGCCCTGCTGTGCCATGTTTATACATGTCTGTGCCCTGCTGTGCCATGTGTATACATGTCTGTGCCCTGCTGTGCCATGTGTATACATGTCTGTGCCCTGCTGTGCCATGTTTATACATGTCTGTGCCCTGCTGTGCCATGTTTATACATGTCTGTGCCCTGCTGTGCCATGTGTATACATGTCTGTGCCCTGCTGTGCCATGTGTATACATGTCTGTGCCCTGCTGTGCCATGTTTATACATGTCTGTGCCCTGCTGTGCCATGTTTATACATGTCTGTGCCCTGCTGTGCCATGTTTATACATGTCTGTGCCCTGCTGTGCCATGTTTATACATGTCTGTGCCCTGCTGTGCCATGTGTATACATGTCTGTGCCCTGCTGTGCCATGTGTATACATGTCTGTGCCCTGCTGTGCCATGTGTATACATGTCTGTGCCCTGCTGCGCTGTGATTATACATGTCTGTGCCCTGCTGTGCCATGTTTATACATGTCTGTGCCCTGCTGTGCCATGTGTATACATGTCTGTGCCCTGCTGCGCTGTGATTATACATGTCTGTGCCCTGCTGTGCCATGTGTATACATGTCTGTGCCCTGCTGTGCCATGTGTATACATGTCTGTGCCCTGCTGTGCCATGTGTATACATGTCTGTGCCCTGCTGTGCCATGTGTATACATGTCTGTGCCCTGCTGTGCCATGTTTATACATGTCTGTGCCCTGCTGTGCCATGTGTATACATGTCTGTGCCCTGCTGTGCCATGTTTATACATGTCTGTACATGTCTGCTGTGCCATGTGTATACATGTCTGTGCCCTGCTGCGCCATGTGATTATACATGTCTGTGCCCTGCTGTGCCATGTGTATACATGTCTGTGCCCTGCTGCGCTGTGATTATACATGTCTGTGCCCTGCTGTGCCATGTTTATATACATGTCTGTGCCCTGCTGTGCCATGTGTATACATGTCTGTGCCTGCTGTGCCATGTTTATACATGTCTGTGATTATACATGTCTGTGCCCTGCTGTGCCATGTTTATACATGTCTGTGCCCTGCTGTGCCATGTGTATACATGTCTGTGCCCTGCTGTGCCATGTGTATACATGTCTGTGCCCTGCTGTGCCATGTGTATACATGTCTGTGCCCTGCTGCGCTGTGATTATACATGTCTGTGCCCTGCTGTGCCATGTGTATACATGTCTGTGCCCTGCTGTGCCATGTGTATACATGTCTGTGCCCTGCTGTGCCATGTTTATACATGTTTATACATGTCTGTGCCTGCTGTGCCATGTTTATACATGTCTGTGCCCTGTGTGCCATGTATACATGTCTGTGCCCTGTTTATACTGTCTGTGCCATGTGTATACATGTCTGTGCCCTGCTGTGCCATGTTTATACATGTCTGTGCCCTGCTGTGCCATGTGTATCCACATGTCTGTGCCCTGTGTGCCATGTGTATACATGTCTGTGCCCTGCTGTGCCATGTGTATACATGTCTGTGCCCTGCTGTGCCATGTGTATACTGTCTGTGCCCTGCTGTGCCATGTGTATACATGTCTGTGCCCTGTGTGTCATACATGTCTGTGCCCTGCTGTGCCATGTGTATACATGTCTGTGCCCTGCTGTGCCATGTTTATACATGTCTGTGCCCTGCTGTCTGTGCCATGTGTTTATACATGTCTGTGCCCTGTGTATACATGTCTGTGCCATGCCATGTATACATGTCTGTGCCCTGCTGTGCCATGTGTATACATGTCTGTGCCCTGCTCTGCCATGTTTATCTCAGGCCTCGTTTTAAGACCTGCTGTCTTTAAATCTCCTCACTATGAAGCTGACGTGTTTGAACCCAATGCGCTGTTAATGTACCTTTTCATTCCTGATGAAATTGTTCACAGGAGAGGGTTTGCTGTGATTGTTGACACTTTAACTTTTATCAAAACCCTAAATGTGCCACCAAAGCCTGTCTATGAATGGCAATTACATTTTTTAAAAATAAACTTAAACATGAAACTGAAACAGCATAGTCCCAGCATATTTAACTGGTTTGGTGAGGTTTTTTGTGTAAGATTTCCACTGAAGTATGTAGTTGCTCATCTCAGCTGGTGTCAGCCAAGCTCATGCTTACGACAGGGCACACATATCTGCTACATTTTTAAAATGGCTGAAAAGTCATTTCTGCACTTCCTGAAAAACAGCAGAGTTGCCAAATTAACCCTCATACTGCTGGAGAGGGAGTGAATCCCAGGGTTTAACCCAATGGGCCCCGGGGGTTTAAAGTTTGACAATGGTCAAAATATTCACCATGACATGCTGAATTAACCTGAGAACTGATCGGTTACATTGAATACAAACACTTTGAGTCACTTGTTCAACATTAGGCACTATAAGTTAAAACCCCTTCAGCTATATTTTGAGTACAATCAACCAGAATGTGAAGAAGTCCTTCTGACAGATAACAGCAGGCAAAGTGCATAATGATGAGCCTTGGCTAGCTGAACATTTCTTTCTTCCCCATTTATATATTCTTACTTTCTCATGTAGTTGTATATTTGGCTTCTTTATGGTTAAATCTTCCATTTTCTGTGGTTAAATCTAATCTTCATCTCTCAACCACACCCTATTATGTTTTTGTGTTTTCAACAAAAATATTTTAATAAAAGGTTGAATGCAAGTTAAACATAAATAAACATTATAAAACTGGTTTGTTTAGGTAACATTCTGCATTTGAACAACATGTGTCAGCTCAGAGGCAATGTCAAGATACACTCAATGTAAAACTCAGTCAATAAATACATTCTTTCCTGAACAGAGAGACAGACCGACTCTTTATTTCAGAGGCAGAAATCTTCTCCAGAGTAACAGCAGTGATTGCAGCATTCATGCTGGTGTTCCATGTTGCTGTTGCTGCTTTTTTCACAGTTAGCTTTTAGTAGTATGTTATTGTATGGCATTGTGCACTGCACCTGGAGGTGTTCTGTTCTTCAGTTTTGATGAGAAAAGTTTCACGGGCTGAGGAGAGGGAACACGTTTGTGTTGTTTTTAAACTGCTCCTCACCTCGGCTGCAGCTCAAACGCACTCCCCCGACCCCCCGCCACCCCCACCTCTGGTTGCCGTGACAACACCGCCTGGCAACTGGTCTGCATTAGGAAGGGAAAGGGCAGGTTTATTTTCGCTGAGATTTTACAGATGTCCAAGAACATACGTGCGTTTTGTAGCTGAATGAAGTTTAACAGCCATGCGATTTGAGAGGGGTCTGAAATATTGCCGCGTACCTGAAATATGTCACTACAGAGAGGAATAAAGCAAATATGAAACAGCATTAAAATCCCACAGTGATAAATTCAGCAACAGAGAGGCCGGGTCTGTGGTTTTTCACCCATTTTAGTTTAGTTCAGCCTGAACAGGAGGTTAATTTATGTAAGCCAAACCCAACTCCTTGTCTCCACTCTGAGCAGTGCTGTGATCCACGCTGTCGCTCGCTGCTCTCAGATCAGTACTTTCAGGACACACAAGGGATTCATTGGTATTGAGCCATCTCGCTCACCTCAGCCAATAGCATTGTTTGTTGCTCCCGGGGTGAACTGTTTTCTAACCAATGGGCCGGCTTATTACTGCTTATGTTTTATTGCCATACAGCCAATTTCTTGGTCATGTCTGATAGGGTGTTCTGTATTTTTCTGGCTCTGTCTCTCCCCGTAGGCCCAGTTCTTCCCCAGGGGGCCCACTCCGGCCTCCATCTTTACTCTCATTTCCAGACTTATTCTGCACCGTGTGGCTCAGAGGGGGATGTGGAGGCTTACAAACCTCACAAAACCACATCTGTGTGCTTTCTGCGTTTAGTGAATAATATCACCGATCAGAGACCATATCTCTCCCCTCTCTCGCTCTCTTTCTTGTTCCCTCTCTCCAGGTGCTGCGTCTCGTTTCACTCCTCCTTCTGACTCATTCACTGACTGATGAACCCAAGCAGAGAGTTAGTCCAGGCTGGCGTCTCCTGTCCGTCTGCCTGCTGTCCAGCGCTCTTAGCATGTGTGTGTTTGCCCTCTAAGCCTGTGTGTGTGTTTGCCCTATAACCATGTGTGTGTGTTTGCCCTCTAAGCCTGTGTGTGTGTTTGCCCTCTAAGCCTGTGTGTGTGTTTGCCCTCTAAGTGTGTGTGTGTTTGCGCTCTTAGCATGTGTGTGTATGCCCTCTAAGTGTGTGTGTGTTTGCCCTATAAGCATGTGTGTGTGTTTGCCCTCTAAGCATGTGTGTGTTTGCTCTCTTAGCATTTGTGTGTTTGCCCTCTAAGCATGTGTGCGTGTTTGCCCTCTAAGCGTGTGTGTGTTTGCGCTCTTAGCATGTGTGTGTATGCCCTCTAAGTGTGTGTGTGTTTGCCCTATAAGCATGTGTGTGTGTTTGCCCTCTTAGCGTGTGTGTGTTTGCCCTCTAAGCATGTGTGTGTGTGTGTTTGCACTCTTAGCGTGTGTGTGTTTGCTCTCTTAGTGTGTGCTCTCTTAGTGTGTGTGTGTTTGCGCTCTTAGTGTGTGTGTGTGTTTGCCCTCTAAGCATGTGTGTGTGTGTGTTTTGCGCTCTTAGCGTGTGTGTGTTTGCGCTCTTAGCATGTGTGTGTATGCCCTCTAAGTGTGTGTGTGTGTTTGCCCTATAAGCATGTGTGTGTGTTTGCCCTCTTAGCGTGTGTGTGTTTGCCCTCTAAGCATGTGTGTGTGTGTGTGTGTTTGCGCTCTTAGCATGTGTGTGTTTGCGCTCTTAGTGTGTGTGTGTTTGCGCTCTTAGTGTGTGTGTGTGTGTGTGTGTTTAACTTCTGCTCAGGGGTCTGGGCTTTTCAACAGCTCCCACTGTGAGACTGACAAACTGAGCTCTGCTCCATACCCCATGATCTGAAACCCAACAGAGCGATAGTACCAGGTTTATACCTCTCTGCTGTAAGCCTGGTGAAAGCAGTGCAGTTCAGAGTGATAGTGCCAGGTTTATACCTCTCTGCTGTAAGCCTGGTGAAAGCAGTGAAGTTCAGAGTGATAGTACCAGGTTTATACCTCTCTGCTGTAAGCCTGGTGAAAGCAGTGCAGTTCAGAGTGATAGTGCCAGGTTTATACCTCTCTGCTGTAAGCCTGGTGAAAGCAGTGCAGTTCAGAGTAGATAGTGCCAGGTTTATACCTTTATACTCTGCTGTAAGCCTGGTGAAAGCAGTGCAGTTCAGAGTGATAGTCCCAGGTTTATACCTCTCTGCTGTAAGCCTGGTGAAAGCAGTGCAGTTCAGAGTGATAGTGTTGAATGTCTGGGTTTCTGGCACTGGATTTCTACCAACACACAAACTTAAAGCAGGTGAACCAATCATGATGTCTCGCTGTGAAAAAGCTCATCCTGTCTCCACCCCCCACTGGGTTCATGCAGGCTCAGTCTGTATCTCTTTTACTTACTTTTGCATTTAAAGGATACTTCTGTCTAAAGCTCCTAATGTTTTACACACTCCCCACTCACACAGCTGAATATGCTGAAGTGAGTCAGCTGAAGTTCCTTTGCTCATGGGTACAATTACAGTGCCACATCCTGGAACTGAGCCTGCAGCCTCTCTGTGTTGTGGGTGGGGTTTTGAACCTCTCTGTGTTGTGGGCGGGGTTTGCAGCCTCTCTGTGTTGTGGGTGGGGTTTATAGCCTCTCTGTGTTGTGGGCGGGGTTTGCAGGCTCTCTGTGTTGTGGGCGGGGTTTGGGGCCTCTCTGTGTTGTGGGCGGGGTTTGCAGGCTCTCTGTGTTGTGGGTGGGGTTTATAGGCTCTCTGTGTTGTGGGCGGGGTTTATAGCCTCTCTGTGTTGTTGGCGGGTTTGGAGCCTCTCTGTGTTGTGGGCGGGGTTTGGAGCCTCTCTGTGTTGTGGGCGGGGTTTGCAGGTGGCTGCCTCTCTGTGTTGTGGGCGGGGTTTGGAGCCTCTCTGTGTTGTGGGCGGGGTTTGGAGCCTCTCTGTGTTGTGGGCGGGGTTTGCAGGCTCTCTGTGTTGTGGGTGGGGTTTATAGCCTCTCTGTGTTGTGGCCGGGGTCTGTAGCCTTGGCAGTCAAGGCTTGGTGGTAGCGGGTTGGGCGCTGACGGGTGACGGAGCGATGTGTGTTTGAGCCCCTGATTGTGGCTGGTCTCTATGGGGGGTCCCCCTCATTATGGGATAATCACTCCCATCTGCGCCCCGACCCTCTCGCTGGGTCCCGAGCGTTTTCACCTCCAGCACAAACATATTCCCGTTTCGCCCACGGGATTGGGACTGAGTCACTCACACACTGTCAGCTTCACCCACGGGATTGGGACTGAGTCACTCACACACTGTCAGCTTCACCCACGGGATTGGGACTGAGTCACTCACACACTGTCAGCTTCACCCACGGGATTGGGACTGAGTCACTCACACACTGTCAGCTTCGCCCACGGGATTGGGACTGAGTCACTCACACACTGTCAGCTTCACCCACGGGATTGGGACTGAGTCACTCACACACTGTCAGCTTCACCCACGGGATTGGGACTGAGTCACTCACACACTGTCAGCTTCACCCACGGGATTGGGACTGAGTCACTCACGCTTCACCCACGGGATTGGGACTGAGTCACTCACACACTGTCAGCTTCGCCCACGGGATTGGGACTGAGTCACTCACACACTGTCAGCTTCGCCCACGGGATTGGGACTGAGTCACTCACACACTGTCAGCTTCACCCACGGGATTGGGACTGAGTCACTCACACACTGTCAGCTTCGCCCACGGGATTGGGACTGAGACACTCACACACTGTCAGCTTCGCCCACGGGATTAGGACTGAGTCACTCACACACTGTCAGCTTCGCCCACGGCTCTCAATCTGTAAACAGAATCAGAGCCCCCCCACTCCTGGCTCTCTATCTTATTTGATAAAAAGACCTTTACAATTTTAATCCAACGACCAATTAGAGCAAAAGGGAGAAAGGAGGAACATTTCAGCTCAGACTCAAAGGGTGCTGTGCAGTTAACATGCGGACAGGGACTGAAACACATCAAAAGGATGAATGCCCCCTTCCCCCAGCCCTGAGGGCAGCTGGGACCCCCCCCACCACTTAGAACAGATTTCAGACCCTGCACACAACATCCTGTGTGTCAGACAGAATCAGCCCAAGATCATTCCCAGATTAACACACAGCCAGGACGCCCTGGAAAAATATACAGAGAACCTTGTTGTAATGTGAGCAGTGTGTGCGTGTGTGTGTGTGTTTGCGTGCACATAAGCATGTGCATGTGTGTGTGTGCGTGCGCGTAAGCATGTGCATGTGTATGTGTGTGCGCGTGTGTGCGTGCACGTGAGCATGTGCATGTGTGTGTGTGCATGCGCGCATGTGCATGTGTGTGTGTGTGCGTGTGTGCGTGCACGTAAGCATGTGCATGTGTGTGTGTGTGCATGCGTGCATACGTGTGCTCGTGTGCATGTGTGCGTGAGTGTGATGGTATAGCGCTGGGGGTAGAGCTTTTTGTCGGGGGGGGGGGGTTGGTGGGGGACAGCAGGCGGCCCAGTGACTGAATGTTGAACTCTGACCTCCGATCATGGGGGTGGGGAGGAATTCTGGGACCTTTCAGCTGTGACAAGGGTTAAGGGTCAAAGGTCAAGGGGTCCACCCAAAAGTTCACACACCAGCAGAGAACTCCCACAAGGCTGGGGAGGGTGGGGGACAGGGAGGGGAGTATAACAGTGTGGTACTATTATTATGACCATCAGGCTCTTCATAATCACAGAATGTCTATAGTTATTCATTTTAATTCATAATTTTATGGCATATTTAGTGATTACTGCTATGATTGTTATGCAAAAATAAAAAAACACAGATGAGTCCAATTGAATTGGCATGAATTGAATTGACTCCAGAGAGAAATCCACCGCCAGTGCTGAGCTTTTTAAATCTAAGGAAGTGAGCTGCATGACCACTGAGGAGGAGGGGTAACCTGCACCTCCTCGCCTCCTCACCTCCTCACCTCCTCAGTGTCATCTCCACTGATAAAGCAATGAGCTCGGCACGTTACAGCTGCTTAAAATCTAAAATACGAAACAGTGCCTGAGCCGCACATCGAGTGCTCAGATCTCCCTGTGCTTTCCCCATGTGAGCGCGCTCAGAGCTCCCTGTGCTTTCCCCATGTGAGCGCGCTCAGAGCTCCCTGTGCTTTCCCCATGTGAGCGCGCTCAGAGCTCCCTGTGCATTTCAGGGTGGGGCCCGTGCAGCAAAGGCCTCCAAAAGCATCAGAATTTTCAACGCGTTCCATGATCTCTACCTAAGAATGTCAACAAACCTGAAAAAGGAAACGTGAACAATGAGAAACCTGCACCCCAAAAAAAGCACCACCAAAAAAGCGTTACCATGACGATACAACTGCCCATCATTCCATCCATCTGTCAGAGAGAGGAAGTGAACCAACAGTGCGGCTGAGGAAGTCTCTGTCAGCCAATCAACAGGAGCGGTGTGTGTTTCCTGCTCCGCCCCCTGCTGCACGCTGACCTCCTGCCCTGCCTGTTATCTCCAGCCCAATCACATGCTCAGCACAGACTGAGATTGCAGTAATTACAGTCAGAACTTGAAAGATTTTGGACGGAGTATCTCCTGCTGTCTCGCTGCTAATCTGTTACGGACCGTTGGGAACTCGCAGGAAAAGACCCAGCGAAGATAAACACGTCCCACTCTATTTCCAACTCTTGGCTTCTCTGTTTGGAAAAGTAAAACTTGAATCAATAATCAGGACAAAAATACATTCACATCCACAGGGTTTTTCCACTTCCTGTTCTTTTAAAGCAATGTTTCTTTTTTTTCCCAGAATTCCCAGCACACATTCTGCGGCAGAGACAGTTTCAGACCCTGCTTTTCCCTCAGCTCACTGCCTCAGCCAATACCTTCTCAGAAATACCCATCCTCTCTCTCTCTCTCTCTGTCTCTCTGTCTCTGTCGGTCCCCCGATGCCTCCCTCTGTACCTCTCTTTCCCTCCTTCTCTCTGTCCGTCTAACTCCTGTGTATTCTCCCGCTCTGTCCTAGTCATCTTTCTTTATGGTTGTAGCAAATATTCACTCATGTAAGCAGAGCACATTCATCATGACAAAGTGGTGTCAAACAACAGAAGAATATCTCTGATTAACTCTCACATTAATTCCTACCCCCCCACCCCACCACCCTCCAACTGCTCTCTCTGGCCATTGTCAGAGTTCTGCAGCCGTCTCCATGGCAACAGGTGGTGATAGGCAGCTATGAGAGGAAGTGCTTCATTATAAGGGAGTCAACTGCAGGGGGGTGGAGCCAGAACAGTGGCCTCATGATTCAGTAAAGAGCCTGTGTCCCAGATTGCATACTTGCGTGCTAGCTAGCACACACATCAAGTATGGAAGCTAACGGTCACCCGATCAAGTGCATCCAAGCAAGTACACATAGAATTCATCGGAAGTTCTCTTTGCGTATTCGGGAGGACCGAAAAATGAAGTATGCATCTGAGCATACTATTCCTTCCCTGTCCTTGAGTTTATTTTTTATGTTTATTATTATTATTATTATTATTATTATTATTACATGGACAACTTTGAGCCATACAATTTTCTGAACACATTTCATGTCCATGTTAAGAACAGAATTCCTCTGAGAAAGACTGGCACCAAACTGCTGCACGTATGAAAATAAATACTCTGTAGGGGGAGGGATGCCGAAGCACTGGAGCAGAGAATGGAAAAATAAAGATCTGTCAAAGATAAACCAGAAAATTACTGCCAGAAAACGCTGTTCATACATTATGGCATATTATGTTTTTTTAAATCATTTTTAGCAGATGCTTTTATATCACTTTTGCCCCGGTTGTGATAATATGTTTTGCTTTGATTTGAATCCCCTTAACTCAGTGTTAATCAGGGCCAATGAGACAGAAAAGTACTGTGATTGAAGTTCAGGTGTGTGATTGGCTGCAGGCTGTAGACCCCCCACCTACCCCTCTGACAGCTCCAAGCACAACACAGCCTCTGAACTGATAAATTCCACATTCCTCCCCAAACACACACACACACACACACACACATGCACACACATGCACACACACACACACACACACATGCACTCACATGCACACACACTCACACACATGCACACACACACACTGCACACACACACACACACACACACACACACACTCACACACATGCACACACACACACACACACACACAGATGAGAGAGGGTGAGTCAGGAAGAGAGGTGGGTGGTGTTTGTGGATTTTTGCTTTTTGGGTGGGGGTAGGCGGGGGTCATGGAGGGTGTTGAGGCGATTCTCTCCCCCAGTGCATGGAGGCAGGCTGGCTCTCAACACCGTCACTCACCTGTCAATCATCTGGACAACCAAAACTCGGGCCTCATGCCGCCACGGAAACCGTCTGTCAGCTGAGCTGAACGAGTGACATCTCGGTAGAGGACATCTCATACAGCCCGCCCCCTTTTGGGATGTTAACAGAACTGAGCCATACAGCCCGCCCCCTTTTGGGATGTTGGCAGCAATCAGGGTGCTAACTGTCCATGGAGGATCAGATCTGCAGCTCCAGCGCAGAGGACGCAGTGGTGTGCACCGTGGAGGTGTGAATATGCCGTTAAACTGCGTCCATGTAACACAGTAACATCTTAATGCACTAACAGGCTCAAAAGATGAGTTTGGTAATATGATCATTTAATATCCTGCAGACACTTTCACAGAGCACTTAAGTACAAAATCGTAACACTCCTTTTTTCAGTTGGTGTGAAACGGCTGGTGTTTGACACACTCCTCCCCTTCACTGTGTAACACTGTGTTATACTGCAGGCAGCAGAGCTGCGTTAGCCGGAGCTGCGTTACCCATAGTGCAGTGGGGCAGTAGCATGGCGGTGGGGGTGGGGGGTGTGTAAAGGTGATCTGGCATTGATCGGGTAATGTAAGCACACTGTCTCAGTGTGTGTGTGTGTGTGTGTGTGTAGGTGTATGTACTAGTTTGGAGTGTGTATGCGTGTGTGTGTGTGTGTGTGTGTGTGTGTTTGGAGTGTGTGTGTGTGTGTGTGTGTGTGTGTGTGTGTGTGTGTGTGTGTCTATCGGTTTGGGATGTGTGTACTGGTCGCACTGTTCCAGGCCTCATGGGTTTATGGTTTCCCATATGAACTGGGGTTTCCCTGTGACTTTGGGAAAATGGTGGACAGAAAGCCTGCGGTGTAAACTGAAGGGTCGGGACTGCACAGGATTCAGTCACTGATCCGATAGGCAGACAGAATCATAACTGTATTATCAGTACAGGGTTCAGCTGGTTTATATCACTTACCTACACCAGGCCTGAAAAATGAATGGCAGTCTGTAATAACGACCTAAACACCTTAAAAATATCTTTACAACAGTAGTAAATGCTCTTTTCTCGTTGTTTTCTGAACTCAGTCCACTGTACTTTAATCTCCTTTTTACTATTTTGAAATTAATTTTGTTGGTAGTTTCCTCCATAAAATTATAATACCTCCCATAATGGATTTGCAAGACAAACTCTAAAGATTTGCAATAATACAGCTCTGTGGCGTTTGGTTTTATGACTGAACCATGTTTTCATTCCGTTAATGCCCGTAGCTTTTCTCACTCACACTGGTCGGGCAGCGCCTCACAGAGGACACAACACACTTTTTGATTGAGTAATCTTCTTTGTGCCGGTCATGGAAGCTAATTGATTGGCTGTTTGAATAAACATGTTTACGACTATCATTATGGTGTCTCTCAAAAAGACAATATTTTACTTTTAAATAACGCTGAGTACAACATTTCGTATAAATGGAAGACATTTTAATGGCAAAGTGGAATTATGTATTCAGTTTTCTAAGTATAAAAAACACAATTGTCGTTATTCGTGACCAGACAGAAAAAAAAATAGAAAAATAGTTTAAAGCTGTTTTTGCCATCAAAACACAGTTTAAAAGTGAACTGAAGAAAAATAAATGATAGTTTGGAAAAAGCCTGCGGTTTCAGTTATTTTTATTTACTGCAATGAGCGGCATTCAGTCTCGAAATGGCTTCCATATGTCTCCGCCACGGGGCGCCCAAGAGTATGCCAAAAATGACAGAAACGTCGTCATTCTTGTGGGTGACATAATGTCATACGATTGGCTAGATTCGCTTGTGACGTTAGGAGAAACTAACCAATTAAACGTATTGTCTTTCCTTAGCTTGTGTTTTATTGGCCTAACTCAGGATGTCAATCAAAGCTCTATTTTGGTTCTCAAGGGGTGAGTACGGCAGCTGGCCGTCGGGTACTCGGGAGGAAGGAGCTCCGGGAACTGAAAGACCGTTTGCCTGGATGGATCGCACTATTTAATTTATTATGCAAGATTAGCTCAAACCACATAACGAAATAAAAGCACATTTCGCGCCTCCAAATATAAATTCATTTTTAGATTGAAATATATAAAATAAACATGCTAAACTACGCCCTACAAATTTAGCAAATGGCAAATAATTTGACATAAAAGAACTAGTACATTGCTCCACCTTATTTTACGAATTCTTTGTACCTCTGGTAACTAAAATAACAATGTGGTTTCCCCACACAGTTTACAGGAGGGGAATTTTTCACAAATCATTAAGTCAGAATGCAGGTCCCTAGACATGCTAATTTTTGTGTAACTACAGCTTTGAACTTAAATTTGATTTTTTTTTTGATTTTAATGTGTATAAATATGCAGGTGAAAATCATGATTTGAATGTTTTTTTCTCTTAATAAAATATTGAACTATGTGTACATACCTTACTTTGTTAGCAATGTACAGAATTTACACAAATGAGCATATATTTATCTTTCTGTATTTATTGCATATTCATTTGCAATTGATGTTCAATATTTTTAAATGTATGTAAATCTAAAAAATCCAAGTACAAGCATATTTAGTCAGATTCCGTACAAAGTCTTCAGTCTTTAAAGTGTGTTGCGATCTGAACCTTTGCCTGATGTGAGAGTGGAGTAGGATGCAATTATTCACCATGGAGCCTCAGAGTATTTTACAGCAATCAGGTCATGCATGTATTTATAATGTGCAACTTTATTTTATTATGTTTAATTATTACTGACTCCTACCACAATAACATCTATGTATTTGCACTTCTCTGCAATGTATCTATGTATCCCTGGCTCAAGGCAAAAACAATGATAAAAAATGACAACTATAACAAAAATAATAATTGTGAAATAAAATGTAAAATTGTTTTATTAGTAGTAGTAGCGGTAGTAGAAGCATTTGTATTGTTATTGTTTTAATTTTATTACCACTGCTGTTTGGTGCAGGAGATGTGCAAACACACAGGTTTTTACTGTAGCAGGAGTCAGTGACAACTATACTAAAGCGGAAATATACATGGCTAAATGGGAAAACTATAACTACCCAGCTGTATTACAAACATAAAATTATAATCTAGTAATTAAATATCATGCTATAAATATTAACTGAAAATAAACCAAGACTTTAAAGTGTAAAAAGGTTCAAAATATATTATTTTAACTATATTTTCATTGTCAAAGTCCCAACTGATGTTGTCTTTTTCAGTTTGCGTAGGGAACCAAGGCCCAGCACCACTCTCCGCTCGTGCCGGGACCTCGCCTCCACAAGAACTGGATTCCACTTCCTTTCAACAACTGGCTAAGTTTGGGTCCCAGTATGCCTTGCGGCCCTCCACAGGTTTTGCGCATGTGCATTAACGCTTGCGTTATCTGTCTGTCTGAGAAACGTAACTGGGTTTTCTGACCAATCACTTTTTAATCGTATGGGACGGACTTTCTCTCGTGATTTAAGAGTCTGGTTGCAATAAATCTGTCCAGAACGTCACATATGTGATTTAAGTTCGCTTTGTATCGTTATGAAAATACTTGTGGATTAATAAATGCCTCGCAACTGGCTTTAGATCTACTCGCACAGACTATATTTTTCATCAGCTTGCAGAGAAACCTGAGTTGCTTAACGAGAGGACTTTAAACTTGATCGCGCACTTAACACACCAGACTGTTATGTTTCGCCATCAATTCCGCACGAGTTTGGTGGTTTTCCTTACTGCTCACGGAATGGAGGGACTGCAGCCGTGAAACGGATGTTTAGAGTTCATCGGCAAGCGCGCACTTTCCAGGACGTTTTATCGTTTCTGTTTGAGCGCTTGAGAGATGGCTAATTTAAGGCTAAAATCTTAAAATGTTACTTTTTGAAATAGCAATTTAACTTGTGGGAGGTGTCGGCTACTTGTGGGTACGTTCGGTGTAAGGGGTGTAAGAGGTTTTTAAAAATTATACAAAGATTATCTGTGCCACGTGCTGTCCGGATAAAAAAACTGGCAACTGATGTTGTATGTCCTGAGAAATCATATTTTATCATTAGAAGGGAGGTTTTTAAATATTCACTGGGCGTGTGGTCATCTTGATATTGTAAATTGACACTCATGAGTATCCTGCCTAAATACCATCATAACCCAAAACTGTTGTGTTTAAAAACACGGTTTAGACTGGTAACTGAAGACTCTGCCACTATCAGGAGTGTTTGTGTTCTCTGGGGAGTAGGTGACATTTTATAATAGATTACATTTAGCAGTTTATGTAATTCTGTAAGTCCTGCATTTAACGCTTATTTAAATCGACTACATATAAATCAACAACTTCCTTACTTCCAACAACATCCTGTCTACAATAACTCATACGATCTGGCGGCGATGACTGTGTTACAATGGCACCCGTTTCAAATTTCTTCCGTTATTGTGTCATGATATAGATACGACATAAATTTTCAAAACTGACAATTTATGGTTTCGTTTCAGAACAAACGGATTTGCTGAGACTTGGGAAGCAAACCGTATAAAATAAAGTTTTGAAAGCGAATATGTGGCAAGAGGCACTTGTTAATATAGAGTATTCTAGAAAAACTTAGAATGTTGCCATATAGTCATCAGTAAATATAGTTAAATAGGACCGCAATAAAATGAAAACATGACATTACTACTGCAGGGTTTGGAACATATTTTAAAGTGTTTTAAAACACATGGTGCAGTGTGACAACGAATTAGAACATTTAACTGGGTAAAAAAACAAACAAATCATAAATAAAAAATTGACTAAATGATAAAATAAAACCGGTTGCAAACGAAAGGCTTGTGATCATGTAACTTTTCACTACAGAACTAAACCTTTTTTTTTTTTTTTTTTTACACAATTCGAACGAAATATATGTGTGGATTCAGTGTGATTCAAGGAATCAAATATGCGTTCTATGTATTCTGTCTAAATAGTTTCTTTTTTTCCAGAATTAAAATGAGTATTATATGATGATCTGTTAAATCTTTTATGAAAGCTAGTGAGCTGTCCTCGCGCTGCCTCACCTCGAGCGTCCTGAAGTATGTACGTTATGAGCACCAACCATAAACTTCATTTTAACTTAAGTATGTGTGTTATTTATTAATCTAAACCGTTTGTTATGTGGGATATTAATTAGAAACAAAGTAAACAAGTCCTTGCCCGAAGACTGTGTATCATAGAAGTAGCCTACTTGGTAGCCTGCTGTTATGCTTTAAACCGCCGAAGTTTATTCTGTGAGAGATGCAATGCCTGAATGATCCTATGTGAAATAGTGATGGACTTTCAACAGAACACGAGCCCTGAAGAACTCTTAATGAGATGTGTGTTTAATAACATGCAAGTTACACAGAATGTTCTCCTTTGTGTAAACTACGGTACACATAATATCGATATCTGCTTTTCCATTGGACGCTCTTTTCTTAAAACAACATGCCCAGAAGTAGCTCCATGTGTTTGTAGAATGTAATAGAATTATATAGAATTTGTATTATATACATATACGTGTGTGCACATTCCTTACTATTCATGTGTTTTACATGTGTATGTTTCGTTTTGAAGTCTGTATTCTCAAAATATGTTGACTACATATATATTTTATATAGCTAGTTATCACTGTAATATAGCATAGAAAGAGACGTTAGATCTTAATGTATTTTACTCAGGAGACATTCTGTAAACACGTTAATAAAGTCCGGTCTAGCGGTCAGTGAAGTTATTTATGTATGAATGTAATGTTATCTTTTAATATCAGACCACGGCTTCATTTAAAATCAGAATAAAGCTTGATATTTTATGAGGGGATAAAGTAGTACTACCCCGTTCTCAGGATATTTGCCTTTGACTAAATTTTATCTTAAATATGTGGGTCGCTGCTTCAGCACTCCCATTAAACTGATCCAGGGCAGTTTGGGAATTGCGTGATCGCAGCGCTCAAAGCAAACCGTGACAAAATATTTTGCATATGAGATATATACATGAGACTGAGGCGTGGAAAGCATTTCAACCAATCAATGAACAGGTTAAGAACACTCCTGCAAATGTTATCGAATCAGTTTACCCCTTCAATGTGATGTCATTATTCGATAGGCCAATAGACAGCCAATAGCAAAACGCTGCTCTTTGCAAAGTCTCATTCCTAAAATGGAAAGTCCAACCCCCAAGCGTTTGAACATTAACCAATCAAAATACTTCCATGCAAATTTATTTTGGAAAAGACGGAGTTTGGATTGAAAACACACCAGAGGGGCAAGTTGTAGAGAAAAATAAGGAAAAAATGTAAAATTACATTAAATCATTCATTGTATACATAATGCATATACAATGTATTCACTAGTGAAAGTGCTGTTTTGAAGACAATATCGGTTTTTTCATTAAATATTAATTTCATATCACAAGATTAAGTTTCATATCAGCATTATTTATGAAAGAATTATGAATCATATGCGTGGTCTTCATTTCAGATCACACTTTGCGCATATATTAAATTTGCACGGTTCGTGCTTCACATAACTAACAATTTGGTGTTCTAGGTTGTTCGTAATAAAAATAAAGCAATCTGTTTATTTATATAATGCATGTTTTGTCTCTGACGCAGCTAAGTGTTGACCAGTTCTCTCTTTATGCATTTGTGTGCTAAAATCAAATCACATCAGACTACTTTATATTATTTAATTTTAAAAAGATAAACACTCATGTCTGATGGGAAGACTTCCCTGCTATATTGTAACATATTTTTGTCAAAAATAGTTGAAAATGCTGTGTTTGCATTTTTGCTGTAAACATGAACGCTCAAATAGCAAAATAAAACGTTAAATCAAACATGCCGAAGAGCAAAACCAGAATGAAATTTATCATTCTCTAAGGTTTTGCACCAGCAGTAAGCGGAATAATTTTAGATAAGTTCTGGGTGTATTGGGATATAGTATTGTGACATGATTCTAAAATACGTGTAAACCTAAAACGTTCATTTTTCCCGTTGAACAATTTTTTACAGTGAAACATTGATTGCACTGGATATTTTAAACCCTCAGACAGAATGTGCACTGTGGATCAAGCAAAATGACCTGAACGCACCGCTGTGAAATAAAATGTGAAAACTGCGACAAAATGTTCCCGGGACTGTTGTCAGCAGCAGGTGGGGATGCTGAGCGTTATTTGCATTTCTTAGTGCTTTGGATTTTTATTGGCTACAGCTGGAAAGGTGCTGCAAAAACTGATTATTTAAGCATTGCAGCTCTCCCCGCGGAGAAAAGCTCTGTCTGTACTATTGATTAAACCGTTATTGTTATGCTCTGGCACTAAAGGAATTTACAAGTATGGATATGAACTTGGAAAGGAATTTTTAAAATATGTTTAACTTCAAAGGTCCAACAACAGCCTGGTGTGTTTGGCTGCAGATGCACCAGTAGCTACACACACTGCCTGTGTGCTCAGAGGAAGCCACACACACACACACACACACACACTGCCTGTGTGCTCAGAGGAAGCCACACACACACACACACACACTGCCTGTGTGCTCAGAGGAAGCGCCACACACACACACACACACTGCCTGTGTGCTCAGAGGAAGCCACACACACACACACACATACTGCCTGTGCACTCAGAGGAAGCCACACACACACACACACACACTGCCTGCGTGCTCAGAGGAAGCCCCACACACACACATACACTGCCTGTGCACTCAGAGGAAGCCACACACACACACACACACACACAGCCTGTGCACTCAGAGGAAGCCACACACACACACACACTGCCTGTGTGCTCAGAGGAAGCAGATACTTGTGCATCAGCAGGTACCTGGGTGACCAGGAGAGGGCGCCATAGAGGGATGAGCGTCTCAACTTTAACAGGCTTAACCCCTAACTTTCCCTAGGCGCGGCTGGACCAGTTTGTCCCACGCCAATGTGAACTTCTGGCCACAGCTGGCAAAGGTGTAGCTGTGATTTGAACATTTACACTAATGTCTTACTGCAAGAGCTACCCACAGGCCCACCCTTACATTATTGTGTGTGTCCCTGTAAGTAAAAGCATCCCTCAAATCAGACTCAAGGACAAAACCACATGTGACTCGTCACACTGGAGATGATGACATCAACCCAAATAATGGCATTTGACTGGCAAATGTATTGGTTAACTGAAAGACCCAGTCATCCAAAAGCCAGGTGGGCGCCTGTATGCCAGTTCACCAGGAGATGGCGCTATAACCCAACATGAGCAATAGTGTAAGCCCGTATATCAACATTTCGCCAGAGCAAATATAACCCACCAGAACTGGGCGCAGTGAGACTTATTTGAGGATCTTTCTCCAGGTTGTGCACAATTCCTATTCATACAATGATAAAATCTGAGAAAAATGCTGAAATATTCTTCGGCACATGAGAAAAAATTAAAAACAATGACACAGTGCAGTATTACATTTAATAAGGGACAAAAAGTATGAAGTACATTATAATGTGGAAGGGCAGTGTCTGATGTGCTGGGTGTGTAAAGCAGAGAGCAGGAGCTCAACCCTGCATCAGGCCCTCACTGTGTGTGAGTGTGTGTGTGTGTGTGTGTGTGTGTGTGAGAGAGTGTGTGTTTAAAGCAGAGAGCAGGAGCTCAACCCTGCACCAGGCCCTCACTGTGTGTGAGTGTGTTTGTGTGAGAGAGAGTGTTACCCACATCTTTACATGCACGCACACACAACACCATTACATCATCTTCACTGCACCAGTCCCGCTTGCTGTCAATAGTGGCTCCATGTGCTACAGCACCTCTCCCTGTTTCCAGGTCATGGTTCTCAGAGTAAAATTAGGAGCTGCAAATGGCTGGACTGAGCCTTCAGGATAAAACCATAAAAACTCTCTTACATGTATTAGAAAGTACTTAGGCAGTGTGACTGTGAGCTTTAACAGATATTGATATTTTGGTGTCAGCACACTAGGTCAGAGCTGCCTAGCTAAGGAGCACTGACTGACTTCTGCCTTATTCAGCCAGCAGGGGGCGATGTCCTCCACTAACCATACTGAGAAACACACCTGCCTCTCCAGGTATTTTCCTGAAAATGGCAACAGTGAATTATAGCTATGGCACAGAGGGCTGCACTGTACATAGGATTTCATTATTATACTGCACTTGATTATAAAACTAGACCGTTCTCATTTCATCTAATATCTTGGTTAAAGCCTGGTTTATGATTTTAGGGTGCAAATTAAAAACTAGCAGATTATATGGCTCTCTGAGACCAGAACTGGCCTTTTCTGCCCAAGGCACTACACTCTTCACCCATACTCAGATACTTACCACAGCCCTTCCTTGTAATTAGCTTGTGTGCCACAATGAATGCAGAGGTGAACATGGACATGTAAATTGAACACATTATTATTCATCCACAAGAAAGAACAGAGCAGAGCCGAGTGACATTTACCGGCAAATGACATAACGTCACAGCAGGGTGTTTGATTGTGACGTCATCCTCTCTCTGATTCTGTAAGCAAAGACCATTCAAACATTCCTTCCCTGCCATCTATGACAGAGTCTCACTGCAAGCTCAAGACACGAATATCTGAGGAATTTCTTCTGCGTTTACACCTGCGCCAGGAGAGGTCCGCTGCAAGCTCAGTAATCTCCGATAACAAAGTTCTGTAGTGCACTGACTTCTATAGTATTCAGAGTCCACGTGTTACAGAACTTTGCGTTCAGAAATTAAAACTCTTCCCCTCTGCGGTTTGCGTACTGTCACACACGGTGCAGCTCGCTCAAAATGGACCAGGTACACTGCAAGAGTTAAGACGGAAGAAAAAAAAATCAACACCAAACATTAAAGCGGAGAGAATCCAGTCCTGATCAACAATAGCTACTTAGTTTTACTTTTTCAGCATGCCATCCAGCGAGAAAAAAGTGAAAATTAACAGGAGTGAATAGAACACACGTCACTGCCCGTGCCATTAAACTGACTTTTTCCAGAAATCAAACTTCAGTGTTGCACGTGAATATATTATTATTATCAAATAATAAAATGGCGCTTAGCCACCCAGACACCATGCAAGGTTAATAAAACATTCACTACGGTACGCAACCTGTTCTTCGACGTTAGCTACCACCAAGATACAAATATTTGGCAGACTTAAGTCAAAACGTTGAAAAGTTGCCATACACCGTGATACTTACTCTGTATTAGTTAAATCTGTAATTCAAGCAGTTACGACGATTTTTTTTAATCACGCAAAGCTGTGAGTTAGTCAGCAAAGAAATCAGCTAGCTAGCTATCACTTTAAACCCAAGTTCCCTATTCTTTACATAACACTCTTGGCTAGCTGTTTGGCAATATATTACAGCACGCCAGCGACAACCAACCAACTTCTGCAAGAAAAAAGATTAGTCACGGATTCCATACACTTGTTCACAATCCTCGGGAGCACAAAACCGTTCGAGACAGCACCGCTTTAACCTGCGCGATGGTCAAGGGAGAAAAGTTTTAAATTCTTCCATTTGCCTTTTTGCCGACGTGGAAATTCTGGGTTTAGAAACGACCCACAACTTGATTGGTCGGTGAACGGCGGGGTCGAAGGTCATGACAGAGGTTGAAGCGCTTAAATAGGCAACCTCCAAAGAGAAGTCCGTACGCCCCAATACTCTCCCTCCTGGCTGCAAGCTACGGCTAGCAGAGCGACCACGATGTGTGATCTGTGACAGTACACACATACCGTGCAACCCGGAACCCGTGACAGTCTGGTGCTTTAATATCAGTGCAATCAGGCGAGCAACTAAACAGTGGCACACTAAAGTTCGAATTTCACTTTCACACTCAGAATGAGCAGTGCGATAGTGATCTGATATTTTAAAACACTCAATCCATCTTTACACTGAATCATCTAACATCCTACATTGTAGAATATTTTTTTCGTGGTATCATAAATAGAGTTAAATAAGTTGAGTCATTTGAGTAACTGAAAATGAACTGGTTGCTAGTGTTGAAAATAAAATCCAAATTGTACAGTGACAATATACATTTTTTCATCACCACTATAAAGTATTGGGATATTGATAAGGTGTGCCGGTGCACAGACCGCTGCAGTGCTGGTCTATGACGTGACCCAGCGCACAGACCGCTGCAGTGCAGGTCTATGACGTGACCCAAAGCACAGACCGCTGCAGTGCAGGTCTACGCGTGACAGTGCTGGGTCTATGATGTGACCCAAAGCGCAGAACGCTGCAGTGCAGGTCTATGACGTGACCCAGCGCACAGACCGCTGCAGTGCAGGTCTATGACGTGACCCAGCGCACAGACTGCTGCAGTGCTGGTCTATGATGTGACCCAGCACACAGACCGCTTCATTGCAGGTCTATGACATGACCCAAAGCACAGAACGCTGCAGTGCAGGTCTATGCCGTGACCCAAAGCTCAGAACGCTGCAGTGCTGGTCTATGCCGTGACCCAAAGCGCAGAATGCTGCAGTGCAGGTCTATGCCGTGACCCAAAGCGCAGAACGCTGCAGTGCAGGTCTATGATGTGACCCAAAGCGCAGAACGCTGCAGTGCAGGTCTATGACGTGACCCAGCACACAGACCGCTGCTGCTGGTCTAGTGACCCAAAGCAGGCTCAGTGCAGGTCTATGACGTGACCCAGCGCACAGACCGCTGCAGTGCTGGTCTATGACGTGACCCAAAGCGCAGAACGCTGCAGTGCTGGTCTATGACGTGACCCAAAGCGCACAGACCGCTGCAGTGCAGGTCTATGACGTGACCCAAAGCGCAGAACGCTGCAGTGCTGGTCTATGACGTGACCCAAAGCGCAGAACGCTGCAGTGCTGGTCTATGCAGTGCGGTGACCCAAAGTGCAGAACGCTGCAGTGCTGGTCTATGACGTGACCCAAAGCGCAGAACGCTGCAGTGCAGGTCTATGACGTGACCCAAAGTGCAGAACGCTGCAGTGCTGGTCTATGACGTGACCCAAAGCGCAGAATGCTGCAGTGCTGGTCTATGACGTGACCCAAAGCGCAGAACGCTGCAGTGCTGGTCTATGACGTGACCCAAAGTGCAGAACGCTGCAGTGTGGTAATGAAGCTACACTTTAACTGCCCGGTTTGAAAGCAGAGAGTAAAAATGTTTCATTATTAAACATTTTTCACACCCCTTTAATGTACATTTAAGCAATTAGCAGAGGGGCTTAATTAGTTTACATTTTTACACGCCAACCATCTACACAACTGAATATTGTACTGAAGCAATTAAAAAAACTTCTTTGCTAAAATGTACAACAGCAGCACCCCACCCTGTAACCTGTAACCTGTGAGTTACAAGGTCCCTAACCTCTAAGCTACATTACCTAATCTTAATGCTGGCTGGAGTTGTGTTATAGGTGAAGCTTTATATCAGAGTTATGTTCATACTTACTTCATATTAGCTGAACTTGAAGGCCAATACACTGATTGCCATAGTGTTTTGTGTCATGTAATGGCATATTATATGCTTTAAAACTTCCAATAATTAACATCTTAAATTAACAAATCATCCCTGTGTTCTGTTTTTGGAATTTTAAGTTATGTGGAAAAATGAATCTGACCCACAGTTGGATGTCGTGAGAGGACAGTGCTATGCCATTTTCTGCAGATGTATTTTTGTTAGCTGACCCATGTGTAACTAAAACATGGCTGACAGGAAGATGATAATGGTAGCTGCATATTAATGCATTAGAACTGTATGGATACTGTAATAATGCACTGGGCAAAGGGCAGTTTGTCACATTTTCTCAATGGCCAAATGTGCGTATATGCGTATGTGTGCGTGTGTGCACATGTGCATGTGTGTGTGTGTGCATGTGTGTGCATGTGCGTATGTGCTTGTATGCGCGTATGTGTGCGTGTGCGCATGTTCGTATGTGCGCATGTGTGCATGTGCATGTGTGCATGTGCGCTTGTATGTGTGTGTTCGTGTGCTTGCGCGTATGTGTGCATGTTCGTATGTGCGCATGTGTGCGTGTGTGCATGTGTGCACATATCCATGTGTGTGTGCATGTGCGTGTGTGAGTGTTATGCAGTCCTGTCCCTGGTTCACCTGTGTCTTTGGGTTTTAACTTTATAAACAAAAGAAAACAGGAACAAGTCTGTGAAGACACAGAGGCAGATGGAATTTAAATCTGATTTTACTGACTTTGAAAATGAATGCGGTAAAAAAGCTACTCACTTCCTTAAAGAGGTCTTAAAGTCATTCACTTCCCCCAATTAAGCTGGTTATGAAATCCACTTCCTGCTCCATACTTTTGGAGGAAGTGAAATACTAAAGAAATGTAATAGCTTATAATCAGTTACTTATAATCAGTTACTCCTCTCAGTCATCATTCTTTCCTTTTCTATTTTTTAATCTCCATTTCTATATACACGGCAGCCGTGACGACAAGCCCTTGTTCTTTGCTCAATGAAGATGCACCACCAGTTACATATTGCCTGTGTTGCTGTAGGATGACGAAGTCAGCATATATAGGTGTACACATGCATCCACAGGTGTATAGGTGTACACATGTATCCACAGGTGTATAGGTGTACACATGTATCCACAGGTGTCTGGCCATGCAGGAGTAGCCAATAGACAATGATGAGACTAACGAGCCTAACGACCTTAACCCCAGGTGAGGATTTCCCTGGCCGTTCCCTCGTTGATGTGGACCTCTGGCTGAGACTCAAGCCCTCAGTCACAGGGCTCACACCTGCTTCCCTAGAATACCGGAAGGACATAGTTCTGTCTTGAGTGGAAAATAAAGGTAGGCCACATGGTGACACTGACAATATCATCCAGCAGGTAATGTGAATGCATTAAAGAGACAGTCAATTCTCTGCATGTTATTTTATTCCATTATTAGCTTACCAAACTTATGTTATGGGTCTAGTGAACAGAGGCAGAACTGCTGTAGGCTTGCCTGTTATTGCTCTGTCTAAATTTCTTTTACTTGCTTACTGATTTTCAAGATGTGATATTGTTCTTTGCAAACTGCAGTGGTATGCTGGTTTCGTTTGTTTGATGCAGGTCCCTCCATTCTGAACATGAATACAATGGCACTTTGTCTATGCCACTGATTTCACCCCACATGTTGATTTTGTTTTCATAATTTTATGTCACTAAGGAGAAAAGTAATCCCCGCATTTAGTGAGTATTGTGGGAAATATGTTTAAGGAAAAAATGTGCATGCTCCCTGGGGGTGGAATGAGTCTCCCATGGAGGTGAGAATAGCAGAGACTCGCGTCTTCAGGCAGCACCGCTTCCAATACTTCCCTGGCTCTGCCTTATTGCCATAGTTTTACTACTGCTAATCTAATTTGCTAGTATTGTTGTTGATGATGGTTTTTTATTTTTCTGTCATCCACTGGTCCTTCACAGGGTAATAGTCTATGCTTATGCTATCCCTTCTGGCATTTGGGTGTTTAATTGTACGGTACAACTTCTAACACGATCATCACTGACTTAAGCACTTTGAGTTTTAAGTAGCTCTGGATAAGAGTGACTGCTGTATGCCTCCAATGTAATGTAATATGTGCATGTAGTTTGATCATGTGATATGATTGTAACAGATGCAGTTAGGGGAAAAAAACAATCCTAACACTGTTTAAGAAAGAAAAATATCCATACATCTTCCCCCTCAAAAGGGTATGTTTACCCCAGCATAATACCTCCCCAACCGTTATGTAAATAATCAGTTGTGTGTGTTTTTTTTTTTCAAGAATCAACCCACTTTCTTTTAAAAACTGTAAATGTAGCTGTTTTTAGTTCTGAAATGGTTTGCCGCTTTTATTCTCCATATATCCTAAATCCGAAAACACCTTTCTCAGAAAGTGTACATCTAGCTTTGAAGCGCAACACATTTTCAACACCATATCAACGAAAAGTCAGTCTGAAGTTCTCACCGCCTCGTGTCAAACAGTGCAGCGCGATGGAATTTTGTATTCAACGAACACCCAATGCCGCCAACTCTGATTGGCCCACGCGCATCACGAGGAGCCATCCCTGCCAATCAGCAGCCCATGCGCTGCGCGTGGACCGTCCATTATATCCGCAGAGTGCGAGCTAGGCCCCTGGGTGTCGATCTGTTTATGCAAATCCCTCCCCATCGAGTCTCCTCCTCACCGCGTCGTGAGAGGGGCACGTTCAGGATATTTGGGGAGTTATTTTTTTTATAAGAAAGAGAAACCAAAACGGTTGTTCGCAGACAGAATTCAGAGTTTTTTTCTGACGGTTAACTCCAGACAGAGGGATATTTTTCTGTCGATAGGACTCCAATATGAGCTGTGCTGAAAAGCATGCTGCAGCGTGGAGCTTATGAAAAGCCGGTAGTCGCACAGACATTTTTGCCGGTTGGAGCTATTCTCTTTGTCTGATTCAGGGAAGCGTGCTCTTTTGTCCAGGGTTCTTTGTTTCGGGGGGAAAGCTGTACTGACAGGTTGTGTTTTTGGCATCGTTGTTTTAGCACTTAGTTTAAAATGCAACGCATGAAGAAATACTTCACGGAGGGACTTATTCAGTTTGCGATTCTTCTAAGTTTAATTGGTGTTCGCGTGGATGTCGATACATACTTGAACGGATACCTTTCACCACTACTGGAGACGGATTTAGGGCCGAGTTCAGCGTACATTCAGACACCGTTTCACAATCTGAGAGACACTCTGGACGGTTATAGTTTGCACCCAAAATGTCCCGATTTGGACTCATACTTCGCCAGCCGGCGGTTGCTGGACGAGGTGCGCACGCTTGGGTCGCCCCGCTTCCCCACGCAGCTGAGCGCGTGGCTGGTACACTTGGTCCCCGCCACGGAACCGGACACGACCGGAGCCCAGACCAGCAGCAACGGCAGCGGTACCGCCCTGTCGGATAATGTCATCGACTCTGGTGGCGACGGCCCCCTCAACGATGTGGAACAGGACGACAGCTGCACCGTCTATCTGAGGAGCCCGTCTGCTGCCCCTGAAAATGACACAAGGCCGTGCCCTAGCGAGGCATCAAAAGAGGTACAATACAGCAATGTGGGTGTGAAATTTTGTTGGAAGATAAGAGTGAAAATGGTCACATCCACCTCATACAGCTCCCGTTCTTTACAGATGCAGTCTTATCTTGCTCGTCCACACACAGGGATCCTCGTTTATTTCTGCAGTGGACTGTGTACTTGGCTGGCTAACTTGACTGCACTGCCTAATTCCCGTCAATGCAGTTAACAAGCTAGCAAGCTTTCACTTTTACGTTCTTGCTATTAATTGACAAGCTGCTTGTTATCTTGCTGGCATGGTTGGTGTAGTACTAGCTGGCGAAGTAGCTACGTATGTGATTCGAGAATCATGATTTTTAGCTGTGCTTGGCATAGAGTTGATTATTATCTTGTGTTTCAATCCAAACTTTTTGACATGTCAGTTATTCTTGATGCCTCTCGTAACGTTATTAAATTCGTGTTCTCCGCTTTGGGTCAGTGTGTCAGTTCAAGGATCATACTTGCTTTGGTTAGGCCACTGGCTGGCAGGAAGCAAAGAGGAAGTTGTAGTAGCCGCACAAACAGTCAATATCACTTGTCCGTTCAGCAGGCGGATCTTATGCAAGTTTCGATACCGAAAGAATCGAGGATTAGCTGAGATGCGGCGAGGTTAATTCCATTAGGGCAAACGGAAAACAAAAGACGTAGCCTGCTAGCACAAACTCTGTCAGAAACACCTGTTGCAAAAACCGTTACCTCGGCAACGGCACATGGCCCGACCCTTGCCCGGGGGGGACTCGCCCCGCAGCACCAAAGCCATTGTGTTAGATCATTTGATCTCATAAATTGGACGGTAACGGGTTATTTTTCACGACGCAGGTGAATGGATTGTAAAGTAATCCGTGAAGTTGAGTGTTCTCCCAGGTAAATTATGATAATATCCGGCTCATGAAGGCGTTGGGATTTCACTGGAGGCCAAATTAAACGGCCCATGCCAACACTTTAACCAGGCCTGTTTGTATCCACTTGGGCAAACCGTCTCTCAAATGCCTAATCTAAATGTACGTTAAGTTATTAAAGTCAAAAATTGAACTGCTGTGCGTTTGGGCTGGCATGTTAAGACTTGTGAGGAAAACGCCAGGAGCACCTAAACTTGCGGGAAACCGTGTACCCGTTACCGTCAGAGTGGCTGTGCAGGCCCAGAGGAGCAGAGCGTGTTGGGACCGCCCTGACTGCCACCTAGTAGGAACGGCTTGGCGGTTCCTGTGTAACAGTTTTCCTGTATTTCCAGTTGGAGAACCGAACGCTCCTGACACACGACACACCTGCTGCAGGAACACTGCGGAGAGACTCGCAGAAACTCTCACCCCGGTAGTGACCAAACTGTTGTCAGGACTACATCTTGTATCTAATCGCTCACCTTAACAGTAGTTACGTCCTGGGTGTGTTTCAAGACACTTCAAACCTGCACAAATATAACTGTCGCATAAACATTTTGTCAGCAAAAAGGTTAAAGTTAGTGGGACTTACAGTGTAGTGTAATGGTTAGGGAGCTGGGCTTGTAGCTCAGAGGTTACAGTGTAGTGTAATGGTTAGGGAGCTGGGCTTGTAGCTCAGAGGTTACAGTGTAGTGTAATGGTTAGGGAGCTGGGCTTGTAGCTCAGAGGTTACAGTGTAGTGTAATGGTTAGGGAGCTGGGCTTGTAGCTCTGAGGTTACAGTGTAGTGTAATGGTTAGGGAGCTGGGCTTGTAGCTCAGAGGTTACAGTGTAGTATAATGGTTAGGGAGCTGGGCTTGTAGCTCAGAGGTTACAGTGTAGTGTAATGGTTAGGGAGCTGGGCTTGTAGCTCAGAGGTTACAGTGTAGTATAATGGTTAGGGAGCTGGGCTTGTAGCTCAGAGGTTACAGTGTAGTATAATGGTTAGGGAGCTGGGCTTGTAGCTCAGAGGTTACACTGTAGTATAATGGTTAGGGAGCTGGGCTTGTAGCTCAGAGGTTACAGTGTAGTGTAATGGTTAGGGAGCTGGGTTTGTAGCTCAGAGGTTACAGTGTAGTGTAATGGTTAGGGAGCTGGGCTTGTAGCTCAGAGGTTACAGTGTAGTGTAATGGTTAGGGAGCTGGGCTTGTAGCTCAGAGGTTACACTGTAGTATAATGGTTAGGGAGCTGGGCTTGTGGCTCAGAGGTTACAGTGTAGTATAATGGTTAGGGAGCTGGGCTTGTGGCTCAGAGGTTACAGTGTAGTGTAATGGTTAGGGAGCTGGGCTTGTAGCTCAGAGGTTACAGTGTAGTATAATGGTTAGGGAGCTGGGCTTGTAGCTCAGAGGTTACAGTGTAGTGTAATGGTTAGAGAGCTGGGCTTGTAGCTCAGAGGTCACAGTGTAGTATAATGGTTAGGGAGCTGGGCTTGTAGCTCAGAGGTTACAGTGTAGTATAATGGTTAGGGAGCTGGGCTTGTAGCTCAGAGGTTACAGTGTAGTATAATGGTTAGGGAGCTGGGCTTGTAGCTCAGAGGTTACAGTGTAGTGTAATGTTTAGGGAGCTGGGCTTGTAGCTCAGAGGTTACAGTGTAGTGTAATGGTTAGGGAGCTGGGCTTGTAGCTCAGAGGTTACAGTGTAGTATAATGTTTAGGGAGCTGGGCTTGTAGCTCAGAGGTTACAGTGTAGTATAATGGTTAGGGAGCTGGGCTTGTAGCTCAGAGGTTACAGTGTAGTGTAATGTTTAGGGAGCTGGGCTTGTTGCTCAGAGGTTACAGTGTAGTATAATGGTTGTCTCAGTTGGGGTTAGTAACTCGGTGAGTTTTTCCTCAGTGCAGCTGTCTTGTACACATGGAGCTGATGGTGAGGAGCAAATTTACTAAAGCATTTTTAATGTAAATGCTTTTGTTTTCACTCTGCCACTCAGTCTGTTATGCAACTCATTCATGCCCTGACCTTTGTCAGTTGCCATCACTAAATTATTTTAACAGGTTGGGACAGGTATTTTGTGTCAGTTAAATTACCAGCGTTAAGCCCTTTTGACTCAACACCAAAAAGGTCCAGTGATGGTTTTTGCCATAAGAGAAAGTGTGGATGGAGCAGATGACGCTTTCCTTATTTCTTTTCCTGCTTTTAGTCTGTAATAAAATCTTTTTCCACAATGGATCCACACATCGCCTCATAACAAGGCAATATCATCGCCTGGCAGAAAGTATAAAAGTGCAAAATACTGAAAAGGTCTGTGAAAACACACACACACACTTTTGTGCGTGGGTACAGTGCCACCCCAGGTGAGTGGGGCACATTGCAGGGGCACTCCCAGTCTCGTCCTGCCCTGTCCTGCCCTGCTGAGGTGCAGTTTATTGCAGTAGCATGTTGCCATGGTGAGACTGAATTCTGACCCCCCAAAGCAGGATGGAGAGACGATGCTGTGGAGGCGAGGCCAGGACGTTCCCATGGCAATGGAGGGCGGGTCCCCCACATGCAGGGACACACCCCTCGGTCTGGACTACAGCCACGCCCTGGGCACTGAGGTATGATACGGCATGTGGCCGCTGATGTGAGCAAACCCGCGCTCAGCAAAAGCAGCTCTGCCATGTTTTGTAGTTTGCTATAGTGAAGAAAAGAACGGAGATTTTGGCCTCACTTGTGTGAAACTCGGCCTCGTCTTTCCTGTGCTTCAGGGTTTCCATGGCAACGGGCTCTGCCGGGACATGGACCAGCGCTGGCAGGACTTCCTGTCCCTCCCAGGACTGGACGTGAGTCACAGCCGCAGCAGCCATCTGGGTCAAATCCCTGGGATGATCTGGAGTGGGACAGCTCTGTGTGCAAATTTCTGACAGCATATTAATATCGCTCACAGTGTCAGCGTATTAATATCGCTCACAGTGTCAGCGTATTAATATCGCTCACAGTATCAGCGTATTAATATCGCTCACAGTGACAGCGTATTAATATCGCTCACAGTATCAGCGTATTAATATCACAGTATCAGCGTATTAATATCGCTCACAGTGTCAGCGTATTAATATCACAGCATATTAATATCGCTCACAGTATCAGCGTATTAATATCGCTCACAGTGACTCACAGTATCAGCGTATTAATATCAGCGTATTAATATCGCTCACAGTATCAGCGTATTAATATCGCTCACAGTATCAGCGTATTAATATCGCTCACAGTGACAGCGTATTAATATCGCTCACAGTATCAGCGTATTAATATCGCTCACAGTATCAGCGTATTAATATCGCTCACAGTGTCAGCGTATTAATATCGCTCACAGTATCAGCGTATTAATATCAGCTATTAATATCACAGTGTCAGCGTATTAATATCGCTCACAGTGTCAGCAGCTCACAGTATCAGCACAAAGTCAAAGACAGTGACAACAGTGGAGTGGTGCTGTGATATTGTGATGGTTTGCTGTACTGTAGTTCAGCTACGACTGAAATGTTGGTGTACCATCAACCTGCTTTTTCATTTTTGTACTTTTGCTATAAAGCCCTTGTGTGTCACTGATGTTGTTGAAGAGCTGCTCTGGGATCATTGTAGCGTTGCTCTAGCGTTACCCTAACGTTGTTCTTGTGTTCTACAGGACCTGGACCTGGGAGTGGACATCACCAGTGCTATCAGCCAGGACGTGAGCCTGCAGGACGCCATGGTTACGGAGGGCGGGGCCTCCAGGGCGGAGACCCAGCGTGGTGTGGGTGGGACTGGGGCACGACGTCTGTTCCGGATGGAGTCCTCAGACTCCTCCCACTGGGCGGGACCACTGGATGCATCGGGCCCGGGTTCGAGCTCTGGCTTCCTGGATGAGGCGGTGTTTGAGCAAATCAATCTGCTGGGCCTGGGCCTGGGGGGCGTGGCCGGGCTGGAGGAGGCGGGGCGAGACTCAGACTCCGGCCTGTCGCTGGGTTCCGGCTCCCGAAGCCCCTCCTTCTCCGAGGCATCATCTTCGGGAGGGCGCTGTGAGGGGGCGGTGGGGTATAGCAGCGAATCAGAGCTCTCCTGCTCTGCCAAAGGGCGGGGCTTAGCTGCTGCCGCTGCCATGGCAACAATGGACACCTTGTCGCCTATGGAGTGGGTGGAGAGTGTGCGGCATGACCACACCTACCCAGCACCCCTGCAGAATGGCATGGGAAACCCCATACAGGTGAAGGAGGAGCCGCTGAGCGAGGAAGACGATGACAGCGATGAAGAGGAAGAGGAGGAGCTGAGCAGAGATGAGCGGCGTGCTCGGGCACTTTCCATACCCCTGTCTGTGCAGGAGATTGTTGGAATGCCCGTGGAGGACTTCCTGTCTCTGCTTGGAGGGCAGGACCTGACTGCACCCCAGGTGACCCTCCTGCGCGATATCCGCCGCCGTGGGAAGAACAAGCTGGCGGCGCGGAACTGCAGGTGAGTGAGCGTCTTCTGCCAGAAACCGCTAAGCAGCCTAGCTCAGCAAGGCTAAATATAGTTTGGAGGAGGAATTGTTCTTCAGTGGAATTTAAATGATGGTAAAAGTATTTAAGGCTAACGCTAATGCGGTTGAGTGTGTTTGAGGCTAATGCTAATGCGGTTGAGTGTGTTTGAGGCTAACGCTAATGCGGTTGAGTGTGTTTGAGGCTAATGCTAATGCGGTTGAGTGTGTTTGAGGCTAACGCTAATGCGGTTGAGTGTGTTTGAGGCTAACGCTAATGCGGTTGAGTGTGTTTGAGGCTAACGCTAATGCAGTTGAGTGTGTTTGAGGCTAATGCAAATGCGGTTGAGTGTGTTTGAGGCTAACGCTAATGCAGTTGAGTGTGTTTGAGGCTAATGCTAATGCGGTTGAGTGTGTTTGAGACTAATGGTCTGTTCTGTGACCTGTGCTGCAGGAGGCGTAAGCTGGAGGCGATTGGCCGGCTGGAGGGGGAGGTGGAGTGGCTGGAGCGCCGGAGGGAGCAGCTGCAGAGGGAGCAGGCGCAGGGCGCCAAAGCACAGGCGGGGCTCCTGCAGCGCCTGCAGCGGCTCTCCGACCGAATCCTGTCCCAGCTGCGCCTCTGTCCCTCCCGCTACGCGCTCGATTGCACCCCCGATGGGACGGTGAGCGTGCGGTCACGAGACCCCACCCACCGACGGGAGCCCCGCCCACCGCCTCACCCACGCTGCCAGAAAAAGAAGGACAAGAAGCACTGACCCTAAAACATTGAGACTGACTGACTCCCTGCCCCGCCCACCCCAAATCCAGGACCTGATCCCCCTTAGTACCCCCATCCCCCCTCCCGTTCCACACAGAGAACGGGGCAGACACTCCCCTCAACTCCTCTTGTGATTACCTGTAGCGGAATTACCTGTATACTGCGTGTGTATGTTCGTGTCTCACCGTCTGTGAGTATGTGTACATATGCGTGTGTATGTAGACTGTGTGTGTGTGATTGCAGCTGTGGGCATGTGTGTGTGGGTGTGTGGGGGTTGGGCTGTGGTGGACCTGAAACACTGGACTTAAAAAACTTTATGAAGAGAAATGGATGATTTCTGACCAAAGGAAGGGTCCTGGCTGTTTCCTCCCGCAGGTGTAAGGTGAGGCACACCTGGAAGCAAAGAAACACTGGAGCAGAAGCGCTTCTCCTCTTTAAGGCCACTTAGACAGAAAGATCCCCAAAGAAGGGATCGCATTTGGACACAGAGTAAACTCTGGCCAGTCTGTACACACCGCTGGATGGAGGTGCAGTTCCTGGATCAATGAAAACCGGAATCACCGTGACAACAGAACTGCAGCTGGTACCACAGATCCTCGCTATGGCAACCAGATGCCCAGCCTGGCCTTCCTGCCACCCTCTACTTCCTGTCTCTCTGAGGTTCCGGTCTATAACAGGAGTGTCCAGGGAGATATGACAGTTCACAGGTATGCAGGAGGGTGCCAAAGAGCAGAGCCGCCATCGTTTGTGGTGTTGTCCTTGGTTTCACCACTTTAAGAGCACCCGTTAGGTGCATTAATGCTGGAATGTTTCAGTCACAGTGTAGGATCTGCTCAACATGTTGCAGAGATGCAGGATGGGAAATCGTGTCCCAGTTTAGAGGGGTAATGTGTAGTTTTAACATTCTCTGGACTCCAGTTCCCATAAGCACCTGTGTGACCCCCTGTGTTGAAGGTGTTTGAAGTGTGATTTCTGACATTGTGCCATTGGGTCTGGAAGAGAAAATGCACCTTTCATTTCTCTGTAGAGGAATTACAAAACCTTTGAGACTCAAAAAATACTTCAAGTTTTCTGAAAATAATTGAAATTTCATTCTTGAAATCTCGTCTCTAATTTCACCTGGTCTCGGTAAGCAGCTAATGAAAACCACACCACATTGTTTATTAATTGTGTGTGTGTGTTATTTTGAGCTTGTATAATTTGCCATTTGTGCATTGCTATAGTATTAATGAGTAATTAAGTCATTTGGCATGGGATATGTTGTTTATGGAGCGAGTACATTCTACACAATTTGATTTCATTCAAAATTTCACACAAAACAATGGACTCTTAAGGGCGTATTAGTAAACAGGCATTTAAAAATGCCATTTGAACACCAAAGCAGATTACTGTCGTATTTGCTGAACATAATTGTAGATAAATTTGAACTGTGGGAAATGAATGGGGGATTTCTCTTCTGTGACCAAACAGAGGACGCATGGCAATGATGGAATCTCTCTGTAACGCTGACGCCTGATTGGGCTGCTATGTATCCATGGCGATGGAGAGTCGGTGGTCCCTGAGAGCTTTGGCTCTGGGTAGCAGACCTGCAGTGTGATGCTGGTTTCCGGTGTAATAACGGACACAGACAGACAGGGGGCGCTGCTGAAGCAGGATGCTGGGTCCTGCTTGCATTACAGAGGACAGTGAGCCATGTCCTCAGCCAGATTAACTGGGAGGAATGGCCAAAATGGTGTGAGCGGTGGAAAGCCCATGCTTCTCAATGGTCAGCTTGTTCCACTTTGGTATCTCCTAGTGCAGGGATTTTCAATTAATGTTGTTGGTGTGCCACTTTTACATTTGGGAATAGAATGGCAGGCCAGTTGGGCACAAAGCATATTATAATATTATATTATATCATAGGCATATAATATAGTATAGTATAATCTAATGTAATGTATTACATTATAATGCTAACATTTTCATTAGTAGGCCATAAACTGTGGTAAATGTGGGCTTGTAGCTTACGACTTACCATCAGGTTCATAAAATGAGATGTGTGCATTATAATTGAAAAAATAAGAAATTTAATTTTGAATTAATCTGACTGGTATTTGTCTGATAATTTCTGTGACTGTGTGTTTTTGTTATGGGGTCATGATGGCACTTCACTTAACATATTGGTCACACACGTCTTCACCAACTTTGAGCCAACGAATGGTTTTTGCTTTTGGCGAGGTGCCAGGCCCCCTGGAGAGACGCAGCCACCGTGTTCTCTTGAGCAGATGAGGTTTTGTGGATGGTGAGCACTGATTGGGTGTAACAGAGTCTCAGTTTTACCTTTACATACCGCAGACCTGGGTGGGAAGTTGGCATGGAAACGTGTGTGTTTGATCTCAGAGTGCCGCTGTATGTTTGCAGTTACTAGCAATTACATTCATTTTATTTTCACTGTCAGAATGAAATGTAGCATGCGCTGCTCGTTACTGCTCTGTTGCAGTAGCACATTTATCCAGGCTAGTTTCACAATAGTAGCAGGAAAAGAGGCTGCAGGGCGTGTGAAACGCTTGCGGTCTGGATGGAAAATGCTCCGCGGGCTGGATCTGGCCCGCGGGCCACCTATTGAAAATCACTGTCCTCGGGTGTGTCCCAGTGCTAGAAAAATGACCTCTGGCCACCATGTTTTGGCACAGTTTGTGGTTTATGGCGCCCCCTGGTGAGAGGTGTTTGACATTGATAAGTGTCCTTATTGTGTTCATGCACAGGTCTCTGGGCATAGCATGTGTTTCTTTCTTTTTTCCAATGAACTGCTGCATTTGTTATATGCACTGTAATGTACAAATTACTATTTTTATATGTATTGTAATCAAGTGATAAAAATATTTCCTTCAAATTTGGAATCTACAAATACCCAAAAACATTTTTTTTAATTTATTAAGGAGAAAAAAAGGAAATTTTGTTTCTATGTTTGACTTTTAAAGCACAATAAACATTATTATGTGTGTTAAACGGGTTTCCTCACCTGCTTACTCTGAGGTGAGAGGATGTGGCCGGGAAGATTTCTGATTGGTACGTATAAAAATATTTTGTAAATCCATTGTCAAAGACGGAGCTCAGCAAATGTAGTGATAGAGTGGAATTTTGAGACCTGACTCTCCATAGACACTTTAGAGGATAGAGATTTAAAAAAAAAAAAAAAAAAAAGTATCTGAAGGGCACCAAAAGCAACTGAAATCTTAAAACAACAAGGGAGATTTTATGACCAATTAAAAATGCTTGTTTGACAATTCAGTGTGGTTAAAGAGATAAAATATACATTTTTGATAATTTCTCTAAGATCTGAGTTTACAACTATCTGTTGTTTTGGTGTGCTCTGTTCTGTTGATACACACTGACGCAGTTTTGTGTTTATTGGGTGAACAATTAGTTCAGAATGTTACATTCATGACTCTGGAACTTTGTGCCAGTATGACATCATTTTCTGTTGGTCATTGTGATACTGAACTCTGCAATCCGTGACTGTCAAAAACAAACAGGATGAAATTCTTTTGTATTTTTGCTCGGGACGACACAAAAATTGCTGGAGAGACACTCAGGAGGGCTACAGGCTTCACTGCATCGTGTGTGCACACAATTGTCCAGAAAATGAAACATTGTTTGATCCTTTATTCTCACAGATAACACTTCAGGTGCAATTCTGATCCATGTTAGCAAAATCTGCCATCAGGCTAACCTTAAGTGCCATTAAATTTACCAATAAAGTCTTCCTGTCTTTGAAGTTCGGTCAGAACACAAAATGGCATTGGTGTTTACTGACCAATGCATGGGACATGGAGGGTGGCTTATTAGTGTTAGCATTCTGTAAAACATTGGAGAGAAATCATTCCAAAGTTCAACAACAATGTGCCACTAAACCCCTCGACACACTTAAATATTTTTGTTTATTTTTGTTTCGTTTTCTCTTGTGGAAGACTGTAGTATGTTTATTTTTCTCTTCCTTTTTCTTTATCAAACTGTAAAGATGTTTGAGATGAACCTGTTATTATTTTTAGTTTTTGATTTTGTTTTTTAAAGGTGGAGTTATTTGGATTGTGTTTGTAGTGGGTGGCGCACCCCTGTTTGCATGAAGCTCAGGGGTGAAGTTCATACAAACTGCAGGCAGGGTGCGGTGTCACATCTGCTCAGATTCACAGATCTTTACCTCTCTTGGATCACCCATCCCATTCTCCCAACCCATCTGCTTCAGCCGAAGATCAGTGGGGACCGAGCAGATTTGATGCAGATCGAATGGACTGTGCCCTGGAATGCTGTTTTTGCAATCGCTTTTCCTGTGATTGGTGAGAATAAAAGGGAAAAAAACAAATGCTGTTTCTGGGCATTTCATTAGATAGTTCTCATGAGAATTTACTTTCACTTGAACCTGAATCTGCCTGCTGATTGGCCACACCAAAGCTGATCCTGTATTCTTATTGGCCAGACAGGCATCATGTCTTCTGAAGGCTCCAGGTAAATCAGCAGAGCTTTGGGTTTTCCAGCTGAACTAGGCTCAGTGCTTGGCTGATGACTTTTTCTTTCTAATCAAATAAACTTGCAACACTGACAAAAAACTTCCTTGGTGGGAAGGCAGGAACTGGACTCAATAGGACTTACAGTTCATTAGACATTCATCACTCAAATCACAGATATTCACAGATAAAACAATAAAAAGCAAAAATACCAACCCTTCACAAACCACCTGCAATTAAACAGGGTTGTGAGCTCCTTTGTTTCCAGGGAACAGTAGCTAATTCATGAGGTGCTACATGCAAGCCCTCTCACCCTTTCTGTCCCACAGAAAGTGTGAATCTGATACTCCGTTTAAACACAGCTTTAGCTCTTCTGTTGCTTTCTTGCACTACATGGAAATGCATGTTGATGAAGGTAAAAGCCAACTTTGTTACTCAGCCTAACCAGTCTACAGACTAATTCAAATTGTACCCACATTCATTACATCCCAGTTTTTATTTTATGGTGTTCAGTCGGATCACATAGTCATCATTACATAGTTGCAGCCATGCAAATGATGACGGTACTAATTACACACTGATTAATTGTAATTGCAATTTAATAAATAAGCTGTAGAAAGTTAGACTCATTCCTGCGTATAAATAGGTATTTTGTATCCGTTAAACACTAGTTTTCCCCTTTTTTAAAAAAAGGCAGTTGATGACTTCGTCTTCCATTGACATATAGTTTCGTGACTGCTACATTGTGGTTTAACTGATTTAGCAAACCGATTGCATCGCTTCCAAACTCAGACACTGGCACACTCATACAGTAGGAGGTGCGGTAAGGTACGGTACTGTGCACAAACTCGGACTATGGACTACATCTACCAGCAGCACCGCTGAAAAACGTAACCCGATTCACCAACAGCTCAGGGGCGTGTCTTTGCCTATGTTGCTGGCGCAACGCAATAAAGGAACGGCTTACCAAAATTCGCTGAAATCTTGCTTAGCTGTAAAGAATTCGGGAAGCGTAAATGTCAACGGTACTGTGGGCGACAACGGTAAATGTGGAATATTTTAGTAAACAGGATACTGTAGCGTTAGCAGCACATAGATGAGTGTTCGGTGTGTTTCCATCTGGTAAATAGGCAAGGGCGCGCGAGCTGCTTATCTTGCTATAAATACTGAGGAGGGGGTTTTGGCGCGCGTGCAGAATCCGCAAGGCACGAGGAAGAGTAGGCAGCTGGACTAGAGCTCATCAAGGCCTTTTAAATCTGTATTCAAGGGTAAGTAACTTATATACGCCTCCCCTGACCTCATTTCGCCCACGGGAACGTGTTGTTTATCAAATATCAGGCCCGGTTGATTTTTTTCCTTTTGGTTTACCAGGTTTCTGCTAGGAACTGGGCTGGCTACGTATCCAACTAAACAAAACATAGACTAACCAGTTGGCAAGTAATATACAAAAACGGTGTTGCTAACTTTACGTTTCAATTCAAGTGATATCTGTAGTCGTTTGGATAAAAGTGTACCGCTGTATTAGTAGATTTACCTGCCAAATGTGCAAAGGATACAAGCAGAAATCAGTCGAAAATGTCAAGTGAACATTAGCTAGCTAGCAGGCTAATTTAAACACCCACACAAACAGATTTGATAGTGAATTCATATTTTACTATGTTAATTTGATGTATTCATAGTCTTTGTTTCATAAATGTTGCAACATATTTGGTCAATAGTTCCTACACTGCTGAAGAGAAATTTTTATTGTCCAAAAATTCTGATATAGCGTGGTTCTCTCGTCTGCAAGTTCGAGTCATTAGGCTAACCTGTAATGTTTGGTTTCTGCAGCGGAAAGACTTTGGAATCCACCTGCAACGTGCCAAGTAATCGGCTGGAAAAGCTAAAATGTGTGTGGAATTTGTTAGTGATCATTTAGCCAGCGTTTGGTTCGTTCTCGCAGTGCACTGAGACGATATACGCCATGGCTCGGAAGCTTCCCCCTGGGCGGTTGACCATGGAGAGGAGAGCTCATACTCGCAGTGATTCAGTCCTGTCCTCTTCGCCTTTGTTTGGAGGCAGCCAATGCTAGTTAGCTTGGTAGCTGCCTGCCACATGCTAGTTATCAAGCCGCTACCAGTTAAATCAGCACGAATGTAGCTTTTTAACTGCTGTATATTATTTTCGTAGTGCTAGTGTAGCATCGCAGTGGTAGCGTGTTTGTGGGGGCTTGAAGAGGCAGAATTTTATTGCAGGGCCCTGCCTGCGCTCCGTGCCCGGCGCTGAACAGATACGCGCTCCGGTAGCGAGGGGTGGGAGGGTCACGTGACAGCGCCACGCCAAGCTATTGTGTGATTTATGGCCAGTCTGTTTGTTGTGAAGAGCCCAGCAAACCAATCCGGTTTCAGATCCAAATCGCATGTTCTGTAACCAAAAACGGGGTACCAGCAAACGCCCACCTTGATCTGGAGTGTTTGTTTTATAGTGGTCGTTTGGGCAAGTTGAAGTAGACCTGATATGAATGTGGTTTTATAGATGAGTTCATGTAAATTGAGATTTTCTTTTCAGCAGAATCCAGTGATCACTCCTACCTGTGTGTGTGTGTGAGAGTGTGTGTGTGTGTGTGTGGGGGGGGGCGGGGGCGGTGGCATCACTGAACGGCACTCCTTGCTTTTACCAGGCATGCAGCAGACATTCCTTACTGAAACTATCTCAGGATTGCAGTTTTTGTGTAACACCAAGCACTCTCCCTTTGTATGTATGTGTGTGTGTGTGTGTGTGTGTGTGTGTGTGTGTGTGTGTGTGTGTGTGTGTGTGTGTGTGTGTGTGTGTGTGTGTGTGTGAGAGAGCTCTAAGCCTGGTGTATGAGCAGAGAGTGTGACCTTCCTGTCGCCTGTCTTGTTGGCAGCTGGCCATGGGAAAGAAGCAGAACGGGAAGGCCAAGAAGGAGGTGGACACTCCCGAGGAGTTTGTGGTGGAGAAGGTGATCGACCAGCGCATCGTCAATGGCAAAGTGGAGTACTTCCTCAAGTGGAAGGGCTTCACAGAGTGAGTAACCGCACTGGGTCACAGTGGCTCCCTCTGGTGGACTGGCTGTCTCCTACCTGGCATACAGTCTAATCCAGTCCCCAACGTTGGTCCTGGGAACCCACTGTGTATGCTGGCTTTTATTCCAACCATTACATTACATGACATTACTGTCATTTAGCTGACGCTTTTATCCAAAGCGACTTACAGTTGATTAGACTAACCAAGGGCCAATCCCCCCTGGGAGCAATGTGGGCTTAAGGGCCTTGCTCAAGGGCCCAACAAGAATGGTGTTCTTGCTGTGGCTGGACTGGGACTTGAACTGCCAACCTTAGGGGTCCCAGTCATGTACCACATTAGCCACTACTGCACACACAACTGCAACTGCAACCCCAGAATCTCAGGAAGCTGATAATTTTTCATGATTAGAGATAATTTGCCATTACAACTATGCATGTCATGAAGAAAAAGCTCCTGTATTCACATTGTGTTTGTGATTTTGCAAACAAATACATAAAAAGAGTAAGTTTTTATACCTGATCAAATTATAGACTGGGATGAATCAATTTTTTTTCCTTATGCTTAATATCACAATGCAGATTTGGCTCATTATAATGAGCTTTGCCTTTGAATCCTTCAGTATTTACCAAATAGTTAATTTTAGCGGTCATGTATCCATAATCACTCTGGTTTTTAAGGAGTTAAAAACATTTTACTTGTCTTTATTGCAATTGCCTGCAATATAGCACAGTGTGAATATAGGATCTTTTCTTCATGACATGCGTAGCTATAATGGCAAATTATCTCTCTAATCATGAAAAGCATGACCAATTGAACAATTGTGAAGAATTAACAGCATGTTAAGATTCTGGGGTTGCAGTTGTGATTGGAATAAAAGCCAGCATACACAGTGGGCCCCCAGGACCGATGTTGGGGACCACTGGTCTAATCCTTTTAAACGGAGGTCTTTTTTTATGCATTTCATATCCTATATCTTTAGCCTAGTGTTGCACAGCAGTCCAAGCCTAAAAACTGATCTGTCAAAGAGTGAGTCTTCACTGTAAAATACGTTTTTTTTTTTTTTTTTTTTGAAAAGAGTAACCATGTTCTGTGATGCAGTTGGATATGTTACAGTGTAGCTGTGTCACATCTATTGTACAGTTAAGGATATGAGGGGGATGTTCCTTTCCCAAATGGTTCTGTGAACTTCTGTTTCAGTGAGTGTTTAAGGTAAAATCAGGAACTCCGTCTGATTGGATTAGGTCTTCAGATGGACTGGCAGCATGTAACAGCAGTCATTTTAAGAGGAGTTCTTAAGATGAACTTGTTTGGTCCCTTCATTGTGGTGACATAAAATTTTCCTCTAGTTTGCAGGCGTTAGGCTCTGTAAATGCCCGTGCTCAGTGGTTCAGGTGTTAGGCTCTGTAAATGCCCGTGCTCAGTGGTTCAGGTGTTAGGCTCTGTAAATGCCCGTGCTCAGTGGTTCAGGCGTTAGGCTCTGTACACGCCCGTTCTCAGTGGTTCAGGTGTTAGGCTCTGTAAATACCCGTGCTCGGTGGTTCAGGTGTTAGGCTCTGTAAACGCCCGTGTTCAGTGGTTCAGGTGTTAGGCTCTGTAAATGCCCGTGTTCAGTGGTTCAGGTGTAAGGCTCTGTAAATACCCGTGCTCGGTGGTTCAGGTGTTAGGCTCTGTAAACGCCTGTGCTCAGTGGTTCAGGTGTTAGGCTCTGTAAATGCCCGTGTTCAGTGGTTCAGGTGTTAGGCTCTGTAAACGCCCATGCTCGGTGGTTCAGGCTTTAGGCTCTGTAAACGCCCGTGCTCAGTGGTTCAGGCTTTAGGCTCTGTAAATGCCTGTGCTCAGTGGTTCAGGCTTTAGGCTCTGTAAATGCCTGTGCTCAGTGGTTCAGGTGTTAGGCTCTGTAAATGCCTGTGCTCGGTGGTTCAGGTGTTAGGCTCTGTAAATACCCGTGCTCGGTGGTTCAGGTGTTAGGCTCTGTAAATACCCGTGCTCTGTGGTTCAGGTGTTAGGCTCTGTAAATGCCCGTCCTCAGTGGTTCAGGTGTTAGACTCTGTAAATGCCCATGCTCAGTGGTTCAGGCTTTAGGCTCTGTAAATGCCCGTGTTCAGTGGTTCAGGCGTTAGGCTCTGTAAATGCCTGTGCTCAGTGGTTCAGGTGTTAGGCTCTGTAAATACCCGTTCTCAGTGGTTCAGGCTTTAGGCTCTGTAAACGCCCTTGCTCAGTGGTTCAGGCTTTAGGCTCTGTAAATGCCCGTGTTCAGTGGTTCAGGCTTTAGGCTCTGTAAATGCCTGTGCTCAGTGGTTCAGGTGTTAGGCTCTGTAAATGCCCGTGCTCAGTGGTTCAGGTGTTAGGCTCTGTAAACGCCCTTGCTCAGTGGTTCAGGTGTTAGGCTCTGTAAACGCCTGTGTTCAGTGGTTCAGGCTTTAGGCTCTGTAAATGCCCGTGCTCAGTGGTTCAGGTGTTAGGCTCTGTAAATACCCGTGCTCAGTGGTTCAGGTTCAGGCGTTAGACTCTGTAAATGCCCGTGCTCAGTGGTTCAGGCTTTAGGCTCTGTAAATGCCCGTGTTCAGTGGTTCAGGCGTTAGGCTCTGTAAATGCCCGTGTTCAGTGGTTCAGGCTTTAGGCTCTGTAAATGCCCGTGCTCAGTGGTTCAGGCTTTAGGCTCTGTAAATGCCCGTGTTCAGTGGTTCAGGCTTTAGGCTCTGTAAATGCCCGTGCTCAGTGGTTCAGGCGTTAGGCTCTGTAAATGCCCGTGCTCAGTGGTTCAGGCTTTAGGCTCTGTAAATGCCCGTGTTCAGTGGTTCAGGCGTTAGGCTCTGTAAATACCCGTTCTCAGTGGTTCAGGCGTTAGGCTCTGTAAATGCCCGTGCTCAGTGGTTCAGGCTTTAGGCTCTGTAAATGCCTGTGCTCAGTGGTTCAGGTGTTAGGCTCTGTAAACGCCTGTGCTCAGTGGTTCAGGTGTTAGGCTCTGTAAATGCCCGTGTTCAGTGGTTCAGGTGTTAGGCTCTGTAAATGCCTGTGCTCAGTGGTTCAGGTGTTAGGCTCTGTAAATACCCGTTCTCAGTGGTTCAGGTGTTAGGCTCTGTAAATGCCCATGCTCAGTGGTTCAGGTGTTAGGCTCTGTAAATGCCCGTGCTCAGTGGTTCAGGCTTTAGGCTCTGTAAACGCCCGTGCTCAGTGGTTCAGGTGTTAGGCTCTGTAAATGCCCGTGCTCAGTGGTTCAGGTGTTAGGCTCTGTAAATGCCCATGCTCAGTGGTTCAGGTGTTAGGCTCTGTAAATGCCCGTGCTCAGTGGTTCAGGCTTTAGGCTCTGTAAATGCCTGTGCTCAGTGGTTCAGGCTTTAGGCTCTGTAAATGCCCGTGCTCAGTGGTTCAGGCTTTAGGCTCTGTAAATGCCCGTGCTCGGTGGTTCAGGTGTTAGGCTCTGTAAATGCCTGTGCTCGGTGGTTCAGGCTTTAGGCTCTGTAAACGCCCGTGCTCAGTGGTTCAGGCGTTAGGCTCTGTAAATGCCCGTGCTCAGTGGTTCAGGTGTTAGGCTCTGTAAATACCCGTTCTCAGTGGTTCAGGTGTTAGGCTCTGTAAATGCCCATGCTCAGTGGTTCAGGTGTTAGGCTCTGTGAATGCCCGTGCTCAGTGGTTCAGGCTTTAGGCTCTGTAAACGCCCGTGCTCAGTGGTTCAGGTTCAGGCTTTAGGCTCTGTAAATGCCCATGCTCAGTGGTTCAGGCGTTAGGCTCTGTAAATGCCCGTGCTCAGTGGTTCAGGCTTTAGGCTCTGTAAATGCCCGTGTTCAGTGGTTCAGGTGTTAGGCTCTGTAAACGCCCGTGCTCAGTGGTTCAGGTGTTAGGCTCTGTAAACGCCCTTGCTCAGTGGTTCAGGTGTTAGGCTCTGTAAACGCCCGTGTTCAGTGGTTCAGGCTTTAGGCTCTGTAAATGCCCGTGCTCAGTGGTTCAGGTGTTAGGCTCTGTAAATGCCTGTGCTCGGTGGTTCAGGTGTTAGGCTCTGTAAATGCCCGTGCTCAGTGGTTCAGGTATTAGGCTCTGTAAATGCCTGTGCTCGGTGGTTCAGGTGTAAGGCTCTGTAAATGCCCGTGCTCAGTGGTTCAGGTGTTAGGCTCTGTAAATGCCCGTGCTCAGTGGTTCAGGCTTTAGGCTCTGTAAACGCCTGTGCTTAGTGGTTCAGTTCGTCCTAAGTGGTGGTGTTTGGCATTTCCTCCCTCAGTGCGGATAACACCTGGGAGCCGGAGGAGAACCTGGACTGCCCTGAGCTGATCGAGGCATACCTGGCCAGCAAGAACACATCAGAACGCACGGCCGCGCCCGAAACCAACAAGAGGAAGAGCGTCGCCGAGGAGCCCGACCCTGAGGAGACCAAGGCCAAGAAGAAGAAGGACCTGGTAAGGACCTGCCTCCTGATTGACTGTTTCTGCTTAGAGGCTGGGTCCTGATTGGCTGCAGGTTGGCATTGAGAAACCTCACCTTGTACCCCACCGGGTAGCGGGTTGCAGGTTTAGCTGAACTTTCCGCAGTCTGTATGAGCAACCCTCGGTAAGAGCTGGCCTGGTGTGTTGGGACGCCTCTATTTCCACCTGTTTTTATATGGTACAATATAGAGGGCAATGTCGGTACTTCTGTTTCAGAATTAAACCGTTTAACTGTGTGTGTGTGTGTGTGTGTGTGTGTGTGTGTGTGTGTGTGTGTGTGTGTGTGTGTGTGTGTGTGTGTGTGTGTGTGTGTGTGTGTGTGTGTGTGTGTGTGTGTGTGTGTGTGTGTGTGTGTGTGTGTGGCAGGGTGAGAAACCTCGGGGATTTGCGCGGAATCTGGATCCGGAGCGGATTATCGGTGCCACAGACAGTAGTGGGGAGCTGATGTTCCTGATGAAGTGGTGAGTCTCACTCTGTCACTGTGAGCCCCACCCCCTACTCACTCTGTCACTGTGAGCCCCACCCCCTACTCACTCTCACTGTGAGCCACACCCCCTACTCACTCTGTCACTGTGAGCCACACCCCCTACTCACTCTGTCGCTGAACCTTTTGTCAGATTTTGAATACAGGCCGTTCAGTTTGAGGGGTCCATGCAGAGGGTTTGTTGTGCAGCTCTGTGCCCTTACTGTCCCTCTCCCCTTGCAGGAAGGACTCTGATGAGGCGGACCTGGTCCCAGCGAAGGAGGCGAACACACGCTGCCCCCAGGTGGTCATCGCCTTCTACGAAGAGCGCCTCACCTGGCACTCCTGCCCCGAGGATGAACAGCAGTAGCCCCGACCCACCCCCTCCTGGGCACTTTGTTTTAGTTTTTAAAGGAAGGTGCAGAGCAGCCATGGCTGGGTTTGTACATATTTTAGTGTTAGTGAGTATCTGACTGTGGTGTGAGGTCACAGGCTGGGGGCAGAGTAACGGAGGGACTGATGGGAAATGAAGTTCAGAGCCCACCATGCAGTGTGTGTCTGTAGGAGAGCTGATCTAGGGTCAGTTTCCTTTGTCTATCCTAACCTTATCTCAGAACTGACTGCTTTTGTGGTTTCGTTTTTTTTTTTTTTTTTTTTTAACCATTCCTCTATGCTGGTGAAGTTTAGTCAGTCGGTCTATGCCCTCCGAGACCAATTTGTGTGTTAGCCCTGCCCCCTTGCCCTTAACTCCGCCCCTGATGATGTCAGAGCTCATGGTACTGGAGTGGGTGCCGTTTGAAACTCTATTTTTGTTTTAGTTTTTTTTATGTTGCATACTTGAATACCGTTTAAGCAGTGGCCGCACTGTATATTCTCTCTGTAAATATTTTTCAGCAGTTCAATAAAAGCTTTCTACTGTTCATTTTATCCTGACCGTCTGGGCCCTGTATGGTCTGAGTTTGTGTTCCAGCTATTGAGACTTAAATGAAGCACTCCCTCTAGTGGCCAGATGTGCCGGCTTTTACTGCACTCTCCACCCCATTTAAATGGTTAATAATTCCATCATTTACTGAACTAGTTCCTCTGGTTTGTAGATAGTTTAGTGAAATTATTTGTATTGCCTGATAAGAACGGTGGTTTTTCCCTGCCTTAGAGTAGCACACAGGGCTGAGTGAGAAACAACTATTTTCAACAGGCCGAGTTAATTGACTGACCCAAATTCCAGGCCAACATGTCACACTTATCTGTGCTTTCCTTAAAAATATCAACATGTGTTTTTTTGGAAATATTTCTCAACCTCTGATCTGTGCCTAAAGATATGTTTTACATGATAATGAGAAATCTGAACTTCTACTGTTCAAATTCAGCTAGTTTTTCAGAGCTCATTTTGTGAGGGGAATATTGCTGACGTTTCTATTGACCTACTTTAGCCCAAATTTATCATGCTGCAGAAGTGTCATTGGATCAGTTAAATTCAGTATTTTATCACTCAAACCTAGATGGAAAGAAATGAGCAAACACATGGCCCCTCCATGGCAGTCTGAAAGGCCATGTGAGTTTGGACGTGTGTGAGAGGATGTATGTTTGAGTATGCAAATGGTTAAGTGTGTTTGTGTGACTATGTGTTTGTGTGTGCGGGCGCCCTGTGTCTGGCCGTCCTATGACCCGGATTATCACGAGCTGGACTTTGCGCTCGGGTCTTTGGGTGTTTCCATGGTGATGGCCCATAATGATGGCTAACGTGAAACCGCTGAAGCGAAGCGAACACATACCAAGAAATATGAATTAAATACATATCATCTGTCTTGGAACGAAGTGCTCCGAACTGAGGCGAGAACGCTCACCTCAATCTATGAATGAGAAGCTGCCACACATCCGTGAATCCATTGGCCTAACCACGCACAAAATGGAGCATAGTCCTTTGAACAGTAACTCATTCAAATGCATTTTGATAGCGTATCTGACTCGCTGAATCACCATAACGTAATCAAAGGACACGGTAGCAATTAAATGAAGCTACCTATTGATTTTAATGGTCACTGTCATCGAGGCTGTGATTGCTGTATTCTTTGCAAGTGAATAGAAGGAAAGCATCTTGCGAACGTGTGAAACTTTTACAAACGCGAGGCTAATGGCGATATCACCTTCTGTTTACACCTGGAAAGAGAGGTAAATACTCAGCGAATGATTCGTTCATTTCCATTTTGCAATTTAAATACAACACGTTGACACATATCTCTGACCTGCGGTTATTTTCATGTTTGATACTTTCCATACATTCTGCTCTCAGTACACCTGAGATAAGTATCACCGTGTTGCAATCCTGAATTTCTTGATTCTAGAAAGCCACAGGATTACGCCACTGGAAGCCTATCTGCGGTTTGGAGACCGTCGCAATCAGGGACTGAATAGTAAAGGTTCGATACCTTTTTATCCCCGTGATGTGGGAAGATAGCAATCAGGTACCAGTAACACTGACCAGAGACAGATAAGCAGGATCGACCAACACGCACATGTCTTCAAAAAATCGGATTTATGCAAGGAAACAAAAGTAATATTTATATTTTTATGCATTACCCAACTGACATCAACAAAGCAGTTCTCTCTCTTTGCTGTAAAGTTCATATAGCTGATATCACGATGTGACCTTTTACATCTCAAGTATTATAATCCCCACCCACCACACACACACACACACACACACACACACACACACTCCCCGTCTCATATCCCGAGAGAATGAAAGAGAAAAATTAAAACGCGAGACTCGAGCATTCAACAGTAGGGGTACAGCAAGCATGCGCAAATGTGTCATTCAGCCTAATGCCCCGCTCTTCTGCAGGGACTCGTTTAAAACGTCCAGCCCGAGCCACACACATCCGGGCTTTTGCCATAAATCGTTTGAGCGAGCCTGGTTGAGAAAGGGGACAGCGTTACAGCTCACCCAGTAAAAACGCCAGGGCAGATTCGTGTGGGGATGGATGGGCAATCACTACTTGTATTGTTACCTAAACTGAGGCAAAAAGACACACAGTGGTTGCATTAAAGCCACAGTACTTTTATTTCAAAGTCAAAACGTTTGTAGCCCACTGAAGACTTGGGAGCAGTTTACCAGGACAGTCATGATGGACACATTGTCCCTGCCAGCGACGACACCCGCCCCCTTCCCCCAGCCTCAAAGATGTTATCAAAACAGGCAGGCAAAGCTGTATGCCCTAAGCGTAATTACTGACATACACAAAGATTCAACCACATAAGAAGCAAATTAGATTTACAGTTATACATCTACAGATATACATCTGCTTGCGAGTTAGGGTCTTTACCTGGACGTAAATAATTAACCGCACAGGTTCTTTGGTAACGCCCCAGTAGATGCTTTTGGACTTCCATTGTGTGTGTGTGTGTGTGTGTGTGTGTGTGTGTGTGTGTGTGTGTGTGTGTGTGTGTGTGTGTGTGTGTGTGTGTGTGTGTGTGATGGTGGGGGTGGGACGGTGGGGGTTGGGAACAGGGGGCGGCGGTGAATTTAAGCCTGCATGTACACCGCATTTTCAAACGACCATTCTCATACTTCTCATAAGGTGTAGAGTGGTTTGCAACTCAGGATTCAGGGAGCAGAGCCGTGAACAAACCGGAAGAGGACATCTGCTGCCAAAGGTAAGGTCCTGTACATGACTATATCAATGCTCCGAGCTTTGCGTTTCCGGAAGGGATGTTTTTACATGTGTGATTAATCTCTTTCCATAGATAACTACCCCGTGGGAGACAGCGGATACATCATTTTAATGTATGTATACTCTGTTTTATACATCTTATATCCCATCTTGTTGTTCATATGTGTTTCGTCTTGAAACATAGGTGGCTGACTCTGATGTCCAGCATGTTACACTCTTGATAGTGTCCAACATTGTAGTATAGTTGTGTACGGAATGTCCTACACATACAAGGTTTGAGTTGTTGAGTTTTTAGCATTAGGGCGCCCTCACGGTAAGTTATTACGGAACTGCATCGATTCGTGGACCGGGCAAATACCTGACTTTGGGTGCATCTGGGGAGAACGTTACATAATGTCAAGCTTGTTGCTGAGTTTACATTCCAGCTTGCTCTACTTCCACGTGAAAGGTGCCGTTTCACCTCCATAGGCATTACGCAGCCTGGGAGAATCAGCAAAATTACTGAGAAAAGCAGACTTCGAAGTGACCCCTCATACGCCTTCCATGGGATTGTATTTCACTGCAGGGTCTCTGTCAAACAACCGTCTAGGACTTTTAAAATTCTATCAGATACATAAGTTTATTATTCTTGTCATTTACTGTGGTTGTAACAGTATCCTGCTCAACAGACTCGTTGTTTTGGCAATTGGTTGTTATTTTTAAGCAGTTTATTTGAATTATTGATGAGAAAGAGCCAAAGAAAAACAGAGTTCAGTTTCACCGGGGAATTTTTCACTTGATAAGGTTACATCCAACTACAGCTTACATTATTTGTTGTCACGTTGTGTTGTGTGGGGTCTTTACTTACAATATGTATTGTGATACAGATTTCTAATAAAATGTTTAAAATACATTGTTTTAAAGAGTCAGTATTCTGCTCAATCATCAGATGGCAATGTTTAGAATATATTACATTTGTGAATCATAACGCATAGTATTTGTTGTCGAATACTGATCAGATTCACATGGAATTGCATTGGGCTCCATCAACTGCTGTCGTAAAGGTTTATATACTTTTTTCTAAACATCACCGTAGATGTGTTTGAGTCTGTACTGGACAAAAGGCTCGTTGATGAATTGTAGTAGTATTTAATAGGATCTCTACGTCACGCCTCGGGTTTTACGTGGATGATTCTTCTGTGACCACAGGCGCGCACCAGCGGCTCGCGCACACCCGAGGGACACACGCAGCGCGCGCGGGGAGCAGGCGGCGTTTGCTCTGGCTGCACCTGGAAGCCGGGGGGACGCAAAGTCGTTTTTTCCTCCAGATTTCACTTGAAAAATTAATCAAAGGTAAGTGTGGCGTATTTCACAGAGGGGTAGCAGATGGGCACACAGACGAAATCTGCTTTGTTGACAGTGGTTTGAGTTTACTGGCGACCTGCAAACTTGTTAAACTGTCGTGTTCTCGTAGGCTGTAGCGGCGGAGTTAAAATATAAGCAACGCCGTTTTATTTACTCTCTATAAGGTGCTCGTGAGATACTGAGAGTCAGGAAATTTCTATGGATGGGTTTCGTTGACAGTGCGCGAACGCAGTGTGTTTGTGATGTCTACAGGTTGGCCTTGGTCTTGCATAGTCTCGGGGTTCAAGGCTGTTGAAATTTGCAGTTATTAGCCAAATGAAGCCAACACTCAGCTGGTGCGTACTGGGTCAGGTATATGTACAAAGCAGGCCCGGATTACAGGAATGTTTTTCATTCCTCTAGTGCCAGCAAAGGGTATTTTTAACACCCCGACAGTCATATCTTGTATATCCTAGTTCTTGCAGATGTAATAATATCTAACAAACCGTGTCACCGAAGTGAAAACAAATGACTAGATTGGACTTGAGAGGCGAGTGTCTCTAACATTGTAATACGCTTGGTGACTGTGGGAAAATACTTTGACTTGTGGGAAGACCAGATAGATGCGTTAACAAACGTTGTTATTTTGGTTCATTGTTTGCAGCCATTTTGCGTCCCTTCATCCATTAAGTGGTAGTTCACACAACACAAACTCTCTGAAATGTTTACACTTTATTTTCCAATAATTCAGACAATATGAAAACTGAATAGGCTAATGTAATCTATTGCTTACCCTGGCACTTACGAGTACTGTATATATAGCTGTCAATTGTGTTATCGTTTTGATAAGTGTTAAATGAGAACCTGTGTCACCGAGTTTCCCAATATAAAGCTATTTCCTTTACTTTATAAGACTCGGTATGGGAAAACAAGATCTAGAACCCTAACAAGTTTAACACGTTTTACATGACTTCTAATAAGATGAGAATATGACTTGAAGTAAAATATATTTTTATATATTTATATATATATGTTTTATGGTTGTACATAAACATTCATAAAATATATTGTAATTTTTCCCCCAGTAATAACTAATTTGGTAGTATTTCGTAGTATTAGCAGCGGTAGTGCTACAGTAAAATTGTACATTAGAAATAACGCTTTTTACATATATCTGTTCATTTTGCAGTATTTGGGAGTTTCACCCCTTTGTTTTGGAACCTCATTAAGCATGTCAGCTCTCCTGTCCCTCATTAATTTTTTTTATAAGAGTTGATTAATTCACTGCGCTGCAGAATGACCCCATGCAGTTACGGTCCTCGTGGGATCATAGAGTAATTAAGGTTTTGTTTTTTGTTGTATGAAATCATTGACGAGGGACCTGTTTTTTCACTGGTCGACTTCAGCTCTGGTGAAAACAGGCCACCTTATGCACTTTAGCAGAAAGAATCAAACTTACTTTGGAGTACAGATTTCAAAAACAGTCTGAGTAGCATTTTTGTTGTGTCCTCTATCAAAGGAACACCCTTCCCCCAGAACTATTACTGTTCCAGAAAATGTGGGCTGTGCAGACTTCCCTCTGCTAAGGGGGGGGGTAGTTGTCCCTATGCTTCTGCGAAATGTCTGCCGCCTGCCTGCCCTTCTTAGAAAGGTCGGAATCTAACCAGGTTTACCCCCAACAGGAAATCCTTCCACTGTCATCGTTCCCTGGAAACCTAACGCTAATTGAATACTGGTGTGCAAATCTAATATTGCCTTTACTGCTCAGACAGTATGTGGACAGACACTGATAGCTGTCCCTTGGCTGGTCATGGGGGATGTTATTGTCATTATGGCAGTTATTGCATAAGGGCAAAAGAATACATGGTGAGGACTGGTTAGACAGTCCATGCAATTTACCTGCAAACTTCAGAGATTTCAGTTGTGTTGCACTCTCATTGACCTATAGGTGGCAGAGTATCCAGCACTGCATTAAGCCTGCTGGGTTTGAGCTCCATTCATCTCTGTATGTAGCCTATCGGTGGCAGAGTATCCAGCACTGCAGTAAGCCTGTTGGGTTTGAGCTCCATTCATCTCTGTATGTAGCCTATAGGTGGCAGAGTATCCAGCACTGCAGTAAGCCTGCTGGGTTTGAGCTCCATTCATCTCTGTATGTAGTGCATTGCCTAGCAATCAATTCAGTCAGTAACCACTGCAGTTTCAGCATCTGACGTGTGCATTAGATTTGGTATATAGTATAAATATCTGTGTTCTGCAGGGTCAGTCACATGGAAGAACGACTGCGGAAGTTTGACAGCCTGATGAAACAGGTGAGCCTCCTTTTTCTCCCCTCATCTCTCCTCTTCCTCCTGCTCTTCTCCTTCCTCCCACATTCACATGATTCTGCTTCTCAATTTAATCTTGCACAATATACACACACACACACACCCACACACTACACTCTATACACACACACCCACACACTACACTCTATACACACACACACCCACACACTACCCTCTATACACACACGCACACACCCACACACTACACTCTATACACACACACCCACACACTACACTCTATACACACACACCCACACACTACACTCTATACACACACACACCCACACACTACACTCTATACACACACACACACACACACACACACACACCCACACACTACACTCTATACACACACACACACACCCACACACTACACTCTATACATACATACACACACACACACACTACACTCTATACACGCACACAGCCACACACCCACACACTACACTCTATACACACACACACACCCACACACTACACTCTATACACACACACACCCACACACTACACTCTATACACGCACACAGCCACACACCCACACACTACACTCTATACACACACCCACACACACTACACAGTGACTCACATGCACAGACAACCACGCGCACACACACACCCACACCCACACACACACACGCTTACCCTCACAAACACTGATACATACACACACACACACTCACACACACACAGAGCTGAGCCATGTGATTTGTGTCCTGCAGGAGTTCATCAGTGTCCAGGTGCGTGATCCGCAGGTGCAAAGGGGAGGACTTTGGCACACACACATCGATTATGAGATCTGCCTCCATGTAAGTACCCCACAGTGTGCCACAAACACACTCCAGCTTGGTGCTAAGGCCACCTCTGGGAATCAGAGTACAACCTGCTGTTTAACCCCTATACACCTGACTGGGTAAACAGGTGTACTTGTATTCCAAAAAATCAAATCGGAAACTGAAAGAATCTCAGAAAGAAGGTGGACTTCCATTCTCACCCAGTTTTAATAAAAGAAAAGGAGTTTATGTTGAAGCACCAATAGTAAGTATGGTTTGTTGGTTGGTCATGTGATGAGGGTGGTCTGATGATGTGTTTCCTGTTCAGACCAACAGCATGTGCTTCCAGAGGAAGACCTCATGTGTAAGGAGACGTTACAGCGAGTTTGTGTGGTTGCGCCAGAAGCTGCAGTTCAATGCTGTGCTCATGTAGGTATCCCAGAGTGCATTTCTGTTCTTAAGTCTTGTATGGGGGCTGTTGGGAGAGTGTTATGTAGTGTGTTAATGATACTGACTCCCTCTCTTGCAGGGAGCTCCCTAAGCTGCCTCCTTGGAACCCGTTCTTCAGCCTGCGGAAACCCCTACAGCTCAAACAGAGGACAGAGGGACTGCAGGACTTCCTCGAGATGTAAGACCATCTGTCCGCCTGTCTCTTGCTCCCTCTCTCCCTCTATGAGCCGGAGCTCAGCTTTTCCTCTGTGCAGTGACTTACTCCCTCTAGTGGCTAGTCAGAGAAATGGCCCATGCTTATTTTTCCCCCAGTTGAGCTGAAAGATGGTGAAAATCCCCACAGACACAGATGGAAGCCCCCACACACTACCCCAGTTCATGTGGAGACCAGTCTTCAGTATGTTTTACGCTGCTCATTAAGTCTGCGTGCATGTATGCACACAGTGTAATGGTGTGTTTCTCTCACACACACAGAGCGTAACGGTGTGTTTCTCTCACACACACAGAGCGTAACGGTGTGTTTCTCTCACACACACAGAGCGTAACGGTGTGTTTCTCTCACACACAGAGCGTAACGGTGTGTTTCTCTCTCACACACAGAGCGTAACGTGTGTTTCTCTCTCACACACAGAGCGTAACGGTGTGTTTCTCTCACACACACAGAGCGTAACGGTGTGTTTCTCTCACACACACAGAGCGTAACGGTGTGTTTCTCTCACACACACAGAGCGTAACGGTGTGTTTCTCTCACACACAGAGCGTAACGGTGTGTTTCTCTCACACACAGAGCGTAACGGTGTGTTTCTCTCTCACACACAGAGCGTAACGGTGTGTTTCTCTCTCACACACAGAGCGTAACGGTGTGTTTCTCTCACACACAGAGCGTAACGGTGTGTTAATCCCACACACAGAGCGTAACGGTGTGTTAATCCCACACACAGAGCGTAACGGTGTGTTTCTCTCATACACAGAGCGTAGCGGTGTGTTTCTCTCACACACACAGAGCGTAACGGTGTGTTAATCTCACACACAGAGCATAACGGTGTGTTTCTCTCACACACACAGAGCGTAACGGTGTGTTTCTCTCACACACACAGAGCGTAACGGTGTGTTTCTCTCACACACACAGAGCGTAACGGTGTGTTTCTCTCCCACACACAGAGCGTAACGGTGTGTTTCTCTCCCACACACAGAGTGTAACGGTGTGTTTCTCTCACACACAGAGCGTAACGGTGTGTTTCTCTCACACACACAGAGCGTAACGGTGTGTTTCTCTCACAAACACAGAGCGTAACGGTGTGTTAATCTCACACACAGAGCGTAACGGTGTGTTTCTCTCACACACAGTGTGCTGCAGACGCCCCTCTTGCTGTCGGACAGTTGTCTGCATCTGTTCCTGCAGTCGGAGCTCAGTGTGTCTAAGATGGAGGCCTGCTCTTCGGGCAGAACGCGGTACTCCGTGGCGCAGGCCATCCATCGCACCGGGCGCAAGACCCGCCCCTCCCCCTCCGATGAGTCTGACACAGAGAGGTAGGCTCCGGCCCACTTCGCCAGCATTAGTGCCCAAGCTGTGGACCAATGTAAAGGCTTGCTTGTCTGAGGTTTTAACGGCCACCTTCCCCCCCGTCTCCCCGTCTCCACCATCCCCCCCCGTCCGGCCCACAGCACCACATCCTCAGCAGGCCTGGACTACAGCATCGAGGACGCCAGCCGTCCCCCCCCTGAGGGTCTGGACTACAGCAGCGAGGAGGGCAGCCGCCCCCCCCCTGAGCCCCAGTGAACACACCTGGCAGGGCTCACAAGACTCTGTTTGCTGCTCACCTGCAGCCCACCCTGGAGCTGGTGACCTTTGATTTCTCAGTGGAGTTGTTCTCCTGTGTTCTGTAGGAGAGGCACATTTTAAACATGTTACTGAGAGCCCCTTTTTCTCCTGGCAGATGAACTGTTCATTTTTTTGTTTTTGTTTTTTTTTTTTTTTCCTTTGAGCCTTTAAGGTTTGTGGACCAGAGTGTTCTGCCCTGCTCTTCTTGTTTTTATAAAAAAAAAAGACTCTGTGAAATACATCTGTAAAGATTCACTGCTGTTTAACCGGTAAAGTGGATGCTCTGTTTCGCACACTAGGAAAGAAGAATCTTAAATTATTTAGCGGTTGTTTTAGCCAGCGGTTTAACCTTTAAACTTTTGTAGTTATCCACCCAGGTTTCTGTGTATGAGGTATCAGGGGGATTTAGACTGCATTTTTAAGTGATGTTTCCACTTTAATCTTTTATTAATATTTCAATGGAGGATGAGTTATAACGGTGAAAATAAATGTCTTGAAAGAAAATAATGCTGTTTTTTAATTGATTTTGAAATGTATTGGAGAGATGAACACTTGTTATTGTTGTTTCTTGACTTCATTTTCATTCATCATTTTTTATCACTTTCAAAGCTAGTTTTTGCAGAACTATTATTAACGTATTAATATGATAAACTACCAGCATTTGAATTCTCAGATGATGTGGTAAGTTGTGTCCCTCTCAGCATGAAGGGGTGCAGAAACACTGATTGACCACGAGAGGTGCCGTCGTGTTGTTCCAGTTCGCAGTGTGAGATAAGCGATTCATCGGCATTCAGAAGCGTGACCTCTGACAGAGCGCGTCGGAGGCATACGCTGCTGCCCTGGGGTGAGGCCATGTGGCGTTACGAATTCCTGAACAATGGGGTAAAATTATGATCAACTGTCAACAAAAAATGTATGCCAAAATATTCAGTGAAATAAGAGTACAACTCAGATTACATTCCCCTTTTAATCTTTTTATCTACACTCAACAGAGGAATACAAAATCACATTTTGCTTTATCAGTTTTTCATACAGTTGTTGCCCGAAGCATCTTTAAGTACACGGGTAGATGTCTGACAGGGAGGGTGGAGTCATAGCACGTGATACTTTGTGGGCGGGGTTAGTGTTGTCTGTCTACTGTGTGTGTCCGTTCTGTCAGGTTCACCCATTTCATGAAGGCACAGAGCAGTGAGCTGTTCTAGGGAACTGTGGCTACATTAGACCCCACAGGAGAGTTCAGGAATCCAGGAATGCTGGTGAAGAAAGAAAAAGCCTGATGGTCAAACTAAGTGCTGCTGTCCAATCACAGTTCATCTTAAATACATCATATAGTGCTGCTGTCCAATCACAGTTGTTCTTAAATACATCATATAGCGCTGCTGTCCAATCACAGTTGCTCTTAAATACATCATATCATACTACGTACTTGCAGAACACTGTTTTCATTCCTTACCTGAGGAAATGGCCAATGGTGCGCACCGGTCTAACCTTAAAGAGATTACAGCCCTCAATTTTCCGTCATGTGGGAGATCTGACTGGCAGCTGGGGCAAACCGCCAGATATCAAAACCCCGCAGAGCAGAAAAAGTGAAATTATACAAAATGGCCATCCTGATATTAAAATTGGGGGTCAGTTAATTTGATTTTGACAGCTCTCCAAACTGGGAGGTTATCCTTCTACCGCTTTTACTCTTAATTCGCTTAATTAAGGCACTCAGTGACCGCGTGGTCCCCCGATGACTTTGCCATAAAAACCGATTTTTGAAATCAGGACGCAGCCAAAGCAATAAAGGATAATGACAGGGAGGTTCTAATCGCGTCGGGTGCGGAAATCCCGTCTGACCGTCTCACCTCGCGCAGAGCCAGAGGCGTTTCAATTACAGCGGCTGAGCTGCTGCGGCGCGAGCCGCATCCAAAGCCCTGTGAAATACGAGTCTCAATATAACTCTGCTCATCATCTCGCTCTGCTGCTTTTGGTGAGATTAATTACCACTCGTAGCACGTCTCAACTCTATTTCAGAGAGTTTGGAAAAACCTATAATTACTCAGAAGTGCGATTTCAGTGTGTTTGGGCATTTGTAATGACATAGGTAAAGTGCTTACCTGTTGGAATTCAGTTACACAATTAAATGGCATGACACAATAGAAGCCATTTCAGGTTCTGAAACATTCTGACTGCTTACATTTGAAGTAGGACCCAAATTTCTTAGTCTCTGGTATCATAATCTGCAGATGTATCTGAATTAAAAATACAGCTCATGAGTATCAAGATTTTTACTTCTTCTGGGTTCCAAGGCCTCCATGGTAACCGCTGACCTGTTCGGGAATCCATACTGCTATGTCATGTGACTCCAGGCCTAATTTCCATGCAACCCCACTCCAGACTTGATAATTTAATAATATGATAATATGCGTACATATAAAGTACGTCTTTTAGTGTACTCATGATTTGCACTGTAAAGAGGCAGGGAGAAACAGGAAGGACTGTGCCCCTACTGCCAGCAGAGGGCAGCAGATCTCGCTTTTGAGGCACTGAAGCATATGAGGTGTTATTACGATATGTTCCATTTAGTCCTTAAGAATCATCTCTACGGTGAGGATAAACAAAAGTGGGCAAGAGAAAGGATTGTTAAAAAACAAAAAAACATATAAAAGCCGAGAAAATCTTCCTGCATTTTCAGTTCTTTAAAAATTAACCATGCATTATGTACACCCAAAAACAGGCTACTATATGACAGTGATGATGCTTTTTTCAGTTTTACGGGAACAGAATAAAAAGATACGGAACAAAAGAAAGGAATCTTTGCAACAAAAAAAGGATATTGTGGAAAGTGGCTGAATGGGGCTGAAATAATCTGATTACTGATAACCATGCAGAGGGAAACACACACACACACACACACACACACACACACACACACACACACACACACACACACACACACACACACACACACACACACACTCTCTCTTACCTACCCACTGCAGAGGAAGACACACACACACACTCTCTCATACCTGCCCACTGCAGAGGGAGACACACACACACACACACATTCACACACATATGCACTCTCTCACACACAGACACTTGTGTGTGTATGCATGCACACACACACACGCTCACACTCACACATGCACACACACACACACACTCACTCATGCACATATGCGCACACACTCACACATTCACACACACGCACATATGCACACACACACATTCTCACACATGCGCTCACGCACACACACTCACACATACTTACACACACTATTAGCATTAGTACAGTAAAGCCCCTGCACTGGTTTCACAGTAATGAACCTGTCTGAGCTCCTGTGTTTAAACGCACTTGTCTTTTGAGCAGAAGATCAGCGGCTCGGCTCCTGCTGTCCAATTACCGTCCGCTGTGCCTGGGGGAGGCAGCCATGCATGACCCAGGATGTGTGAGAGGGAGAGAGAGAGAGCGTGTGCGTGTGTGTGTGTGTGTGTGTGTTTGTGTGTGTCTTATAGTCAGTGTTATCTATGTACAGGGTGAACTGCTGTGTGCTGTGCACTGGGACAGGCTGGATCTGTGACAGGGAGATGCAGGTTTGATTCCGCAGAGCTGGGTGATGCTTTGCCCCTGGAGCACACAGCTGAGTCTGCATGCACTGCTCAGCATGCTGGGAAACTCACAAACTCGCTGAGTTTGCAGCACAGGGGCCGATCCGGGTACAGCTCGGCCTTATGGGATACAGAGTTATTCCAGTTAATTGGATTGTACTGTCTGCTTTTGTGAGGCAGGGAAAAAAGAGAGAAATGAACCCCACCCCCACCCCCAGGCCCCACCTCCACTCTCAGGCTGATCAGCAGGGGCCCAATCTCACCTGTGTAGGGAGAGATGTAGAGCTCAGCCAATCAGATGTGACGGTTCTGAAGTGGCTCGCTCTATTGGTTTGGACGGTGCTGAAAAATGTTGTTGCCGTGGGATCCATCGGCTGATTACCATGGCAATCGATTTTTGAGCCATGCCGATCCATCAGCGTCTGCAAGGGGCCAGCCATTTAGCGGCTACCACTAACACCTGGGCTAACTCCCACACAATGCTCGCTAATCTCTGTCCCAACCAATCAGGGTCCAGCAGCCCTCCATACACTTCCACCCTCCCACCCCCACCTGCACTGCGCCGGCGTTAACCCCAACACCTGTTACCGCTGCTGTAGTCCTGTGTGCAGGTTTATATCTCTCTGTTACCTTTCTGTTAGATTTCACCTGCTCAGGTGTGGCTCCACAAAGTGGAGAGATCTCACCTGCTCAGGTGCGGCTCACCTAAATGGAGAGGTTTCACCGGCTCAGGTGCGGCTCCCCTAAGTGGAGAGGTTTCACCTGCTCAGGTGCGGCTCCCCCAAAGCAGGACTGACTGTGCTGTAATTGCCTTGTTTGCTGGATTATTGGCTGGAGTCACTGTGGTCAAGCAGCAGGCTGATTCACCCAGCCACGTGCTGCCATGGCAACCATGCCACCATGGGCACAAGGGCCCAGATTTGGCTGTGCTGAACTCAGAAACGGTCATGTGGAGCTGAGAGGCCTGAGCAGAACACTGCATCCACAACATTCAGTGCAGCCAGGGTCAGAGCTGTAACACAAACCAGAGTCAGGGCCGTAACACCAGCCAGAGTCAGTGCCGTAACGCCAGCCAGAGTCAGTGCCGTAACACCAGCCAGAGTCAGTGCCGTAACGCCAGCCAGAGTCAGTGCCGTAACCCAGCCTCTGGGGAGTGGGGCCATGGGGGAGATGAGATCAGTCTGACTCAGAACACAGGTAAAGGTGTGTGTGTATTTATTATTGGGGTTTGTGTGAGTGTGTGTGTGTGTATTATTGGGTTTTGTGTGACACTCTCACACACACACACACACACACACACACAAACTCACATTACCACAAACACACACACACACACACACACACACACACACACACACACACGCACACACACGCACACACACACACACAGATGTATGCTCTGAAGTGCAGCTGGGGGTTAACGTGTTCCATCTTGAATGATGATCCAGTTTCCTTCCAGGACACAAAACTGCCCCCCCACAGTCACACCTGTGTCTCTGCTCATTCGCCTCTGTACAGCTGAGGTTATTTGTATTTTAGGCGGGGTGCTGACGCTTCACCCCCCCAGCACTGTCTGGCCCCCCCACCTCTGCCCCCCAGGACCAGAGATGCTGCAGAACTGCTCCTCTAATGGATTCTGAAGATTCCAATTTCCCCCTGCCACAGAAGAGTAAAAATCCTCTCGAGTTCAATTATCTGAGAATGGGAGAGAGACAGAGAGGGAGGGAAGGAGAGAGAGAGAGGGGGAGGGATAGGGAAAACAAGAGGGCGAGGGAGAGAGAGAACTGAAGAGAGCATAGAGAGGTAGAGAGTGGGAGAGGTAGAGCAAAATCCTTGAAGAAATAAAATAAACGGCGCTAGGACACAAGCCATGCTACACTATGTGGCACTAAAAAGAAGTGCATTAGATATCTATACGATTAGCACGTTAGCACGATAGCACAGGCCTATAAATAACAGGGGCCATTCGTGGTGCATCACTCTCTGCTATGGGGGGAAACAAAACACTTTAAATTACAGCAGGCCTTGTGCAGGACGGCTGGCCCTCTCTCTTAAATGCAATAATTGCAGGTCTGTTCATCCGCACGCGGTTCTCTGCCTCCGCACGCGGTTCTCTGCCGCCATAGATCACCCCCTGACCCTCCTGATAAACGCCTCATCTCTCGCGGCGGTAACTGGTGGTAACTGCTCTGTCCAGAGGGAGCTGATGTCCTTTCAGCAGCCGGTGGCAGCCCTCCCAGAGTGCCCCCCACCCCCTGTCTCAGAGAGATGGGTGTGACACCCCCCCGTCCCCAAAGGGGCATCCATTATTCAGCCTCGCCCCCCCTTCCCTCCCCCTCGCTGGACGTCATTAAAAATAGGAAATCTATAGCGGAGACAAATGGCTTCTAAATGGAGCCCTACAGATGGTAAGCGGAGACGGGGAAACTGTCAGAAGAGTTTTAATTGTCTTTCAGGGTGATACGGAATTTATCACTTCCTGTCGGCCGTATAACACAGGGAACTGTCGGGTCCCCGTTCCCAGACCTCCCCCCCCATTCTGTCCCAGTTTTGATGTCACACAAATGACCTCCTCATCGAAGGTGATCTATAATCAAGAGTCTTCCTGTCTCTTTCAAAAATAAAAATAAAAAAACTCAGAAACACTGACCTGGGGATCAGCGGGTCCAACCAGGGCGGCTCTAAAGCTCAGGGCGGCTCTGAGACAGGCCAGCTCTAAGGCAGGGTGGCTCTAAGGCAGGGTGGCTCTAAGGCAGGGCGGCTCTCAGGCAGGGCGGCCCTAAAGCTCAGGGTGGCTCTAAAGCTCAGGGCGGCTCTCAGGCAGGGCGGCCCTAAAGCTCAGGGCGGCTCTAAGACAGGCCGGTTCTGAGGCAGGCCGGCTCTCAGGCAGGGCGGCTCTAAGACAGGGCGGCTCTAAGGCAGGGTGGCTCTAAGACAGGGTGGCTCTAAGGCAGGGCGGCTCTCAGGCAGGGCGGCCCTAAAGCTCAGGGTGGCTCTAAGGCAGGGCGGCTCTGAGACAGGGTGGCTCTAAGGCAGGGTGGCTCTAAAGCTCAGGGCGGCTCTAAGGCAGGGTGGCTCTAAAGCTCAGGGTGGCTCTAAGGCAGGGCAGCTCTAAAGCTCAGGGCAGCTCTCAGGCAGGGCGGCTCTAAAGCTCAGGGCGGCTCTCAGGCAGGGCGGCCCTAAAGCTCAGGGTGGCTCTAAGGCAGGGCAGCTCTAAAGCTCAGGGCGGCTCTAAGGCAGGGCGGCTCTAAAGCTCAGGGCGGCTCTAAAGCTCAGGGTGGCTCTAAGGCAGGGCAGCTCTAAAGCTCAGGGGGCTCTCAGGCAGGGCGGCCCTAAAGCTCAGGGCAGCTCTAAAGACAGGCGGCCCTAAAGCTCAGGGTGGCTCTAAGGCAGGGCAGCTCTAAAGCTCAGGGCGGCTCTCAGGCAGGGCGGCCCTAAAGCTCAGGGCAGCTCTAAGACAGGGCGGCCCTAAAGCTCAGGGTGGCTCTCATGTGAGTCGGCCATCTTAGGCCCGTCCACTTCTCCATCTATCATTGCTTTAGGACAACAGCACTGCAACTCTGAAAAATAACCCAGCTGATGTTCTGACTTGTTTCTTCAGTTTTTTACAGTGAATTTTGAGGATAGATGGAACTGGGACTCTACAGTATACCACACCACCTGAGCTACGAGACAGCCACCACAGCTGCACATACAGGTACCTCACCTGCGTTCAGGTGAGCTCTATCAGTTCCACACTGCTCAGGCAAGCTTTTTGTGTTTACTTGGGCTCAGGTGAGCTCTTTGTATTTGACTGCATGCCTGTCTCCTTTCATGTTACTGGGAGCTGGAGCTACTGTGTGCTGTCAGTCACAGACACTCAACCAATCAAAATATGTCTCCATGGTTTCTCCGTTGTAAAAATCTCTACTGTGATTGGTGTAAATAAGTGATGGAAGGTGACAGCTCCTCCCACTCCTGGAATTAAGGGCGTTTCACCACAGTGACTGTAAATAATTTGTGAATATTCAGTGAATAAGGACAGAGAGAGGAGGATAGTCCGTGTGTGAGCAGTGAATGGCCATGAAGTGATGGGCAGAAATGACCACAGCTATGATTGTCAGGCAAAGAGAGAAGTGTTTAAATCTCTTTATTTTTTTGGGCAAAAATGTGAGTAAATGACATTGTGCATGAGTGTAATTTAATAAGTAATTACTCCAAAGATTGAAATATTTGACAAAATGATTAGGTGCTTTAATACTTCATGAACCTCATTTTTTTCAGAGTGATTAAATTAATTAGAGTCCGATTTTTTTCCTTCCCGCTCCACTGATTGGAGCTGATCTCTTTTCAATTTTATTATAGCATTAATTACAGATGACAGTGAGTGTGTGTGTGTGTGTATGTGTGAGTGTGTCTGTGTGTGTATCTGTGTGAGTGTGTATCTGTGTGTGTGTGTATCTGTGTATGTGTATCTATGTGAGTGTGTGTCTGTGTATGTATCTGTGTGAGTGTGTATCTGTGTGTGTATGTGTATCTGTGTGAGTGTGGATCTGTGTGTGTATCTGTGTGAGTGTGTATCTGTGTGTGTGTGTGTGGCTTTTGAGTGAGTTTCATGTGATTCTATGTTAATTAACATCTTTGTTACTAAAACCTGCCGACTCTGGAGCAGTGGTGTGGATGGGGCAGTGGAAATTCCATGGAAACGCCATGGAAATGCACGCTATCTGCAGAGCTTTGTGGAGCGTTGGGCCTACCAGGTTTGCCACGGACACGTGGCCTCCAAGATTCGAACTCTCAACCCTCAGGTAGAGAGCTCTGTCATTCAGCCCACGTTCAGCTCTGTCCTTTTGGTACCTCAAACCATGCACCAATCATTGACCCAGCCCTGGGAAAACATTCTTTATTCATTTTATTCTTTTTCTATCTTTTCTGTATGTGAAAAGGCATCTTTACTGCTATTTCACTCTTCAACCTCTCTCTCCTTTCTTCCTCTTCACTCTCCTCCCTTAGTCTTTCTTTTCTTCCTCCTCTCTTTCTGCTCTCATCCTACTCATCACTCTTCTCCCTCTCTCCTTTCTCTCCATCCTGTTCTCCTTTATCTCCCTCTAAATTTCCTTTCTCTCCTCTCTTCTGCCCCTGTCTTCCCCTCCCTCTCTCCTTCCTCTCTCTCTCTCTGGTAAGTGTCCTGTGCAGAGAGAAGTGGGCTGTCCCATGTGGTCCTGGGGGGCGGGGAGGGGGTAGTAAATTATTCATTCCCCACTTTAAATAGGAATCCCACATTCTGCAGCCGCCTGCATTTTACATGAGCTGCTGCCATGCAGTCTGATTTACCGCTGCGATGCTGGGATCACCCCTCTCTCTGCCCCTCCCTCACCCCGCCCTCCCCTCCCTGCCTCCCTTCGACAGGCAGACACACTGGGGAACATGCAAAGAGACAGAGAGAGAGAGAGGGAGAGAGAGAGGGAGGGAGGGAGGGAGGGAGGAAGGGAGGAAGAGGGAGAGGGGGAGAGAGAGTGAGGGTGGAGAGAGAGAGGGAGGGAGGGAGGGAGGGAGAGGGAGGAAGGGAGGAAGAGGGAGAGGGGGAGAGAGAGAGAGAGGTGGAGAGAGAGAGAGAGAGAGAGAGAGAGAGGGAGGGAGGGAGGGAGGGAGAGAGGAGGAAGAGGGAGAGGGGGAGAGAGAGAGTGAGGGTGGAGAGGGAGGGAGAAAGAGAGAGAGGGAGAGAGCAGAGAGACAGAAAGGAAGAGGGAAGAGGGAGAGAGTGCAGAGAGAGTGAGATAGAGATAGAGATAGAGAGGGAGGGAGAGAGAGAGGACAGAGAGAGAGAAAGAGAATGTCTCCCTTGATCGGTGTCATGTCGCCATTGTAACGTCCTGTCAATCACTCACAGCAGGTGGAGTAAGCAGCAGTGCGTGCCGCCTGTCATCCAGTCTAACCCACCAGGCTGTACCGTCACCCCTGGTTACCCACCAGGCTGTACCGTCACCCCTGGTTATCTGACAGGCTTTACCATCACCCCTGGTTACCTGACAGGTAGTGTTATCGTTAAGTCTGCCCTGCCAGCTTCTGCCACACACTTGGCTGTATCAACAATTACCGCCATCGGCTGCATCGCTGGAGCGAGGCCCCGTCCCACAATAAATTAGGCTCATCACCATGGAAACTAGGCTCCTCTGCTCAGCCCTGAGACTTAAGACATGGAACACAAGTTTATTTCCCAAAATGACCCATTTCAGGCCTGAAGAATACACTTTTATATGTGAGGCAAATTAAGAGAGTGGGTGAATGTCTCTCTCTCTCTGACTGCAAGAGCACCCTTTACCCACAATGCCCCAGATTTTCCATTGCTCTGCTAAATGACCCCTGCAGCACCCTGCTGTCCCACACACACTGCACACAGATACACACTACTGCTCTCCCCTCCTGCCCTACCAACTCCCCCCCATCCCGGCCACTGGCAGGTACGACTCCCAACAACCTCCCCCCCACCGGCAGGTGCCTCTGTGCTCGTGTGTATAAATCGCTGGGTGGTGGAGGCTGAAATAAAGGACATTAAGCTGCCAGAGTGAGGTACGGGCAGTGGAAGGATTTCTGCGTCGCGCTGCTCTGTGCCCATCCTCACCGCTCCTCCCCCGACACCATCTGTCTCTGGCGCGTGCCGAGCCACGCAAATCACCGCCAACAAGTTTTATTACTGTGCACACAGGCGTGTGTGAGAGGGAGAGGGAGAGAGACAGAGTGTGTGTGTGTGAGAGGGAGAGAGACAGAGTGTGTGTGTGTTTGACAGAGAGAGAGAGAGAGTGTGTAGTCTCATTATTGAGACTCCTCTACTCTTCGCAGAGGGTTTATACAGTATTGAGATATTATGTGCTACACAGGGAATAAAAAGCATTAGCTGGGCACAATGGCCATTTTGAAAAACCTCATCTTACACAGAAATGTTCTGTCACAATCTGGGAAGAACTCTTGTTCACACCATTAGCCCACAACCAAATGGAAATCTAACAAAAATCTACCCCCATTTTCTGAGAAAATGTTGTGTGAGTTTCTTTCTGACACTTTTATTGCTAGGCTCTGTTTCCTCAGATCAATACAAGGCACAAACAATACTAACCAAAACACCTCAAAAGCCGATGTTACTTTTTGTAACACAATATGGTGTATGCTAGGCTATCTCAGCTTTATTCAGCTATGAAGTGGCATATGCTAATTGTCTGACCTCGGTCAAAGATAGCGTAGTTAGGTTAAGTTCGTTAGGACAAGCTAAACTGAAGCTGAACGCTCATTCATTTCACGTGCTCCTGAGTTTGAATTTCAAACACTCCTCAGTTTAAACACAGGGACGGTTAACGGCTAACCTGAACCAGAGACTAGCGCTACATAAACGGAGCAACACGACGAGGTTTTCCTCCCGAAGGCAATCAAACAGGGCCAGCGCTTTCCGACTGCTTCCTTAGCTGTATTTAAATCACAACAACATATCGTTTCCATCGCACAAAATCTGCGATGTGGCGCCTCAGAGGTTAATCAATACACGCAGACTGCAGACGGAGCACTGATTACCTGCTGTAGCCGGTGAAGTATAATTTAAAGTAAGTGTAAACGGGGAAAACGTTTGTTTGAAATTTAATGTAATTCATTACACTTTGTAATGAATGTGATTTTTCAAATGGCTTCACAATCACAACATGGTAGGTTGGTCTACTTAATACAAAATACATGACAATTTTCGTATTTAAGAACGTGATTTTAAAACATTCCGCTGCCACAGAAATTTTGCTTCCACACTATCTTAGGAGCCAAGCCATTGCTACCATTATCAACCGTACTGATGTGGCAGATGCGTAAGAGCTGATGGGGGAAAATGGTGGGAGAAAATGGCTGAAACAAAATTCTATGCCCAAGCTAAACCCAACCGGCTAGCTGGTTGACATTAGCTACGCTACGGTAGCAGAGTAGAAAATTCTGAAAGTATTTCTTCTGTTTCATAGTTTGCTCACAAACTGGAGCACTGGTCTTAGAATCCCTGTGTGTCAGACAAGCTTTTCATGAATGAGTGGCATCGGTTATCATGAAAATTATTTTCATAATTTCAAAAATACCCAGGTCTTCAAGACATATTGAAAATTTAATTTAATCATTGGTAATGTAACTGTAATCTCATTACACATTTCTAACATGTACTCTGGTCTGATTATAGTTACTTATTCTATGTAATTTTAAGAAATCTCAATGACATGTAATCAGTTGCTACCCAACCCTGATAAAAAACAATACTGAGCTATTGATTCCCCATATTAAAAAAAAAAAAAAAAAAAAAACATGCATTCATAGCAATATGAATGCGTAGAACAAGTCATCCTTTTGCTGTATGTGATTGAATGTTCCACCTGTATTGTTCCAGGTTACTAAGTCAAACCCAAACATACAGTGTTACTCATTTTTTAATTCTCTGAAATCTCTGAAATACTTTCTTTTTCTCATGTAAATCTGTCAGATGGGCCTGCACAGGTAAGCTACAGAAGCACACTCTGAGCGAGGATTAGAGCATCAGTTTCAAAGTAGTTGTGCGTAGTTTTTTGTTGCTATGCTGATGGAGAGGAGTAGGGATACATATTTCAGGCAGATGCTTAAATAGGAGACACATATTAATAAGTTGCTGTCTCTGCTGATGAGGGAATAAATAGTTTACAGTAATGCGCGGGTGAGGTAAGAGCAGCTCTAAGTATCTGGCAGACTCCGGAGTGTGATTATGTATCGATTGTGAGCGGACTGAGGGGATGAATGTCTCGGCAGCCGCAGGTGATTGTTCTGCCAGAGCGCGCTCTCTCCTGCGCTGCCGTCCATCACGCTGCTGCTCCGCTGTAACTAATGAGAGGCAGCAAGAGAGGATGAACCGCTGAGAGCCGCAAATGAAGATTACCTGAGAGAAAGGAGTAGGCTGCGACTACTGGATTAGTTTGTCAGGTGATTAGTGTTCTGCAGGTGACATGCCATATGTGTGGGTGGGGGGTGGGGGTGTTGCTGGGCACTGGGTCAGAACCACACATCTCACTGCTGTACTGGGTCAGAACTCAGAAACCTGTCTCTTTGGGTCCCTACTGCTGATCTCTCAGTACCATTACAGAGCACTGAGAGAGACCCAATGTACACACACACACACACACACACAATGCACAGACACATACGCACCCTATGTGCAGTCATGCACACACTCACACACAGTCCCCTGAGTGATGAAGAGTGTGTGTCTGTGAGTGATTATGGCAATTCATTACCTCTGCAATTAAGCACAGTGTTAATGTGTGTCTCTGCCTCACGGATAGGCTCATACCTTCAGATGTCACCCAGAGGACACACACACACATGCTCACACACAGACACACACGCTCACACACAGACACTAACTCATTCACACACACACGCTCACACACAGACACTTACTCATTCACACAGACACACACACTCACACCTGCATACATAATATCACTGTACACTAGAGACATAGAAATATGCACACACAGTAACACACACAAACCCAAATCTCACTGTACACCAATGAGAGAAACAAGCACAGACACACTTATAGTCTTATGTACCAGAAAGAAAGAGAAGCACACTTTTGCTCACACACAGATTATTCCTGTATTCTGTTCATGCTGCCTGGTTTTACATTCTGTTTATACATTTTGTTCCCACATTTGGTTCCTAGATTCTGTACCTGCTCCTTGCTCTTCTGTTTCTGCATTCTGCTCCTGTGATTTGTGATGTCATAAGAGAGGGAGGACACAGTGCCTGTCTGTCAGCTCAGGTTGCCATGGCAATAAAAGGACTAGCTCTGCAGTGGGTCAGAAGCCTGTTCTCACTTGGCCCTGAGCTCCATACTATGGGAGCACAGACTGGCCTCACACATTGTGAGACTAAAGTCTAACCACAGTCATTTCCTGCATGTCGGAGAATATAGACTTACTCCAGTGTAATGCTGATATGGATGGCAGTTGTCAGGATGATGAACGGTCGGGTAAAGACAAAGTGAAAACTGACTGAATGCATAACATGGCGCTGTGAATTTATTTTCTGCGTTATATGTTCCAGTCCATTTGAAAACATTCTTGCTGTATAATGTAGCAATCTCACACTGGGAAGTACAGATGAACGCTCAGCTCTGTTCCCCGGTGGTAAGAGAGAGGATACAGGGCTAATGAAATATCACAGCATATTTATCTACAATTTATTTTTTAATTAACCTCCTGTTTCCCTTTTTGCATGAACACACATAAACATTTGAGAATATTTGTATAGTGGAGTGCAACTGAATGTCCCCTGAAAATTCTCCAAACCCTAGAAGTATTAAAGCAGTGTATAAAAATACAGTGTACAAGTTCCTCTCATTTAAACATGGCTGGGCCTGGCTTTTCCCACAGTATGATTTTTAAATGCTAAAACTGAATTAGCATAGAAATAAAAGAACAATTCTCTGAGAAGATATCGTGGAATGTTGTACATACTTAAAAACAACCTTATTCACAAACATTTGACTGAGAGCAACTCAAGGCAGGAGTAACACCGGGCCCCCTCCCCACCCCAAACCCAGGTCAACGTCTGTATTTCCGGGAATAAATGGCCTTCTCGTTGAATTTTAAATTTATTCACGCGCAGCCCCCGGGCCCAGATGGCGCCCAGTCGTTTAGTTCACCTTGTTTTGTTTAATTACAACAATCAACTCACTATTTCTCAAATTAATCACAACAAAGTCATTTCATTACTTACACACTGCGGGGCCCGTACGTTATTAGCGGGGCGTTCTTTCATCACTTTGCAAACAATTAAACTTTATTTGAACCGTAAAGATTTGCCCGCTAGAACATTAGAAGTAGATTTAGGGACGGAGTGTGAGTACACAAGAATAACAAGGTGGACCGGCTGCTCGTTACGTCGTTTATTCCGTTATAATCATCGCTGCCATCGCGCGCCCCCCCGCTGCGAGGACGGCTCCGCCCGGGATTGATGCCAGAGCTCGAGCGCAATAAACAAACCCATTAACAACGTCCTACCAGCACGGGCCACGGCACATATAACACCGCCAACGTATCACATCAATTATTTCAATTTATTGTTTTAATACCACATAATTATTAAATTAAATCCGTCTAATACAGTTAGCGTATAGGTCGGCAGTTGGATCATAATTTATGTGTGAATTATTATGAACACAATTATGCTGCAGCTAATAGAATTATATATTACATATATATAAGAGTGTTAAATAAATTAGCATGAGTTTCACAGAATACATTACCAAATTAAAAAGGCGATCATAAAATACCATAAACTGCTGTATTATTTGGAGTACAGGTCATTAGTTTGTCACAAAATTCTCAGACGGTTATATTAGGCTGTGGTCATGTCTTATCGTTTGTGTCTGAAAGGTATTCATGTTATTGCTATAGAGTGCATGGTTAATTGTTTTTTATTGTTTAATTGCAACATTTAATGAACAGCCATTTAGAGATCATCAGATCATAAAAGTGTGGCTGATATCATGTACATCGTATTACTGGTTCTCTTTATGGGTGTTGCTACAAAGGGTTCTGTGTGTAGAGAAAGTGTAGGTCAGCACATTGTAATTAAAATCTCTTGTAGAAGGCAGATTAGATAGCAGAATGAAGGCATTCACATGCTGATGTTGTGAGAGCTCCAGTGAGAGGGGGATGTGGGAGATCGAGCTTGCTGAGGTCTCACTGGACTGTAATGAGACTGGAAGTGATATCAGCCAATCAGAGCTGGCAGGATATGCAGTCGCAACACGGGGAGGGTATGGGTGCCACCAGAACCGTTTCCATAATATGCTAGCCCATAATATTCGGAGACAAATTACATTAATTTGTCATTTAAAGGTTATGTGAGTAATTGAGGCCATTTAGGGTTGTATTATTCAGTATCCTCTTAATTAATTGATGCGGGCACCACTTATCATGCCTCCCTGTTCAGACTGGCATCTGAGCCGACCAATGGCGAGTGTGTGTTTATGTGTGCACACTACAAAAGGGAAGGTGTGGACGCACAACATACATCTTCACCTTTTGAAATTTAAGTTCGTTGATTTGAGGGTGGTGACTGTAGACCTGGTTAACCTTAAATGTGAATTAAATTTCCCCTGAACCTCTGAATGACCTAATGTGCATCGCTCCTGCAGTTCGGGCTGGGAAACCCTATTTGCTGAATCAGCTGAATGACAGCTGGCGCTCTGGCCCTCTGGCTTTCAGGTCACGTAACATAATGTAGAGCTGTGATTGCTATGGCACCTGGAATCAGACACCGGGTTTCCCACCCACCCCTGCGCTGTTCACATGCTCACAGGGTTCTGGGATGGAATGGTCTAAAAAAAAACGGGTGGCAGGTTGTGACAACCATGACCACATCATTTCTGTGACAATAAAGGTGATCCCCAAACTTTCTTCTTTCTTTTAGGTGTGCATTATAACCTATGGGCTGATAATGTGGTACCCCCAGCAACCCCCTCATTTTGAACCATGAACATGACTGTCCTCAAGTGGTAAAGTGCAGGGCTCGGAATACAGTTCGGCAGCGGCAAAGAAGGTTGAGGATCGCTGAGAACTTCAACCTGCCTGTGAGTAACAGTGCAATGTCATGCGCCGACTGAGGGCCCGAGTGAGAGAGGAATGAATGCTCTGCCCGTGAGTAACAGTGCAGTGTCATGCGCCGACTGAGGGCCCGAGTGAGAGAGGAATCAGTGCTCTGCCCGTGAGTAACAGTGCAGTGTCATGTGCAGGCATCAGTGGTGGTTATTTGTTTGTTTTCAGCCCGTCCCGCTCACAGATTAAATGAGTCGCATCAAAGTTTAAGGAGTCCTTGATTGGCAGTGTCTGTCGCTGCCATGTATATATGCTGTTGGCAACATGACCACTGCAATGTGAGGATATTTTATGATAGCCTAAATCATTTTGCATGACACTACCCTGTTGAACACAATGATTGTTAATGCATCTTTATGAAGGAGGTTTGTCTGGGTAGGTAGTTGGCTAGATTTGAGATAGCTTTCAAGATAATTACTTCTTGAATATTCATGTAAATATTCATGTAGTGAGACTAATCTGTCTTAGCGCTGGCTCATTATATTAGCACGGACTCTGACCTCTGTTCTGGCGCGCTCACCCCTCTCCAATGACCTGCATTAAAACGTGAGTATCTGAATGATGCATGTATGAATGTATGCGTCTCTGATGATGGGATTCTCCACCTGCCTTTGCCCTCTCCCCTGCTCGCACTGGGCCTGCAGTTCCACAGGGCAGTGCTGCCCTCTAGTGGCTACATGTGAAGTGTCCTATCCTCTGCTCCATCGCTGTGGAAACAGTATGTATGGAGGAAGAATTGTAGCTGCTTATGCTCTCTATGGACTAAAGACCCAGCTTTGCACATCCTGTAATTTTAAAACAGTGTTGCGCAATTTGAAATGTCTGAAAATTGGCATGTCAGTGAAAATGTCAGGGATTTTTGGCCATAGATGTCAGATCTCTTTCATCTAGTCCTGTCCTGTCATGGATGTGGTTTCCGACATGCTCTGAGCTTTGCTTCTGTAAGTTTTACAACTGTGAAACAGCTATCCTATTTGTAAAATTACTGAGTACATAAGGGGGTGTTCTGAGAACTCCTCCATCACCACTCAGCAACTGTATGAGTGTTTCTGCATGTAAACTCATGAAGGTGGGTGGGAGCTGGCCTTTGAACCTCAAAAGCAGACAGACCTTTCGTTAGCTATTTTCATATTGAAAGTGCAGAAGTGACTTCACCATGAGGTGGAAAACTGTTTTGTTTTGTGCAAAATGCACAGAGTCTCTGAGCTGCTTTCAGGGGGGGTTTGCAGACATAGCAGGAACTTATGTACCCATATAAATCAAGCTAAAAACTTTACCTGGAAACAAAGTGTGAGGTATTCTATGGTGCTTAGTGGTACATATGTAACAGGCTCATTGACAAGGATAGAGTAGAAAGGATTGAAATGGCATTGTGACATCAGCAAACAGAACCAGGGAGCTGATTGTGACATCAGTAAGCAGAGCCAGGGAGCTCATCAATGACATCAGCAAGCAGAGCCAAGGAGGTCATTGTGACATGAGCACAAAGAGAATAAAGGGTACGAAGAGGAGGGGCTTGACAGAGTGGTTGATATAAAACTAAACAGAACCTGTCTGAATGATTAAACATCTAAACAATACTGATATCTAACGTCTGAACAGGAACTCTATGGATATTACTATGAGTATGAGAAGCTGCTGAATGCACTGGCCAGCTGTTTGCTGGAGTGTCTACAGACAGTTTACTGCACGCTTCCTCAGCCTGTGTGAAACTCGGCAGTAGTTTTTGAGTGAAAGGCCTTTGTCTAGCACCTGCAACATTTTACATCAGCAGACATCTGGGTGATATCACTTACATCACACAGACTTGCATTTTACATCCAGTTTACCCAAGTTACAGGAATATGAACACTGTAGAATAATGTTTTATCTGATGTATCACTAATTTTGGAAATTAAGTCTCTCAGTGAACATGTGCCACCTACCCTGTTGTAAGGGTACGTTTGGAGATTCAACAGTGGTTTGGTATCTGTGAGTTTCTGGATTCATCCGTCTCTGGTTCTGGTTCACACTGCCTGCTCCATTTCGCATTGGCACTTTATTTAGGGACTGTCCGACCGGGGGGGATCAGATCTGAATGAACTCAGCCAGTAGCCCTGTTAAACGCGAACTGCAGCGACAAACATCCTATACTATGCGATCCGTGTCCTTTGCGTTTGTGCGTCTCTCGCAGTAATAAACACATTTTATTAAAAAAAAAAAAACCCCGCGCGTGACCAGCGAACCGATGACATCACGACTCACTTGTTCGGCAGCGCGAGCCGCCTGCAGCAGAGGAGAAGCCTTTTAATGCGTTTATAATGGTGTTTCTGAAGCTAATAAACAAAACGCTGCCAGCAGCGCTTCCTCTAATAACTGCCTGAGCGCTGTGCATCTCTGCCATTTAGAAGGATAATTTAAGACGCACTAGCACTGAAGGAGGACATGGAATTAAGCTTTGTATTTAAATGATTTTATTTATCCTAAATATAAATTACAGAGGAAAAATAACCGAACAATAAACCGCAAAGAGGAATAATATAAGCAGATTTAATTAAAACATCCATGGGGATATGAATCTGAATTTTAATTTTAATGTCATAATTGATTATGTGTTATTACCGATAGCAAATGGACAGTTTCCCGTTGAACTTGATTTCCATAATTTCACAATCACTTATGGAAAACAGTTTTTAAATAATGTATTACCATTTGAAAGCTGTTTCCACTATAATAGAGGTGATTTGAGAATTTCAGAATGTGATCAGAAACCAATATTTATGAAATTGAAAATGTACATATAATTTACAGGAAAGTATCTAAATGAAACAAACTGGTCCAAACAGGCTGATAAACAACGGCACTGATCATGGAAATGAATGAAAGCCGCGGAGCATCTTTGCTCATTGAACATTATCATGATCAGTGCCTCACATCGCCACTAGATGGCAGGCGTGAATTTGAAAACTGGGGCTTGAGGTTTGGCAGGGTGTTGTTCACGCGCACAGACCGCGCACAGGGTGAAGAGTTCACAAAGCGCCGCTGATGCCCGTCACATGACAGCGCCGCGCGTGCCAAACCTTAATCCAATCCCAGGAGCGAGTAAATGTGGTGCCTCAAACATGTTATATTACCAGTATCTGAGAGAGGATCCTAAATGAAGGAACGCCAATAAACAAAAGTGATGGTCAGGCCCCATTTATAACTATTAGGAACACTTAACCTTATGGACGGCATAAATCTTTGACTTGGTTTCTGAATTTCATAGTGAGCAAAGATATTATATATGAGCAGAAATACATTCACATCTTTAACAGGGCTCATTACCACCGTGATGGGAATGAAGCTCAAGCTCAGTATGAGCCCTGACATAAATGCATATTACACTCACACACACACACACACACACACACACACACACACACACACACACACACACACACACACACACACACACACACACACACACACACACACACACACACACACACATACACACCATACACACTGTATGCCAACATATACAAGCATATATACACACACCATACACATTTTATGTCTACGTACACACACACACACATACACACACACACACACCATACACATTGTATGCCAACATATACATACATATATACACACCATACACAAACACACACATACACACACCATACACACACACCATACACACTGTATGCCAACATATACATGCATATATACACACACCATACACATTTTATGCCTACGTACACACACACATACACACACACACACCATACACATTGTATGCCAACATATACATGCATATGTACACACACCATACACATTTTATGCCTACGTACACATACACACACACACACACACACACACACACACACACCATACACATTGTATGCCAACATATACATACATATATACACACACCATACACATTTTATGCCTACGTACACACACACATACACACACATACACATTGTATGCCAACATATACATACATATATACACCATACACAAACACCATACACACACACACACACCATACACATTGTATGCCTACATACACACACACATAAATGTGCACTTTCACACAAATACATTCACAGCTTTGGCTGGCAAAAATGCATATATATCTGTAATAGTTTTATAGCAGATTTTATGAATTTTTAATTTACCATAATACAGGAACAATGCTTAATAGAGGTGTAGATAAAACTAGTCATGTCATTTAAAAGCAATCATAAGAATGTCCACATACACAATCTCACTCATGACTGTGTACACACATGCGCTCACAAACACATATCCACAAACACCCAATCTCACTCATGACTGTGTACACACATGCGCTCACAAACACATATCCACATACACCATCTCACTCATGACTGTGTACACACATGCGCTCACAAACACATATCCACATACACAATCTCACTCATGACTGTGTACACACATGCATATCCACATACACAATCTCACTCATGCTGTGTACACACAAACACATATCCACATACACAATCTCACTCATGACTGTGTACACACATGCGCTCACAAACACATATCCACATACACAATCTCACTCATGACTGTGTACACACATGCGCTCACAAACACATATCCACATACACCCAATCTCACTCATGACTGTGTACACACATGCGCTCACAAACACATATCCACAAACACCACTCATGACTGTGTACACACATGCGCTCAATCTCACTCATGACTGTGTACACACATGCGCTCACAAACACATATCCACATACACAATCTCACTCATGACTGTGTACACACATGCGCTCACAAACACATATCCACATACACAATCTCACTCATGACTGTGTACACACATGCGCTCACAAACACATATCCACATACACAATCCCACTCATGACTGTGTACACACATGCGCTCACAAACACATATCCACATACACAATCTCACTCATGACTGTGTACACACATGCGCTCACAAACACATATCCACATACACAATCTCACTCATGACTGTGTGCACACATGCGCTCACAAACACATATCCACATACACAATCTCACTCATGACTGTGTACACACATGCGCTCACAAACACATATCCACATACACAATCTCACTCATGACTGTGTACACACATGCGCTCACAAACACATATCCTTATACACCCAATCCCACACACATACTCACACGGCAGCTTTCCCAGCACCCCCCCCCCCCCCCGGGGTGCTGTGGGGGCTGGGGTCAGCAGTAACACAAATTAAAATTTCTCCTTAACTTAGAATTAAACACAAGTGATCATTTTCATCTCCACTGACACAGTTTGGTGAGTTCATCAAGCATGACAATAAATTCTTCAACTGTTCCTGTAGAGAAAAAGCATAACATTCTTATTCAGCTGTAAGTGAAAGTTAAAGATGATTGTTGATTGAATTCCAGCCAGACTGATATTGATGCTCTGAATCTCTTCCTGTCTATAAATGCCTTTTCATACGTCACATGAACAACAATAAGTTGTCGTTTTATAACAACAACCAATACATCTGTAGATGTACTTAACATTTCCTGCACAGCTATTTGACAGCACCTCACACTGATCCAGAGTCAGCACCTGGGGAGATCAGCAGGGGGCGCCACATGTTCTTTCATCCAAGGCAGTGCAGGAGATCTGCGCTTGTTTCTACATGGTGGATATTCACAAGCATAGATCTGTGCTTTGTTGGATCATAAATAACTTCCCAAGATGCATTACTGAGGGGAAGTTAAGCCTTCAGTCCTGTCAGAGGTTCTGTCCGCCAGCTGTCAAAACGTCACATATGCTGCTGCCTGTGTGCCTGCAGAACAGGGTCAAAACTCCCAGTGACAACCAACAATATCCTCATCTAACCTCCCCGCTGTATCTGCGCCTCATTAAACTCTGCATACAATTCATTTCTTTTAAATATGACAGTTACTCTAAGCGCAGAAGTCACATTGTTACAATTACACAATAATTGCCATGTTGCAGATGTTATCGTTATAATTTGCTTATTCATAGGATTTGACCATTTGTCTATGTCACAGTGATAACTACTTATGATGTTTCAATTGGAACATCCAAAAGAATTTATCTTGGAGTGCTAAAATAAACACTGCTTGGAGTGCATTGGAAAACACATTGGCACATGCAGTGAGCAGGCCAGCACCTCTTTTGTTTTCAGTTAGCATGCATTGATCTTTTCACATGAGAGAATGCAGGATTTTTTGATGCAAACAAGGCATGACTAGAATAGGGTGGGCGAAGAGTACGACAATGGTATTTTGATCTGTCACTTCGCATTTAATAAAACATTTTTTGATAAGCTAAAACGTGAAGGTCTTTATGGAAACATCAGCTGACCAGTCAATTAAATGTTACACTTAATTTCACTTATTGTTTCCACAGTATCAAGATGGCACAATTTAAGCCACAGAATCTTAAAATCAGTCTCGAGGACACCACCTACACTGTAGGGATGTGATAATTGTTCTTGATTGATGTCAGAGCTGTGAATACCTTAAAGAATTGCATTCAGACAAAGCCATTTCCGTGCAACTAATCCTCTCATTTTTCTATTATGTGCTCTATGGAAAATTATTCTTTTACAGGAAGGTTACATTTTTAACTGATAAAATTACAGCCTGACCGGTATAAGTGAGGACACTCAGTCACTGGGACTGAACCAATGGTACCCAGTCAAACCTGCAGTGTTGTAAAATGAGTTTAGGGAAATATATTATGGTTGAACTTAAACACATTGTAAAGGCTTGTACCAGGTTTGAGAGGCCTGATCTACACTAGTGGAAACATCTTGGCCGTCTTGGCTATGATCAATGTGCAGATTTCACCCTAACCCTGAATCAATTCAGAAATTATGGCATGATGTGGGGGCGTATTAGTACAGTGTTAATTACCTGTCAGCTATTGATTTTGACATGTTGTTATTGACTGTGTCTAATAAAACTTTGTATGTTTATTATAGTATTATAATATATTAATAACATTTATCAAGTGAAACACGTGGTTTGGTCTTGGAGAGCTTGTCCTAGACAGCCAGACTCTGCTGCTGTTGCAGGGAATGGCCAGCAGTGGGCAGCAGAGGCCTGAGGCAGCTCTGTGGTTCTGGGAAAGCTCTGCTCTGCTCTTTCCTAAGGCGCAGTATCAGGGGCTGAAAGCCAACCTGTACATACCTGTGCTTCACTGCAGCCTGAGGAGAGACCTGTCTACCTCTGTCACTCTGAGAGACTACTCACAGAGCTACTCACATCTACTGGAGTTATGGTCTGCACATATGTGTGTGTTTATGCTCTGTGTGTATGAGTGTGTGTGTTTGGGTGTGTTTTTATAGTATTTATGTGTTTTATTGGGTATGTGTGTGTTTGAGTGTGTGTGTATGTGAGTGTCTGTGTGAGTTAGAGTGTGTGTGTGTCAGTGTGTATATGTGAGTGTGTGTGTGAGTTAGTGTGTGTGTGTGTGTATGTGTGTGTAGTGTGTGTGTGTGTGTGATATGTGAGTGTGTGTGTGAGTTAGAGTGTGTGTGTGTGTTAGTGTGTGTGTGTGTGTGTGAGTGTGTGTGTGAGTTAGAGTGTGTGTGTGTGTGAGTGTGTGTGTGAGTTAGAGTGTGTGTGTGTGAGGTGTGAGTGTGTGTGAGTTAGAGTGTGTGTGTGAGTGTGTGTGTGAGTTAGAGTGTGTGTGTGTGAGTGTGTGTGTGAGTGTGTGTATGTGTGTGAGTGTGTGTGTGTGAGTGTGTGAGTGATCACTGCAGACTGAAAGTTGAGGGTAATCATTGGCAGTAAAGGCAGATGGCAGGGAGGAAATGTGGGGGGTGACTCCAGTGCACTGGCTGTATAACGATGATGTAATGCTGATGTAATCACATTAGTCCACTCTCCGGAACACCAGGATCCATCACTCAAATAGACCCCGCCTTTAACCAGCTGAAGCTCCACCTCAGAGACTCTGCCTTCAGTCTCATAACTGTAACCAATACAGAACTATTAATTTACTGTAAGATGACTGTCTCATTCTGGAATTCTTGATGGGTTTAGTAATTTATTAATTTAAATTGACAATGCCAGTGGATCCTGGAAAGCTGCAGTGTGCACTGGTTTTAGTGTCACCTGCCATCCCACAGTGAGCTCAAACCTAGGACACTGGCTGAGGTGAGTTAGTTGTGTGGTCAGCTGCTCACTGCTCCCGCCCAGGGGCAGAACTGAGCAGAGACTGGCTCTCACTGCCAGGGGCAGAACTGAGCAGAGATCGGCTCTCACTGCCAGGGGCAGAACTGAGCAGAGATCGGCTCTCACTGCCAGGGGCAGAACTGAGCAGAGATCGGCTCTCACTGCCAGGGGCAGAACTGAGCAGAGATCGGCTCTCACTGCCAGGGGCAGAACTGAGCAGAGACTGGCTCTCACTGCCAGGGGCAGAACTGAGCAGAGATCGGCTCTCACTGCCAGGGGCAGAACTGAGCAGAGATCGGCTCTCACTGCCAGGGGCAGAACTGAGCAGAGATCGGCTCTCACTGCCAGGGGCAGAACTGAGCAGAGATCGGCTCTCACTGCCAGGGGCAGAACTGAGCAGAGATCGGCTCTCACTGCCAGGGGCAGAACTGAGCAGAGATCGGTTCTCTCACTGCCAGGGGCAGAACTGAGCAGAGATCGGCTCTCACTGCCAGGGCAGAACTGAGCAGAGATCGGCTCTCACTGCCAGGGCAGAACTGAGCAGAGATCGGCTCTCACTGCCAGGGGCAGAACTGAGCAGAGATCGGCTCTCACTGCCAGGGGCAGAACTGAGCAGAGATCGGCTCTCACTGCCAGGGGCAGAACTGAGCAGAGACTGGCTCTCACTGCCAGGGGCAGAACTGAGCAGAGATCGCTCTCACTGCCAGGGGCAGAACTGAGCAGAGATCGGCTCTCACTGCCAGGGGCAGAACTGAGAACTGGTGTAGCAAAACAAGTGCTCTTTGGGTTGTGTGTTTTTCTGGTTTTTTGAGTTCATGAAAACACCGAGGGATGACAGATAATTTCCCCCCCTCCTCTCAATCCCATCAGCACCCTGTCTGACACTTCCTGTGCCATTCAGGCACTTCCTGCTGTCAGCAGCGCACTTCCTCCCCCATGAGGCCTGACTCAGACTGCACTTCCTGGGATGGCAAACCCCAAAACTCCCTATCCCTCAGTCTGCCCCTCTCCCTCTCTGGGGCGGTGGGAAGGGGGAAGAGTTGGGGACCCCTGGCTGATATCGGGGTGCAGAGGCCAGCTGACTGACACAAAGCCCTTATCCTGCCACCGCACTGCTTCCCCTGCTGTCAACAACCTTATCTCTCTCCTTCTCTTTCTCCCTCCCTCTTTCTTTTCCACTCTCTCTCCCCCTCCCTCTCTCCCTCAGTTCTGAGACCCAATGGCAAAGTGGCACTCATCATGATGTTTCTGAAGGAGGAAACGATCACAATGCCGTGTTTAACGCTGATCAGGGTGTGGAGCCCCCAGCTGAACTAAGTTGACCTTTATTTAATCAGAAAATTCCCTCTGACACACAGAGTCTCCTTCCCAGTGGAGATCTGGCCCAAAGCACCGCGGCAGACTCTGAAACCTGGGAGCGTGGAACGCTCTGATTCATATCATAAGTAAATATGAGAGGATTAGAGTTGCTGTGAACTCTGTGCAGTTCTGAAACTCTTGGGCTGCCGTGTTCCCCTGCCTCCCAGCCACCCTGTTCCTGCTGTGTGTTTGCGTTCCTCATCAGGCCTTTTGCTTTGGGTCATCGCTCTGCATTTGTGTGATTTATCTGCAAAGTGTTTGCATACAGTGGTAGATGCTCTCAGCTGCAGCTTCCTTGTTAGTGTTCCACCTCCATTTCTGCTGCTGAATATTTCCTGGTTAGGTACCTGAGAACAGCAGCGCCCCCTTAAGGGCATAGAGCGTTCATGCGGCACTGCCTGTAAGCAGGGGTATCTGTGCTGATGTGTGACCAGAGGGGGCTGTAGCCCCGATGCCCTGTCACATGCTAACCGCCAGGGAGGCATCTAAATTAGAGCGTAGTTGGCGACGGTGCGCGGCGTGTGACATATGTGTACGCTGTCTGTCAGTGGGCCAACACTTTGCCAATGATGGCTGTGATAGTGTATGAAATCTCCTCTCTGCAGAAATTAGAGCTAATTGAGTCATTAGCTGCTAATGCTGTTTTCACACCACCCTCAATATGCCTACCTGCTACTGCTCCTAACACACCACACACAACATGCTTCCTTGCTAATGCCATCACACCACACACAATGTGTGCTTCCTTGCTAATGCTATCACACCACATACAATGTGCTTACCTGCCAGATTCATATCAGCAACAAAAAACTTACTTAAACAATGGTAGAGAAAGCTATCTGTGGAATATTGAGAAGCTGCTCCGTACTCGGGAATATCGCAGCCTGTTTTCTCTGTGCTCAGGAATATCTCAGCCTGTTTTCTCTGTGCTCAGGAATATCTCAGCCTGTTTTCTCTGTGCTCAGGAATATCTCAGCCTGTTTTCTCTGTGCTCAGGAACATCTCAGCCTGTTTTCTCTGCTTGCCACATTTTTAATTACCGTCGTTGAGCTCTCAACATTTTCAAATTAACCCGAATGAATGTATATAATAAATAAATTAATGGATTTCTTGATGAATGAATGAATTAATCACATCCTCACAAAATTCCCAGCCAGTCTCATTACCCCGACTGCTCATTGGCCTCATTATTAATCAATATGGAATTTTCCTGAAAGAAGGCGTGCTGTCACCGTGGAGATTAATGATACTCAGTGTGTTGTTTCCATGGTGATCCATGTGCAAATGTGGGCTGTGTGCATTTGTTGTTGTTGTTGTTTTTGTTGTTTTGTAACATATCCCTCAGTACTGCAGGGAATGTTAATACCAGTGAAGCACCTTGAAACTGACACTGAAAAAAAGAACTGAGAGAGAGAGACCCTGAGTCTGCCAAGAAACTGCTTGATATCTTCATTGGTCTGCAGAAATTGTGGCAATTCTGAGATAGAGGAGAGCAACTGTGCTTCAGCAGCTGTGTGTGTGAGTGTGAGGGTTTTCAGTGCAGCAAAGCTAGACATTTATTGGACAATATGTTTTTAAAACATCATTTCCTGACTCACAGCTTCCATGGGAGACAATGAGACTGTTGAGAGAGATTTTTGTATTGGAAAAAATATCTGCATGTTTATTGGACAGTACAGTAGGCTTGATTTTGTGCCGCCCGGACAACGGGCTGCTGTATATGATAATTGGAGAAACTCTCAAAGGGGTTGGACCTCTTTTAAATGTCATGGCAACGAACATGACTCACAGTGTTTTAAAATCATACACTGGCATCGGAGGAATTCACTCAGTCTATGCGGAGTGTTGGCAGGTGAAGTCTCTGCTCATCTTCCCTGCTGTTTGCTTTACCGTATCGTAAATATGCTGTAAATAAATGAGTAAATGTAGAGTTCTTGAGTTTGTTACTTGCTTTCCTTTCCCTTTAGTAAAGGCTGTTTTAAGCTGGGTGGGAGTTACATGCGAGGTTCCACAGGCACAGGTGTGTGATGTTCCAGGTACAGGAGTTTAATGCGAGGTTCCACAGGCACAGGTGTGTGATGTTCCAGGTACAGGAGTTTAATGCTTTTCCTTTTCCAGTGCTCAACTACGCCCTCTCTGGTTGATGGCTGCGTGGCCGGCACAGTCCTGTGCAACACCTGCGCAGAGGTGTCCTTGCAGAGTCACAAGGAAGGGGGCAGGGAGTCCTCTTATAGTTTAGGCCATTCCACCCTGGAAGAAAACAGACTTTTAAAAGTTGTCGAAGCTGTAAAGACTATGGAAAACCGTTTAAGGGAAGTGGAAGCATTAATTTAGAGAGATGAGGGCTGAAAAGCATTTCTGCAGGGCTGAGAATACGGAGCAGCTTCTTCAGTAATGCTAGCAGTGCTCACGTTGCCCTTTGTAACCATGGCTATGTGTGGGGGATAGGGAGTCAGTGAAATCACTCAGCAGTGCAGCTAGAACAGTAATGCAGTATCGCAGTGAGATCAGTAACGCAGTGAGATCAGTCACCATAGGTTTCCAATCTGTGGATTTCGATGTCTTAAAGCAGAACATGCTCTTTCTCTGGGTACAGTTTGTTGTGTTGGGGACTTTTGAGTGTAGTTCTTGAGTGGCCCAACCTGTCTGACTGTTTGCTATTTGTTATTGTAATTTTATATATACATTAGATTGATGTAGTGTACCTTTTTGATCAAAATTAAACCATTTGCTGAAGAATGTTTTATCAAACCTTTTTTTGGGCAGAGACGGGCAGCCTGAGAGCTCACCAGATGGTCCCTGGAGGTGGGGGAGGGGGGGCACGGTTACCGGGGGAACACAGTAACGCTGTTTCTACAGTGTTGCATTGTGGGAGCACTTTCTGTCCAAGGCCCTCCTCATCAGCCACTGGCCACCCCCAGGTTTAATTACGGGGGAGATTTTTAGGTAAACTGTTGGCAGTGAACACAACTGTCACTCTGAGTTAGGGTGATTAACCTGAGAAATGAGTAAAACCTGTGCAGGGATTTAAGATGGAAATATAAAAAGCGCCTGAGAAAGACGGTAGGGGGAGGGATGGATGATGGAGCAGGATTTAGAGAAATGAGAGAGGGAGAGAGTGGGAGGAGAGTCATGCCTGTCTCTTCCTATCGTTTCCATCCTGTTGTTCTCATTGGGTAATCTGCAGAGATGTAATGTGGTGTAATTGTGTAATGGCATGTGACAGCTGGAGTACGAGGGAAGAGGAAGCTGCTGTCACTTACCCATCAGGCACTGCACTGACGATACACAGACATCTGCAGCATCCCACCCACACACACACTCATATACACTCATACTCACACACACACACACACACACACACACATTACACAATCACATATACACACTTACACACACACACACTCACATTACACAATCACATATACACACTTACACACACACACTCACATATGCACACACTTACACACACACACATACACACATACACACACTCATGCACACACATCCCACCCACACACACACTCATATACACTCATACTCACACACACACACACACATTACACAATCACATATACACACTTACACACACACACACACACACACACACATTACACAATCACATATACACACTTACACACACACACACTCACATTACACAATCACATATACACACTTACACACACACACACACTCACATATGCACACACTTACACACACACACATACACACATACACACACTCATGCACACACATCCCACCCACACACACACACATATACACTCATACTCACACACACACATTACACAATCACATATACACTTACACACACACACTCACATATGCACACACTTACACACACACACATACACACATACACACACTCATGCACACATCCCACCCACACACACACTCATATACACTCATACTCACACACACACATTACACAATCACATATACACACTTACACACACACACTCACATATGCACACACTTACACACACACACATACACACACTCATGCACACACATCCCACCCACACACACACTCATATACACTCATACTCACACACACACACACACATTACACAATCACATATACACACTTACACACACACACACACACACACACACACACACACACACACACTCACATTACACACTCACATATGCACACACTTACACACACACACACACACACACACACACACACACACACATACACACATACACACACTCATACACACAGATCCCACCCACACACATTACTCTCATATACACTCACATATACACACCCATTACATACACACTCATACACACTCACATATACACACACAGTACACGCACACAGACACTCATACACATTACACACACACACACTCATATACACACACACACTCACATATGCACACACTTACACACAGACATACACACACATTGCATACACACATACACACACTTACACCCACACACATTACACACACACTCACATTACACACACACACACTCACACATTACATACACACATACACACACTCATACACACACATCCCACACACACACATTACACTCATACACACTCACATATACTCACCCATTACACACACACTCATACACAGACACTCATACACACTCATACACACACATTACACACAGACACTCATACACAGTCTATGCACAGTGTGCTTCATTTTGATGTGAATCTGCGCAGTGGAAAGCATTGTTGTATGACTGCATGAGTGAATCTCATGAAGGCATCATAAAATGGCCACCTCAGGGCAGTACAAGCTAAAAGCTTTGAAGAGGAGTATGTCGCTTCTGTCTGAAGACCGGTTTAATTGTGATGATCCCAACATTTCTGGGCGAGGCAGAAAAAAACTCTTGCATGTCACTGGCCAGCCCTTATATTTGTGACAGGGGTGAATGATCTGTGTCCCTTTCATTCAGGAAGGCGTGGTGACCCAGGAAGTGCTCAGGGTTAAACCAAGACCCTGCTAACCAATCAGCGATAGTCACACCTGTGGGAGTATCCGAGTACTGTGTGCGCTATTGGTCCCTTCACCTCCTGACCCCACACCTGCGGGAAAGCTGCCACCTTCCCGCATCTCCGTTCCCATGGCAACGCCCATGTGACACCGCCAGCGCTCTTACCTGTTATGGTATTTAAAACCGCACTAATTATTTCAACAGGGAGTCACTTCTGTTTTACTGAGGACCGATCCTTCATCAGGGTTTGAGTCCCGGGGTGTGGGGGGGGCATAGGGGGTGTTGTTGCTCTGTGACCGCGTGTCACACGGCGGGGGCGCGCTGATCCCGGCGATTAATCTCCAGCTGCGTGCCGGCGTCGTGTGATTCATGGGCCGTGTCACAGCCGCCATGACTGGCCCAGCCCCCACCCGCTACACTACCAACCTGCCGTCATTAATCACACAAACACACCCACTTTTCATACAGTTACACACACGGTGTGCACACACTCTTACACACACTTGCACTCTTACACTTGTACTCTCTATATGCACAGTCATACTCACATGCATACAAACACAGTCTTACACTCACACATACCCATATTACACACACTGTATATACCCACACTCTGACACACATGCACACACACAACGTGTCTGCCGTACTTGTCTGTACTGATCCTAGACTGACTCAAATTGTTTTGCTGCTGACTAATGTCTTACTATAACTAATGCTCTAAAATAATGGGAGGCTTGGGGAACTGAGAGGGGGAGGGAGAGAGGGAGAAAAAAGAGATAGGGGGTAGAATACCCGTTTAGGGGGAGATGTAGTGAAAGCTCTCAGTCAGCTGTTTCCATGGTGCTGTGGGAAAAGCCGCTTAGACAGAATGAATAATTTACACTCTGCGCAGTACTGACACTGACACACAAAAACACACACTCACACACTCTCTGCACAGTACTGACGCTGACACACAAACACACACACTCACACACTCTGCACAGTACTGACGCTGACACACAAACACACACACTCACACACTGCACAGTACTGACGCTGACACACAAACACACACACTCACACACTGCACAGTACTGACACTGACACACAAACACACACACTCACACACTCTGCACAGTACTGACACTGACACACAAAAACACACACTCACACACTCTGCGCAGTACTGACACTGACACACAAAAACACACACTCACACACTCTCTGCACAGTACTGACGCTGACACACAAACACACACACTCACACACTCTGCACAGTACTGATGCTGACACACAAACACACACACTCACACACTCTGCACAGTACTGACACTGACACACAAACACACACACTCACACACTCTGCACAGTACTGACACTGACACACAAACACACACACTCACACTGTCTGCACAGTACTGACGCTGACACACAAACACACACACTCACACACTCTGCACAGTACTGACGCTGACACACAAACACACACACTCACACACTCTGCACAGTACTGACGCTGACACACAAACACACACACACACACTCTGCACAGTACTGACGCTGACACACAAACACACACACTCACACACTCTGCACAGTACTGACACTGACATACAAACACACACACTCACACACTCTGCACAGTACTGACACTGACACACAAACACACACACTCGCACTCTCTGCACAGTACTGACGCTGACACACAAACATACACACTCTGCACAGTGCTGACACTCACACTCAAGGTCATTAACTCGCTCTCATGCACACACACTCACTGTCACACACACACATGCATGCATGCACATAATTGCACACTCAAACTTACACACACACACACACACACACACACTTACGCACACTCATGGTCACATACTCACTCTCACATGCGCGCACACACACACACACACACACACATGCATACACAGACACACGCACACTCTCTGTGCGGTACTGACACTCTGACACACACACTTACACACACTCATGGTTACACACTCTTTTTCACACACACACACTCACATGCACACTCATACACCCTCATGCTCACACACATACTCACACTTAAATGTGCTCATACACACACACACTCACACTCAAGGTCACTTATTCACTCTTACGCACACACGCACATACATACACACACACACACGGCATGTGCAGGTGAGTGTGAATATGCGATGGGGGTTAATGAAGCTTCCCCCCTCCCAGCAATGCTGCTGCTGTTGCTAGGATACGGAAAATCCTCCTGTCTCTCTGCTGCAAGGATATGTGACCTTTGGGTGACCCCAGCCATACTCCACACACACACTCTCACACACACACTCACACTCCCTTACACTTCATACATACACAGTACACATGCATACACACTCCTACATTATGGGGATATTACAGACGTTGATGAGAGCAGCTGAGACAGAACTGTGTTTGACAGCGCTGTCGTACTCCATCTCCCACTTAAGCAACTGCTCTTGACAGGGGGAAAAAGGACAAATATATTGTATTTTCATTTGGCAATGAAATCTCATAACCGCACCATGGAGAGCACAAATCATTGATAAAAATATTTTATAACTATCAAATTACAGCAGAGATTTCCCTGAGAGGAGTCTTTCAGCAGTCATAATCTGTGTTTATACTGCGTGCTGCCAGCACAGGGGGACAGGGCCACTGAGCAGGTGACCATCCTAAATCACTCCTGCAGTAATATGAGAAACATCACAATGTAACCCCAAACCCCTCATAAGAATGTTAATATCACTCTCAATAATATCTCATATTAATACACATGCAATTCCATTCTGAAACATAGTACCACTCTAATGTTTACACTGATGTATGTAAGATAAAGTGTGAAATCATATTAAGTTCCTTATTAATGCCATGTTAGGAAATTATGAATTACAGCCATAAATATTTGGATTTCTGTATCATACCTTTCTAGAAGCAAAGTTAGTCCATTTTTTTTTCTTTTCAATTTATCTGACATACAAATGAAACTCAGTGTGAGAGTTTCAGGCTACAGGATCCATTTAAAACACACTCACACACACTCACACACACACACGCGCACACACTCACACACACACATGCACACACACACACACAAAAATATGAGATGAGAACAGACCAGCCTTTCTATGGAGTACCAGGCACTGTGCCAGGTCTTGGCACAACAAGAGTCTCTGTCCCTACTATATGTACTGTATGTAGAGTAAAAAACTGTTCCCCTCCACCTCACCCAACAAAACTACCTGGCAAATTAGTATCAGTATGAATCTGTGGTATGAACCCAAGGCAGAAGCTGATTGGTTAGAATAACGTGTGCTACTGCTTACTGCAGCACTGTCCCGCTCATCTGCTGATGACGGGGGAACAGATAACCCTCGACATGAGCCTTGCTCCCTGAGTGTGTGTTGACCACTTCCTGGCAGACACTTCCTGTCTGACATGCCGGCAGTGCCAGCCAGTCATATGGCCTTCTGCATAAACATCAGCCTTGACCTTCGACCCCTAAACCCACAATCTGGTGTTAGGTGGAAAAGACAGTCATGGAAATTCCTTGACAATGGATGTCTTGGAAAGACCGTGATGAAAGAAACACTGTGAGGTTGGATGTGTTCCGTCTCCCTCCTAGTCTGCACTGTGTCGGACTGGCCCCACCCACCTGCCTACCCTAAAACCTGTGATTGGTCCTCCAGCCCTTATTGTCATGTGCCTGAATGATCAAACAGACAGCCATGAAGCAATCAGGCATAACGTATGTACCTTTCTTCATTAATTAGAATCTTATATCATCAATTTGTGTTGTACAGAGTCATCATTTTAAAATTCTTTTTATATGAATTTATGTATTCAGTTTTCCCCTTCATAGAGAGATGGCAGTTCCCTGGATACATTAAAGTAAATGTAATGGAAAAATTGGAAACTAAATTGTTTGCATTTAAAGTCATCCTTTTACCATAAAAAAGACTCTAGAAATGTGATATTTTTAATAAATATCACATTATAAAACTTCATAATTACTCTTATGGTGTGCCAAATTCCTCACTGAAGTATTTTAGGTGCTTTAATCACACAGTATAATGATAAAATATGTAATTCACAGCACCATCATTTTCCATTTTACTAAACAAGCACAGCAAAGCAAAGAAAAGAAAAACACTCTGAAAGAGTCACTTGCTTTAATTACAAAGGGCCAAAAAGGGCCCCCACTCATTGGCTGTGGAGCACAGAGTGATGTGCGCGAGTCACTGAGGGCATGCTGCAGTACTGGCTGTAAGCTGTAGGGGGCAGCAGCAGCCACAGACTGAGAGTGAGAAAGCTGGATCAGCTGGGACTGAAGGAGTCTGTGACTCTGTGCACAGAGTGGCAGCTTCACTCTCAGTCTGACCGAGACCCATAGCAGCGGGCCTGTCACCCATATACCCACCTCTTCTCACCTTCATCTGCTGCGCTTCTCTCTCTCACCTTCACCTGCTCTCAGCCTCACCTTTACCCATCTCCCTCACTGTCTCTGTGTCCTTCATTCTCTCACTCTCTCAAACTATCTCTCCTTTCGTCCCATTTTCTCTCCCTCTGCTCTCTGTCTCCACTCACTGTGTTACCTGCACCGTTGTGTATATTGCCTGTGTTGAGTAAAAGCAAGGCATTTTTATAAGCCAGAAAATAAATGTAACTTTTTATCCCTGTGTTTCCCCCCTCCCTCTTTCTTCCTCCTCTCTGCGTTTCTCAGTAGCTTCTTTGCATTCATTAGTACGTTTAGCCGTAAAAATGCAGAGTGAAACGGACTGTAGGGACATGAGTTTTACCTGTAGTAGCTGTAGATCCCTGGGCCAATCAAATGGCCGCTCCCTTGTTGCTGACTGCTCGGAGGTCAAACGGAGGTCATGGCGGGATGTTGCCGCCCTCCCATCATTCCGCTGCAGGAACAATGACTCGGTGGTTGCCGGGGAAACGCAGGGGCAAAGCAGGGCGGTGATTGTGGAGTGGGAAGCAGCCTTTTTAATTAGCAGGCTTTAATTACTGACCCCATCAGCTGCTGTACAGTGATTCAGCTCACTGCAGCTCCAGCTCGAATGGGTCTAATTACACCACTGAGGCTATGGACAGGAACTGAGCCACCAGCGAAAGAGCGCCACGCCACTCAATTAGCGCACACGACCTTCCTTTCAACTCTGCACAGCCTGAGCAAAGACATGAAGCCCTCCTTTAACAGTCTCATTCAGCTGCACAGAGATTTACACTAAAAATAAAATACATTTACATGGCTGAATGTTCTACTGAAGCAGCTCTGGTGAAGTACCAGCCATGTCCCACCTGGAAAGGACACCTGCCACTGCTGGGGGGCAGTCCAAGATCCTTTACCTGTACACTACCTGTACCTGTCCTCATGTTAACTGAAAAACTTCTTGATGAGTAAAAAAATGATTATTTTAAATATAAATATTTTAAAAGCTGTTAAAGTTAAATTCAGTGAAATATTTCTAAAGTCTGTTTAGATTTGACCTGTCAGAGACTGCGGGAGTAATCGTCTTGGCAACCTGTCACTGGACAGTGATGTATGTTGTGACCAGGCATGAACCCTGTGGGGGGTGGGGCATTGGGGGCCTTATCCAATCAGAGGCTCACTGCATCTCCAGGGTGGGGCCATGCACTATCCTCTGTCATAATGGAGCCGTAAACCAGCCTAAATTAGCCAGCTTTAATCAGGGTCTCGGTACAACACTTATTGTTTTACTCTCTTCTCAGTTATAAACAACACATCTCACTCTGAGTGACCTGCTGTCTGCGACTTATTTAGTGACTTGTTTGATTTTGTTTCGGCCCGTCTCTATAGCAAACACTCATGTTCCCAAATTGTTTTGAGCAATAATGCACCGAGTGAATCAGAGCTGAATTAAACACTCAGTGAATCACAGCTGAATTAAACACTCAGTGAATCAGAGCTGAATTAAACACTCAGTGAATCACAGCTGAATTAAACACTCAGTGAATCAGAGCTGAATTAAACACTCAGTGAATCACAGCTGAGTTAAACACTCAGTGAATCAGAGCTGAATTAAACACTCAGTGAATCAGAGCTGAATTAAACACTTGAATCAGAGCTGAACAATGTTTCACCCTCAGACATTCTGCCCAGGCGGTCCCCCCTGTCCTTCTTTACATTACCTAACCCTGAGTGAAGGGGCCAGGGAGACAGAGGAACCGCTTCCAGGTGACACATTTTGTGGTGAAAGTGAGAATACTCCTAGAACACATTTCGATTTCAAAATTCTGGTGTTCACAGCCACCTGTTTCTGTGAAAACACAGGAAGATCTTTTAATGTGAAAGTGCTTTAAAAATCTGTGTTTTTTCATCATGATAACATACAAATGGAATGAAATATTAATACATATCATTAACTTTGGTAAAATGTGTTTATAATCGATGGATATAGTTCAGTATGCCACTGCTGACTCTCAAGGTGACTTTGTCTTCCCTACAATATAAATCTATAAAGTAATAATATTTTGATGTTATTTAGGCACCATTTATGATCAAAACAGAGGACGGGATGTTGTGTTCGGGTGAATTCGGCTCGCCGTTTCAAAGAGAGCAGAGTAAATGCGGACGCTTGTTTGTTTTCAGCGTTTGGCTTGCATGGATGGCTTGATTTTGGCAGCTCCAACAGACAGTATTGTGTGCTCATGCCACCACCCGATAAATATTTTTATTATCCGTTTTGCATTCAGTGGTAAGGCGATGATATTTACACAGCAAACCAGGCACGGCAAAACAAGCAAACCCAGGTCATCCGCTACATCTCTGCGCCGGCCTAAGCGCAGCACTCCCCCGTCTGGCCATTAGGGGCACTGTTGCGCAGCAGGCCACACTACGGTGGAGGGTGAGCCTGGCAAAAACCCCTAAAAGTGCTGACCTTCACCATAGCAACGGACAAAAACACTTCCCGGCTTCTATTCGCGTTCACTAATTTAGATGGCAGATGTTGTTCACTGTCAAATCGTTGTAAAGACACGCAGAGCTTTCCAGAACATGCTGAATTGACAAGGTTTTAATTCCTTTCAGTTTAGCGACATGCTGAAGTTGGTGGACAAATAGGTGTATAGGTTTTCGCTGTATGCTTGTAGCCAATAACCTAATATTACCAGAGTTTCTCTGATGATAAATGTTGACAAATACGGTTAAAAGTAACATTACAACCATTTAAGCTTCAGGCACTAACCTGGAAAGGGAGTTTAATTTAATGACATTTATGACACATTATTTTGTAGGTGAAGGAGACGTTTTTTTATTGGGCCAAGATAAACTAAAAATCAAAAATCCGCAAGCTCTTCGTTACTTAGTTCGTTTTATTTTCCTCGGAAGCCACCGTTACAGGGACAGGTTGTGCGTTACATCAATCCCACATCCTGTGAAATGGAACGTTAGTGCAACGTTACCGTATCCATCTCTGCCCGGTAGTTTCTGCTTCTCTTGCGGGCGCGGTAATCCATATTGCTGGAGTGGTTTCCATAAATCACAGTAAATGGTCCGCGTTTTGCCTGCTGTCTCACGGCCGCGCCGTCCCTCTCACGGGCAGAAAGCGGTATTTAAAGTGACAGACGCCGCCGAGGGACTGGAGACACTGAATAAACTCATAACGTCGTCACTAATAATGTTGTAATGAAGTAAATTATCTTGCTAACAAATGTAGTGCGCTCCGGGGGGTCATTACGCCTATCCAGTTAAGGACGAATGGAAATGGATATTATCCAGACATGTAAGCGAAGGCAAACGGAAATCCTAACGGCCAATAACAGTACACTTCAGAATATAATAATTCTGCTTTTTGATCATGTGAACGTGGTATGTTGTTATTGTCGTTTTTCTAACACCAAATATTGACCTGGCGACAACTTGATAACGTGAAGGAGAATCTCTCGGGTAAACCTGTCTCTGTCTCTCCATTTCTCTACCTCTTGCCCCCTCTTACTCCTTCTCGACATCTCTCTGAATTTCAAATTCAATTTCAGTTTTATTGGCTCGTAAAACGAAGGGCATCTAATTTCCAGAGAACATTAATTAACAGTTTAAACTATAATCAGAATAACAACCAGGGGAAATTCAATTAATAAAAAATAAACAGTAATACAATTAGTGATTATGGCTATAATAATACTTGACAACAGTATCCTGGTTACGAGCAATAACGACGGTAATAACCATCGCAGTCACGATAGAGGGTGATTTAATATAGGTGATGTGACGCTTTAGTGGCGCACGCACTCTCCCTCTGGCTACGGCACGTGTCATTCTCACTCTGTCCTCCCTGCCTTCTCTCTCTCTCCAATCCGTCTCTTTCCGTCCCTCCCTTTATTTCATACCTGCTTCATGCAGCTCACTAATCAATATGGCTGCAGCAATCAAACATTTAGCCCAGTCAATAAACTAATCACTTAAATTACCATTCACATTTGTGAGAAACACACTTACGTGTAATTTAGCATATGATTTCAATGTGTTATTAAATACTTTAGAGTGTGAACAAAGTAGCTAACATTATTTGGCATGAGAACACACACTAACTCTAGATAAAGCCATCATATTCGATTGATATTTTATCCTAATATCTTGGTGTAATACATGTGATGTAATGTAAAAGATACATAGTGTTGTGAGCCTTATATATGAGACGGTGTAACAGTCCCCGTTACACAGAGACCGACTCACCTGGGCAAAAGAGTCCCAGTTACTGAGAGCTGGCTTTGTTTTACTAGTCTCTGAGAGCTGGCTTTGTGTTACTAGTCTCTGAGAGTTGGGTGTGTGTATCGTGGTCACTAGTCTCTGAGAGTTGGGTGTGTGTGTATCGGGGTCACTAGTCTCTGAGAGTTGGGTGTGTGTATCGGGGGTCATTAGTCTCTGAGAGTTGGGTGTGTGTATCGGGGTCACTAGTCTCTGAGAGTTGGGTGTGTGTATCGGGGTCACTAGTCTCTGAGAGTTGGGTGTGTGTATCGGGGGTCATTAGTCTCTGAGAGTTGGGTGTGTGTATCGGGGTCATTAGTCTCTGAGAGTTGGGTGTGTGTATCGGGGTCACTAGTCTCTGAGAGTTGGGTGTGTGTGTATCGGGGGTCACTAGTCTCTGAGAGTTGGGTGTGTGTATCGGGGTCACTAGTCTCTGAGGGTTGGGTGTGTGTATCGGGGTCACTAGTCTCTGAGAGTTGGGTGTGTGTATCGGGGTCACTAGTCTCTGAGAGTTGGGTGTGTGTATCGGGGTCACTAGTCTCTGAGAGTTGGGTGTGTGTATCGGGGGTCACTAGTCTCTGAGAGTTGGGTGTGTGTATCGGGGTCATTAGTCTCTGAGAGTTGGGTGTGTGTATCGGGGGTCACTAGTCTCTGAGAGTTGGGTGTGTGTATCGGGGTCACTAGTCTCTGAGAGTTGGGTGTGTGTATCGGCGGTCATTAGTCTCTGAGAGTTGGGTGTGTGTGGATCGGGGTCACTAGTCTCTGAGCTGATCACTCAGCGCTAATCGGACTCCTGTGACACACTGATCAAACGGCCAATCAAATGGAGGGAGTGGGGCTGCAGCCTCTCCATGGCTGATTGGTCCTCTGGGGCTCAGAGATCGGTGGCCTGCTGACCTTTCCCCTGCTGATTATCCAACTCAACCAGCCCTAATTACCGCTGCGCCAAATAATCCATACGCCTGATCACATCCGCGCATTGCACCATCAGACGGCCATGCAGCAGTAGCCTGACCCTATTGACCCGCACTCAGTGACAGGGACCCTCATTACTATATCACCCCTTCCTGGCAGGGCACAGACCAGGTCCCCCAGTGCACACCTGGCAGGGCACGGACCAGGTCCCCCAGCGCACGCCTGGCAGGGCACGGACCAGCAGGACACGGGGCACCAGGTCCCCAGCCACTCCTGGCAGCACGCCCCACGCCTCCCCCAGCGCACGCCTGGCAGGGCACAGACCAGGTCCCCCAGCGCACACCTGGCAGGGCACAGACCAGGTCCCCCAGCGCACACCTGGCAGGGCACGGACCAGGTCCCCCAGCGCACGCCTGGCAGGGCACGGACCAGGTCCCCAGCGCACGCCACAGCAGTTTGTTTATTTCTACGAGAGGAGCATCACCATGTTTTGCTGCTCTGAAGTGATGTAGCTCACGAGGACTGCAAGGGTGTTTGAGGTGAAATGTGCACACACACACACACATATTCACAACATAAACACACACACACTCCCTCCCACTGGTGCACATTGAAACACACACACACACACACAAAGCTGTATGAAGCTTTGAGCTTTCCAAATGAAACAGGGAGGGAAGCAGGGAAATGACTGAAGGCTGAAAGTGGCACGTGAGTGTTAACCACAACCTGTTGAGTTTTCATTCAAAGAGGGTCGTTTCTTCAGAGAGCTGTGTTTGATTCAAAATGGTGTGTTTCATGATGAGAGGCACGTGCAATTCAGAATGCTGTTAGAACGCTGTGTTTGATTCAGAGAGCCGTAAGAACGCTGTGTTTGATTCAGAGAGCTGTAAGAATGCTGTGTTTGATTCAGAGAGCCATAAGAACGCTGTGTTTGATTCAGAGAGCTGTAATAAAGTTGTGTTTGATTCAGAGAGCCATAAGAACGCTGTGTTTGATTCAGAGAGCCATAAGAACGCTGTGTTTGATTCAGAGAGCCATAAGAACGCTGTGTTTGATTCAGAGAGCTGTAATAATGTTGTGTTTGATTCAGAGAGCTGTAATAATGTTGTGTTCAGGTCAGCGCTGTGTCTAATTTTGAGGGCTGTGTTTATTTAGTAACTCCCAACCCCTGGCCCCCAACATGCTGAGTGAGGGGTGACAGGGTTAGGGTAGGGTTTGGGGGTTTGGGGTGAGAATGCCCCCCTGTCACTCAGCAGGCTGGTCTAGGCTGCTGGACCCTGCTGACCGGATCGTGACTCCGTCCTGCAGACAGGAAGAGCCTGACCTCTGACCTCACCGTTCAGGAGACAGGGGGCACAGTCACACCTTCATGTCCCCACCTGAACTCAGAATACCTCCCAACCCACCCCACAATCCCCTGCAATATACTCCATGCACTAGAACAGTCTGCCCTAAACACACATATGCACAGACTTATTCACCTTGACACACACACACACACACACTCAAACTCATACATCTATAAACAAACATATTCCCGAGTGTGTGTGTGTGTGTGTGTGTGTGTGTGTGTGTGTGTGTGTGTGTGTGTGTGTGTGTGTGTGTGTGTGTGTGTGTGTGTGTGTGTGTGTGTGTAAATGCATATTTTTAGTGAGGGTATTTGTCTTTATACACACATATGAGATTATATGCATGAGGTAAGTGTGTGTGTCTCAGTGTTTGTGTACTCAGTCACCTGGGAGTCCCTAAGTCCCTGGTTTACCCTGCTGTAAAAACACAAACCTAATCCTGCTATGCAAATGTTTCCTGTATCGACGCAGAACCCGTTCTTCAGCCAGCAGAGGCACGGATCGCTGTCCATGTCTGAGAGACGGTCCCCTGGGGGCCCCACAGTCACCCTGGGGGCCACAGACTCAGAGCCAAGGCCTGTAGTGTCCAAAGGATTCTGGGAATGCTTCCATGTAGCAGGAAGTGTCATTATTATTCCTTCAATTGATTGCATTAATAATTTTTTTTTATGACCATACCGTAAGTACACAAAATGCCCCCCAAGCTTTAACTGAGTATAGTTTTAAATACACATACAAATTCAAAATTCAAATTCACAATGTACAAATGAATGCACTAATCCAATAGAATCCCTGAGTAAATGAGAAAACTGCAGTGTTTGAGGAGGAATATAGATGGAGATAAAAGCACAAGGCTGTGATGGGAAATAGTATAAAAACAGGAATGCTGTTTGTTTCCTGCAGATACAGCCTCAGCCATGAGGACAGACTTTAGCACAGCGCAGGGAGATCTCCACCCAGTCGCCACAGAAATGTGCTGCATGGTTTACCAATAACAGGTGATTGAGAGCTTGATGAAGTAGCTGGTGAACATTGACTGAAACAGATGTAAAAATGTGTTTGGCAGGCAGAGGTTCCCTGCATTTTCAGTGTGTGCTTAGTGCACTGAGTGTCCAGCAGATTGGCAGCACACAGCGGAATGGCTATTGACAGCGCTATCGATGTGTGGTAAGCGGCAGGGCGGGCAGACTGCGTGCGAGACCGTGATGGATGGGCCCTGATTTGTCAGCTGCTGGGCTGCTGTGCGTTTTAGGACTGTGGAGACACTATGCTCTCACCCTGCTCCATCTGTTTGAACACAACTTGCTGTGTGTGCATGCCTTAGTGTGTGTGTATGTCTTAGTGTGTGTGTGCATGCCTTAGTGTGTGTACATGTCTTAGTGTGTGTGTGCATGCCTTAGTGTGTGTATATGTCATAATGTGTGTGCATGCCTTAGTGTGTGTGTGTATGTCTTAGTGTGTGTGCATGCCTTAATGTGTGTGCATGCCTTAGTGTGTGTGTGCATGCCCAGGGGTTCCCTCTATGTTAGGAACTGTTCATTAATAACTAATGGAAAACTACAAAACGGAATGAAGTGCATGCAGGCTTCCTATCAGCACTTTGAGGTGAGTTTTAAAGAGTGATTCTGCTTTCCTGGATGAACGTGTCTGACAGAAAGGAAGGTTATTTCCCCTTTTCAGCAGGAGCTCCATTCTCAGGGCTCAAACGGAGGATTAGCTGGGGAGACTCAGCAGCTCGGCTGAGACATGGCTCTGATCCCACCTCTGCTGTGCCAATAGCCCTTTGGCACAGGGCTCCGCTCCCAAAGAACAGGCTGGCACAAACATAATACCCAAAACCACACAAATTTCAAGCAAGCGCAACTGAGACGCTTTCCAACTTTCCCACGTCTACCCGTTACTCGCTTTCTCTGCTTCCAAACTCCTCCCCCTCTCCCAAGGGAGACTGACCTTGGGAGGGGGACATCAGAATGTTGCCCAAATAAAACACAGGGATACAAACATGCACATGAACACACACTCACACACATTCATGCACACACTCAAACACTAATGTAGCCATTTAACAGGGCGCATGTGTGTGGTCTACACCAGCAGCCTGTGAAATTCTGCTGGAGGAGCACTGCACCACTCTTACACCAGATAGACAGACAGACATCTCATGTGCAGATCTCAGGTCTCAGGCATAATTCCAGAATATTCCATAAATGGTTGATTATGTTCAGATCTGGTGAGTGAGAAGGCAATGGCACATGTAAAACTTTCATTGATCAGAACCTCCAGAACCCTATAGTGAAACCCCCACACCGCCACAGAACCTGCAGAACCCTGCACTGTGCCCCACACCTCCACAGAACCTGCAGAACCCCGCACTGTGGGAACACAGTGGTGTGTTTGTTCTGCACAGGTGAGTGTAGATGAGCTCACCGGAGGCAGGAGCAGGTAGCAGGTGAAACAGTAACCGGTCCAGGTGTGTGTTTGATGGGTCTGTCAGTCAGACTGGCTGCCTGGAGGCTCTGACAGTCTTAAATGCTTTTCACTAAAGCCTGTGACTGTGATCCCATACAACTGTCAAGACACACACACACACACGCACACACTGTGCCAGCACTCACACAAAACGCGTGTGACTGTGATCCCATACAACTGTCACACACACGCACACACTGTGCCAGCACTCACACAAAACGCGTGTGACTGTGATCCCATACAACTACAACTGTCCAGCACTCACACAAAACGCGTGTGACTGTGATCCCATACAACTGTCACACACACGCACACACTGTGCCAGCACTCACACAAAACACTTTCACATTTGCAGGCATTTTTGTGTGTTCCTGTCCATGAGAATTAATTTTTGTGTGTTTCTTCATGAATGAGTGTGTGAGGGTGGGTTTCGGCATATGCACATCTGTGTGAGCATGTGTGTGTGGGTGTGTGTGTGTATGTGCATGTGAGTGTGGGTGTGTGTGTACATGCATGTGAGTGTGTGTGTGAACATGTATGTGTGTGTGTGTACGTGCATGTGAGTGTGTGTGTGTGTGTGTGTGTGTGTTTATGTTTATGTGTACATGTGTGTGTATTTCCATTCCTATCTGAATTTCCTCACTTTCCCTGGCTGAGCCTGAGATGAGTGGAGGGGACACTGTGCTGCAGACAGAAGTTGCTCAATCTCAGCATGTTAAACCATGGAGAAACTCTCACCTCATGGCAGCAATTTACCAATCCCGTCTATTACAGTTCTGTAAACCCACACCAAAGTGGACCCTATCTTAATCATTATATTTACATTAAAATGAACTTACCACAGAGATAGGACTGAGTAAAAGCTAATCAATTATTCTCTAATTTCAGAGGCAAATGACAAAACAATGACAACAGCAACCAAAAAAACAAAACCCACCTGCACTGAAATATACACTAATCGGGTACTTACAGGCGTTAAACCCTTGTGACAGCCTCGATAAAGAATCAAAGCCGTTGCTGACTTGAGTTTGTCAGTTAACAGACAAATTGTCCCTAATCCTCAAGAGTCTTTCCTTCAGAGAGTTAGCACGTTAGCACGTGTGCAGGTCCCCCTCGTGCCGGGCTCACACACGGAGGATCCCTGTTCCCCGCCAGGCAGCCCTGAGAGCCCAGACCACGTGCAGATTAATCCACGCAGAGAAGTGCGATAGCGATGAAACAGCTGTCCCCCCTGGGGCCGCATCTGCGCATGCCCCCCGCAGGGTCTCACAGGAGCTGTACCTGTCAATCTGTCATCGCTCCTCACCATGTAATCACTCAGGTGTGTGCGGATTGCCAGCTCCCAGGTGTGTGAAGTCACTTACGACTTGTCAGCAAGTTTTCTCATCCTCTGCAGCGAGAGGCAGAGATGCTGGTTGAGTGCCAGTGTTGGTTCCCTGTTGGAGAAACCATGATGTCACAAGAAAAACGCTGATATGAAGCGTGCTGATTGGAGAAAAACACAGGGAACAGCTGCCAAATCATTTCATCCAGAAGCCACAAGTAAGTACAACTAAGCTCTCCTAAAACACCACCAATGAATCCTTGAAAATTGGGTTTCTGGAAGAAAATGAAAGCTGGCAAACCCTGGAGCCTGCTATCTGGAAGGCTACCATCTGACCATGGCCCCAGTGAGTGAGCTCACTTCCTGTGAGGGCTGCGTGTGTCCAGGGCAGTGACAGAGACTCTCTGGTGCCTCTCACTCTGCTTTACAAACATGCCATTATTTTACATTACATACATTAAACAGACACTCGCAGTAAAGCTACAGCAGGTAAGAATGGAAGAAGGTAGATTTTCCTCTCTCAGTAACCCATATGATTTAAATGTGCTTGAGCCTGATTAGATTATGTAGAGTTATTCACAATTTCATACACAATGAGGCCCAGCTCCCTAACCATTACACTACACTGTAACCTCTGAGCTACAAGCCCAGCTCCCTAACCATTACACTACACTGTAACCTCTGAGCTACAAGCCCAGCTCCCTAACCATTACACTACACTGTAACCTCTGAGCTACAAGCCCAGCTCCCTAACCATTACACTACACTGTAACCTCTGAGCTACAAGCCCAGCTCCCTAACCATTACACTACACTGTAACCTCTGAGCTACAAGCCCAGCTCCCTAACCATTACACTACACTGTAACCTCTGAGCTACAAGCCCAGCTCCCTAACCATTACACTACACTGTAACCTCTGAGCTACAAGCCCAGCTCCCTAACCATTACACTACACTGTAACCTCTGAGCTACAAGCCCAGCTCCCTAACCATTACACTACACTGTAACCTCTGAGCTACAAGCCCAGCTCCCTAACCATTATACTACACTGTAACCTCTGAGCTACAAGCCCAACCTCCCTAACCTTTACAAGCACTACACTGTAACCTCTGAGCTACAAGCCCAGCTCCCTAACCATTATACTACACTGTAACCTCTGAGCTACAAGCCCAGCTCCCTAACCATTACACTACACTGTAACCTCTGAGCTACAAGCCCAGCTCCCCATAACCATTACACTACACTGTAACCTCTGAGCTACAAGCCCAGCTCCCTAACCATTACACTACACTGTAACCTCTGAGCTACAAGCCCAGCTCCCTAACCATTACACACTGTACACTGTAACCTCTGAGCTACAAGCCCAGCTCCCTAACCCATTACACTACACTGTAACCTCTGAGCTACCAAGCCCAGCTCCCCAGCTAACCATTATACTACACACTGTAACCTCTGAGCTGACAAGGCCAGCTCCCTAACCATTATACTACACTGTAACCTCTGAGCTACAAGCCCAGCTCCCTAACCATTACACTACACTGTAACCTCTGAGCTACAAGCCCAGCTCCCTAACCATTACACTACACTGTAACCTCTGAGCTACAAGCCCAGCCAGCTCCCTAACCATTAGCTCCAAGCCCAGCTCCCTAACCATTATACTACACTGCCCAGCTCCCTAACCATTACACTACACTGTAACCTCTGAGCTACAAGCCCAGCTCCTAACCAGTGTACTATATCGCATGACATTTTAAGGTAATTACATTGAGAAATGTGTTATCCTGCTGTTACATGACATTTTAAGGTAATTACATTGAGAAATGTGTTATCCTGCTGTTACACTATACATTTTCAGGAGAACATGATTGTTCCATTTTTGGTTAAATAAACAAAAAGGATAAAATTGTAAAGTGATGTGCAAAGTATTTTGATAGTGTATTTTGGACATTTGTACAGGACATTGCTGCAAGTTTGATCAGTGAAATTTCCTGAAAGGTTACAGGACTTGGAAGTGTTTTTCTCATTGGTCTAAAAAGGCTGCAAGACAGAGGGTGAAGGGTGCAGGCAGGGCATAGGGTGCAGGGTGGAGGGTGCTGGACGCAGGGTGGAGGGCTCAGGGCACATGCACATGTAGGGCTTCTGTAGAGGGTGCAGGGTGCAGGCAGGGCAGAAGCTGCAGGGTGTAGGGTGCAGGGTGGAGGGCGCTGGACGCAGGGTGAAGGGCTCAGGGCACATGCACATGTAGGGCTTCTGTAGAGGGTGCAGGCAGGGCAGAAGCTGCAGGGTGGAGGGTGCAGGGTGGAGGGTGCTGGACGCAGGGTGGAGGGCTCAGGGCACATGTACATGTAGGGCTTCTGTAGAGGGTGAAGGGTGCAGGCAGGGCAGAAGCTGCAGGGTTTAGGGTGGAGGGCACTGGACGCAGGGTGGAGGGCTCAGGGCACATGCAGGGGCTCCTGCAGGCAGCACATCACACTGGGCCGCTGCCCGCTCGCCCTGTTGGATGGTCTCCAAACATTCCATTACTCAAACAAACACAAAGCATTCTGGGAGGTGTTGATGGGCCAGCACAAAGAGATGGTCCCAGCGCAGCGGGAAAAACCTGATCTCCTGCCAATCAGACAGTGGCAGTGGCAGCTGATTGGTTGGCTGCCTGGGGTCACTGGGAGGTCACAAAGTCAATGTGATGGATGGAGGTTTGGGGGTGGGGCCTGGGTGGGGGTCAGGCTGGTTCAGCTGTCTGGAGAGGAGCTGCAGGAAGAGGACACTTCTGTACATCAAACACACACACACACACACACACACACACACACACACACACACACTCAAACAGAAAACTTTATGGCCATATCGGATCTGCATGAGGAAGAACTCCCTGCTGCAGGTACACCGTAGCGCAGGTAAGCAGGGAATCAGATGCATGTAACACTCTTAATCCAAACCCTGACTGTCCGCTGTCAGTATCTCCCACTGCAATCCCTCCCTCAGGAGGACTCACCCTCGCTCCAGTCTGTGCTGTTTGGCTCCCTGAGAAACATATCTGGCAACCCTGCAGGGGGCTGTGAGTAGGTCACAGACAAGAGTCCTGCTTCCTCAGTAATGGTCTCAGTAATGAAATAAAGATGGGAGAGTGCCCTCCTCCATCTCCACAGCTGCTCATTACTCTGCTACAGGCCTGAGAGAGGAAATCACACCCTGCCTTACAGACACTCAGGAAGGCAGAGAGAGGGAGTGTGTGTGTGTGTGTGTGTGTGTGTGTGTGTGTGTGTGTGTGTGTGTGTGTGTGTGTGTGTGTGTGTGTGTGTGTGTGTGTGTGTGTGTGTGTGTGTGTGTGTGTGTGTGTGTGTGTGTGTGTGTGTGTGTGTGTGTGTGTGTGTGTGTGTGTGTGTGTGTGTGTGTGTGTGTGTGTGTGTGTGTGTGTGAGTGTGTGTGTGTGTGTGTGTGTGTGTGTGTGTGTGTGTGTGTGTGTGTGTGTGTGTGTGTGTGTGTGTGTGTGTGTGTGTGTGTGTGTGTGTGTGTGTGTGTGTGTGTGTGTGTGTGTGTGTGTGTGTGTGTGTGTGTGTGTGTGTGAGTGTGTGTGTGTGTGTGTGTGTGTGTGTGTGTGTGTGTGAGTGTGTGTGTGTGTGTGTGTGTGTGTGTGTGTGTGTGTGTGTGTGTGTGTGTGTGTGTGTGTGTGTGTGTGTGTGTGTGTGTGTGTGTGTGTGTGTGTGTGTGTGTGTGTGTGATAAAATCCTTTAATAAACCAAAATGATAATGTCTGACACAATTTCTTATATTTCTACAGTTCTTTTTTAAAATGTATTTTGTTAAAAAAAAGGAAGAAGGGTTTCTAGAGGGTTTTTAGGGTTTTCTGGGCCTGTTTCTCTGAACCCTTGCAGCTGTGGGAGCTCAGAGCTTCAGTGGGTGTGAGAGGAGGCCAGCGGGGAGGAAGCTGGGCCTCTGAGGGCCAGAGTCTCCCCTGTTTCTGCCTGTCATGAGGTTACCATGGCATCGGCACGGCTCTCCTCCAGCCGCTGACCCTGATCCTAACGGTTATCTATCGTATCATTTACATGATCTATCTGCTCAGCCTGCTGCTCCATCTGAGGCTGCTGACCGTATCAATAAAAGGCCTGACTGAGAAAGCCCACACTCTCCCACAGCCTGCGTATGGCCGGAGTGGGGAACAGGGGAGGCTACCACAGCCTGCGTATGGCTGGAGTGGGGATCAGGGGAGGCTACCACAGCCTGCGTATGGCCGGAGTGGGGATCAGGGGAAGCTACCACAGCCTGCGTATGGCTGGAGTGGGGAGGCTACCAGAGCCTGCGTATGGCCGGAGTGGGGAACAGGGGAGGCTACCAGAGCCTGCGTATGGCTGGAGTGGGGAGGCTACCACAGCCTGCGTATGGCTGGAGTGGGGAACAGGGGAGGCTACCACAGCCTGCGTATGGCCGGAGTGGGGATCAGGGAAGCTACCACAGCCTGCGATGGCTGGAGTGGGGAGGCTACCAGAGCCTGCGTATGGCTGGAGTGGGGAACAGGGGAGGCTACCAGAGCCTGCGTATGGCCGGAGTGGGGAACAGGGGAGGCTACCACAGCCTGCGTATGGCCGGAGTGGGGATCAGGGAGGCTACCACAGCCTGCGCATGGCTGGAGTGGGGAGCAGGGGAGGCTACCAGCTCAAACCTAACACTGTCGCTGCTCTTGGCAGAGCTGGTTTAGGCTACATGCCAGTGAACTGCTTTCACACAATCCCTTGGAACTGAAAATCCAACTATAAGGTTTTTATTAATGTAAAATACATATTTTGAGATTAGTGTTACATGGCTTTGATATACTCATATATGACAAACCAAAAGTCAAAATTAATTTTGAAATTATTTAAACTGGTTCAAATTTTTTAGTGTGTCTATAATTTGACTCAATAATTTTTACCACTGTACAGTTATATCTTTCTTCACAACGCCGGAAATGGGTTGAATGTAGGAATTAACAAACAAATTAGCGTTGGGGCTCATTCGAACTGCAAGGATGATAAAATCCAAAGCGCGTGTCTGTGTTCTTGAGCATGACCACTTCCGTTTTGACAATTTAATTTTCTCTCACAATACTTTTTCATTATGTAAGATAAACGAGGGGACAAATCTATATTTGCTTGTGAATACAATGACCATCCCGGTGATTTAAATCCTCAGTCGTTATGTGTTATGTGAAACCGAAGCAAAATGCGTTCGCCAGATAAGCATCAAACCGCGTGACATTTCCACCTTCACTGGGGAGCTCGTGCACAGGCGGGTGAGTCACAGTACAGGAGTCTGTTTTCCGCATACTCCTTTGCTTTCTGCAGCACGTGTATTTTGTGGAAAAAAAGGCGGTTGTTTTTCAATTTAAAGAAGGATAATATTTTCTTCTTTTAAACAGAGTATTCGGACAAGGATTTCTCAGTGTGCATCGGGGCCCTTTTTGAGGGAAACAGCTCAAAAACTGGTCGGATACCGATCTGACTGAACTGCCCGCCGGGTGTTTAATAAAGACTGTGAACCGGGCGTGTTTCAACATCCTCACGCCAGTTTCCCCCTTCAGCAGTCTAGTGAAGGAAGAAAAAAAGCAAAACCGTGAGCTGCAGGGCCGAGGGTGATCAGATCATTTTCAGCCTTTTGACTCAAAGAAGCACGGCTGTAGATCTTCACGCCCCTCAGCTAAGCCGCTGATCTAAAGAAGCAAGAGTTGAAAAAATCGAGAAGAACAGGTTTAGAAAACGAGAATAAGAAGACAAAAGATATGGCTGTAGAATCCAATATACTAGAGGACTGTGTACATTTATTCAGGTCTCGGTCTTTGATAATCATGGGAACATCTGAATAGTACAAGTATGTGAAGCAAACGACGGTCACTCGCCCTGGTCATGACCCCATACCCTTAAAACGCCTCGTGACCCCGTGTTCTGCCACGTAAACACCCGCACAGAGCAACAGCCACACCCCCTACAGGCTCCTAATGTGTGGAGAGGGGCAGAGGTAGCTGGAATTAAGGTAAAGCCAACTACATTTGGTCAAAGCAATGCCAATTGCTGCACCCTGTAAAAAAATGTTGCCATTCGGTTTTGTATTTATAAAAAGAACGAAAATTGTATGAAACAGAGTAGCAAATTTCTTCTTCCTCAGATTAATTCCTGGGAATATTAAAAAGATTTTTAGTTTAAATAAAAAAATATGAAAACGCATTTTCACTTTACAATGTGTAAGAATATTTATATTAATGTTTTTTTCGTTCAACTTTTAGTTAAATCTAATCAAAAAACTATTTCAGTTTTAAAGTCGAACGGTGTTCGATTATGTACGAGCGCTTTAGGCTAATATTACACTGATAAACGAATCGCAGCTCCTGTTTTAGTTTTGATTCAGGTCGGGATCCAACTCCAACTGTAAAATCTCAAAATGCAAACAGGGCCTACTTATGAAATTCTTAATTTAAATTTCCTTTTACATTCAAGCCTAAACTAATTCGTACATAAGTTATGTTTGCGAAAAATGGGCGTTCATGCTCTGTCAAAATTGGTAGGAAAAGGGTTTATATACGCTATTCCCCGTGCAGTTCACAATTTTCTCGATTTGTTTGATATGTGTTGGCTCTCGGAATATATAAATAAGTTGGTTTGTTAATTAGCGTCACTGTAAGCTGTTTTATCATAAGTATAATGTTGTATACCAACAAGCTAGCGCCTAATTTGTAGTATTTCAGAAAGAAAAATTAATTGTTAACAATAATGTTGATATCAATGATATGACTTCATCTCATGATGAAAAAGTAAAAGGGAACGGGGTATTAAGTTCTGCTGCATATGAATTTAAAGATTCTCTCTGTATAAAAAGCCAGTTTATGCTTTTCATATGTAGAATGTATGTATGACAGTAGGAAAAAAAATAATAGTTACGGTTTGGTTAAAAACACAATTTTGAAACCCAGATCTCCATTACACATTTTAAATAAATATTAAATTGAATCAAGTTAGACTAACTCATAATAATAATAATAATAATAATAATAAAAAAAAACAATCAGCCCCTTTGTCGTTTATGCGTCTTTGTGCTTAAACTTATCTTGTTTGAACTAATAGTAGTAGCTAGCTAGTATTAGCTCTGGATAAGCGATCTGCTAAATGCATAATGTAAATGTAGTATTTTGCTATTTTGTTGTTGGCGTATAAACCATGTCTCCCCTTTTCCAATAAGTAACAACAACAACAAAACAATAATAATAATAATAATAATAAAGATGATAAAACCAGTTGTTATTTCTTAATTTTCCATAGCTCCCACACAAATCAATTTCTTAAATAAAAGGTAACCATTTCAAATATTAAATGGTAATCCAAAACGTCTTGTCGAAACACTGAAACGACAAATTGAAATATATCCTGACTTCTTAAAGACGTTTTTACTAAACAACATCGTCTTTAGTCTGTGTATTTGAAACGAAAAATGAAGACTGAGGCTCCTTCAGCCTTCCCTTCGCAGGATTCAGCTCTTGAGTTTACAGGTTTATGCGTTTTCGCGTCATTAATGCAAGCATTCATACGTCTGCCCTTCTTCCCGCTCACAGGAGAAAAGGAAGGCCGGGCGCAAATCAGCGGTGTAACCTCTAACCGCCTCAGTGCAATGTGCGCAGAATGTGGTACCTGCTATTCAAAAGCTCACCAACCCGATCACAATATGTGACCGTTATCCCACATTTCTACAACAGTGTGTAGGTATTCCTTGAAGCTGGCAACACCTTTGTTTCATCTTTGAAATATATTTAGACATAACGCTGGATTGCACCGGGTAGAGGGACCTCGTGTTTAGGTTTGGGTGCTGTGGCAACAAACCCTGAGTGACCGCAGGTTGACCCAGCGCGGGGTCGAGAGGTCACGGTCTGTCTCTAATCCAATCACCTTGGTTCTGTTGCTGGGACTGTTCCAGGACTCGAACTCAATTGTCGGGGAAATCCGATCTACATCTCACCAATCAAATGTCAGTCTATAGGATACCCCACACAAACCGGGTAACTGCACCCCCCTGGAATTTATATTAAAAACACCCTAATAATAATAATAATAATAATAATAATAGGCTAATAACAAAAATAATAATAGTAACAATAATAATAACGATTACCATTATCTCTCTACTGTCGGTTTGACACATTAATAGAATGCATAATATTTTAACGTATTTAATAGTTTTGAATGAAGTTTCTGGGTTTAAACCAAAAGTTTTCATTCCTGAAATGGGTGACAAAATTCTGTAACGGCTCGAGCTGGCTTTCATTCAGCTTTGCAGTGTGCGGTTCATCTCCGTCAGAATGTCTTTAACACATGCCACGTTCTGACCTGTCCTTTTTTAACATCTTCATTCGTAATATTTAGATTTCTTTGTTCCATTTTCATCAGTGAATTACATTGGTCTGACATATGCTATAGCTGGTTGAGTTACAGCCTTCCTTTACGGCTACTAATATGGTCGGGCACAAAAACCGCTCAGTAACCTGCAGCTGCAGCATGTGGGCTAAAATAGTCTCTCGCTCTCTGTTGCCCAAATGATATTTGGCAATGCGGTGCTGAATAGTCTTCTCTGTAAGCACGCGGCCCAGCACGTTTTAAAAGTGCAAGTTTCAGCCTCCAGAAAGAAACTGCGGCCGCTGGGAGTGGCGCGAGCAGCAACTGTTTATCTATGTTGTGTGTCGGGCGAAGGTTTCAACACATTTCAGCGATTTTCAGCCAGTGAAAAGATTGGTATTAAATAGGCTACACGCCTATAATATTTAATATTAAATCACAAGCCATTGTTTTTAATAATCAAATTAAATTTAATTACTGATTTGCTGAAGTCGCATTATGTCCGACATTACATTATAACATTTTTTTTTTAATTTTGGGTACAAAATGTCCATATTTTCCCACTAAAGGGTACAGTATCTGTGCAGAAGAATTGTTCTGCCATTCCCTCCTTGAAGCTGAGGAGTTAAAATTTGTAATAATATTCATTCATGTTAGATATAATGGTGAATGACAAGAAAACCGAAAATTTTTACACAAGTTCAGTGAGTTCCATTACACTGCTATTGTAATAACATACATTTTTTACAACGCTGAAATGTATTGTACTTGAATGCTGAATGGAAAAAAAAATTAAAGACAACATTTCCGACAAAACTTAAAGAAACAAGAAATAAATGCATCAACCATATGGATAAATACATATCTCATTTATTAAATAAAAGCACAATTTTTGTCCAGTTTCAGGACAGGTATGCGTGAACCAGACACTTAGAATATAAAAAATACACATGACATTCAGTAGCTACGTGGTATATAAGCTACAGGTTCACTCAGGCGAAAATAATAATAAATAAACATAGAACTAAAACTAATTTTTGTAATTTGTAGGCCAAAAAAGCAAATAATTTACACCAACAATATTTTTGCTTATAATTTAAATTATGAAATAAGATGGCAATCTTAAACAAAGATCATGCAGAGTTTGTAAGAACGAAGTAAAACCTAATTCGATCAATTGTACAGATTGAAGTCCAATACCACCTAAAAGCGAACTATATACAGTAAAACACACATAAACATAACAACTACGAAAGCCACAACGAAATTATTATATTTGTTAAACAAATTAGGATGTTACTTGCCCGATTACCACAAAATATTTTACCACAAAATCTTTCTGTGTTATTTATGTTATTGCTATTTTACATTTCTGGTTAGATGCTCGCCGCATTTAATTGGCAATGTACTTGTACACTGCAATTCCCGGTGTTAATTTCACACTAACCATGTATATGAGTTAAACGGACTCATATGTACAATGTTAGTTTTAAATTAACACCTGTTATTTTGCTGTGTACTTGCTCATTGACTGTAAATGTATTCTAATGTAATCCATTCGTGGCCCTCAGAAATTTGGAGTAAATAAAAACCCAAATACCTCATCCCACTGCTCTTTGAATTATCTCGGCCTTCTGCAGAGATTCCACAAACGGTGATCCTCACGCGCTCCCATATCCGGGCAATGTGTCTGGATCCGCGAGGCCTGCAACAATTAACTCTCGCGCAGGTAGATTCAAGGTAAAGGTGAACGCGATCATCAATCACCAGTCAATTCCAGTCGAGTTTATCCTTTTATGGCGCGACCGCAGACACAAGGTAATGCCAGGAACCACAGCACAGATAAGGATGGCTACGAAATTCAATCCTGCTTCAGATAGAATAAGCGCCTAGAATAAGCGGAAACACTGCAAAAGAAGAATAATGTTGAACACTTCCTTACATTTGGTACTCTGACAGAGGTCAGGAAACCGCAAAAGATGTTACCATTGAATTCTGTCCAAGGTTTCCACTGAATGAAATATAAAATAAACAGAAATGGTAAAGCCATTACCCTGGACTTGAGTTGTCATTTATCATGAGAAATACGTGACGAAATGTTCATTGTAAAATTAACTCTGATAGAGCTAATTTTAATAATTTTAACCTGACAGATTACATTTGATCCCTTTCTGATTCGTATGGAGTCTGTTATCGTCTTGGAGAGTATGAACATTGTACTGTGTAATCATAAAACCACAAATGTAGGTAATTTGCATAATGTTTGTATTTACTCCAAATCAATTTAAAAAATAAAGTAGGCTAAAAAAAAAAAAGCAGTAAAAATATAATCTATGTCATTAATTCTGTCGTCTAATTTTACAGGTGTGTAAGTATTTGCAAAAAAAAAAAAAACACCCCAAAACAGGCAACTGTTCCTAGGACTGAAACTTGTGATGTCATTTAGAACGTCATACATACAGAACTCCCAAACAAGCGCGAGCTCAGGCACATGGCTGCACATGAGGGGAAATTGGCTGCTTATCTAAGGAGTATTGATCTACACTCTCTTCGATGGGATCATTCTCATCTATCTCAAAAAGGGGCTAACGGAGAGCAGTCAACACTTTACTGTAAACATTTAAGAGACAAAAAACTCGGCGCAGGACCTGGACAACTACTGACTTAAGGTTTCATTAGACCCATTCATGAGGCAAGAAGAGTGGGCTACATTCCACCTTATTCGCTTGGCCAGCAGTACAGGTCAGCGCCGATCACCCAGTCCCACAGTCTCATTCCAATACAGTCTTACACCAGTATTCACTCTGAACAAACATAATCGATGCCGTCTTTCTTCTCCAAAGCTAAACTCTCTGCAGGGTTGTCATAGTGACTGATGTGGCCGTCCATTTTATTTTCCTTTGGGGCGGGCATTGAGTATCGGGCATGTCTCGAGGCTGGATTGTGTTTTAGGCAGATTCAGTGAGACATTTTTTTTCTTATTCAAAACAGGCGCTTTGTCTTGATTTTTTCACAGGCACAGGACGGATTAATCCTGTTCCTTTAGCTGGTGATGGGCTACATATATGTGCTTTACAGGCTTAAAGCCACATAGCAGGTCTGACGCAGAGCTTGTGTCTCTGCTCATTTATACGGGTCTTTGTGGAAACTGAATCATAGTTTGTGGCCTGAAATAAACTTCAGAATGTAGGCGAGCCCAGTTTCGTATTATCGCCTTGAATTTTACCCTAAAGGTTTAAATAACAAAAAAACACACGTAATTATTTTTGTAACCTAATGTTTTAAATGACATTTCACCGTCTAGCCAGTCGTTAGGGTAGAAAGTGTAATACTTGCTTAAACTTTCTTTTTCAAACTCGAGAAGCTAGGCCCGCTGGTGATAAAGGGGATTGCGTGCAGCCTACTCTGTGCCCTGCGAACAGCATGACACCAAAACCTACAATCCAAACGCTTAGAGTCAACAAACTGTGTTTTAATAACCCAGTAATGTGGCGGGATAAGGGCGCGTGTCTGTTACAGGCTGACAACAGCATGAAGCATAATTGATCTGCTGTATGTTACCGATCACAGATTCGAATATCACTAATTGACATAAATGTGACTACATACCTGAAAGAAGCTTCGCTCATTTATTAAAAAATATCTCATTTCATCCTCCGAAAATCAATCATCAATTCGAAACATAGTAAGACACAAATAAAAATAAAACATACAATTTTGTGTTGTAGAAGCAATCTTGATTTAATGCACACAGTGACCTGTAAAGACCATTTTTAAAGCAAGCAAATAAACAAAAAAAAAACTGATTACATGTGCTTTGTGCTGTGTGATCTCCCTGTCCGACTGATAAAACTCAGTATGGAATACTGCGCGTGACAGCATGCAAGACTTAACTCAGGTGCGGACATCCAGGTGCGAACTTTGAGATGTTTAGAGAATGTGATCGGCTCAGGTTCACAGAGGACTCCTGTTGATACATAACTCAAACTGTTGCTCTCAAAGTAGCGCGCCGCAGTGCAATTACGCTCCATGTTGCACAGTTAGTTACTGTGTACGTTTCAGAGGCCATGAGGCATATTGTTTTTGTGTGCAGCTTGGCTCTTTACTTTACCCATTAGGCTACAGGTGCATAGCAGAGCAGCGTTACACAGTAAGCCCCATATCCAGTACAAAAAGTAAAGATTAAAAACGTTCAGACCCTTTTGGGCTTTTTTCACAGCACGTGGTCGATCTCTCACATACTCTACTCGCAACAAATAGTGCATTTATGTGGAAAATTTCCTGGCTTATTTTCTGCCGGCGATAAATGTTTATCGTGTAACTATTTGCCCTGTGTAGAAACATATTTGATGTGTTTATAAATATGATTATTATCAATTTCCCCGTTTTTACATTTATTTCAGGAGGTGCTGTTTAAACTGAGTTAGATTGTCAGAGAGCTTCACGCGCGCATGTCTAACTGGAGATGTAGGGGTCGGCAGTGGGAGACCCGATGGAGGATGCAGGAGACGGCGTGGACGGGGCAGAGAGAGATTTCTCCGAGGCGTCCCCTGGAGTGGACGGGGATTTGGGCAGCAGTCCCTCCTTCTCCCGCTTCTTCTGCTTCATCCTGCGGTTCTGGAACCATATTTTCACCTGAGTTTCATTGAGCTGCAGTACCGCGGCTATCTCCACGCGCCGGGCGCGGGTCAGGTACTTGTTGAAGTGGAACTCTTTCTCCAGCTCAGTCAGCTGCTTGGTGGTGAAGCTGGTTCTGACCGTGCTGGGCTGGCCCCAGTATCCGTACTCTCCAACTCTGCCTGGCGGGTGAAAATGGGTGGAGACCTATCACTGTCTCTATATTATACCTCTGACTGAAGCAACATGATGTAGCTCTTACTAATTATCGATGAAAGGAAGAGGGGGCAGTGTAGAAGCTGACACTGCTGGTTGTCAAGGCTACAAGGCTAGAATTTTCTGGAATATGGAGGAAGTTTTGGCAGAACTGTGAAGCAAAGTAGAAAAAGATAAGGAAGCACAACTAGAATCTACATGCCTATCTGCACACCCTCGGCCACGTGGCTACTCACCTGTTTTTGGAGGGTTTCTTTTGACTTTCATCCATTCAAACGTCTGCGCCTGTGGGGGAGAGCTGTCGGACAGTGGCAAGCAGCAGGGTGGGTCATGACCATGATGGGCGCCCTGCAGGGGCGAGGACAGAGGGCTTTTCACACAGGACAGGTCGGGCTGCTCCTGCCCATATGCCGCCCCGTGGGTGTGCTGTAGGTGCATGTATCCCAGCGACGCTCCGCAGCCCCGGCGACGATGCTGCACCTGTGCGGCAGGCGATGCAATGTTCCCAGGGTAAACTATGTGGCCACACATGGGGTACCCTGCGCCTTCTTGATGGTGACCATAGCTGGTGCAGAGAGTCTGAGCGCCAAAGCCGGAGCCGCCGCCAGGGTGGCCAGCATAAGTGATACCCAGGGGGCCGTGCGGCTGGAAGGATGCTGCCTGTTGAGGGTGAGTGGTGATGCCCCTGGCAGATGACCCCCTGGATGCGATAAAGCAGTCGCCCTCAGCACAGTTATTAGCGCTGACAGCACAGGGCGGGAAGGCGCTTGCTTCCTGATCAGGATAACACACTCTGGCGGGGCATGGGACGCTTTCACCGCCCGTCACAGAGTAACCTAAGAAGGTGTTCATCGCCGCATTGTCTTCAGTGGCACTGGACTTTGTCTGGCCCAGGATTGACACCTCACCCCGAATGACCATGCAACCCTCATTACCCCCCCTCCAGCGGGGACCCAGCCAGTAAAAGTGGCATTAATGAACGGTGTGTGGTCACATGGCTCAGGGTAGCCAGTGACAGACACAGCTCTGGCATGCCCTTCCCTCAGCTGCTGTGACACATCGCAGTTTTTTAAATACGCATTTAAATTCTAAACATGCCTCCTGATGAAGGTGACACGTGTCAGAGCTGATGTATGTGCAGTGCAAACGAGAGAGAGGAGATCTCTGAGGAGATCCAGACCAGCGGGGGACGACCAGCACACGGTGGACCCGGGATCTTCCTATTGAATGATATATATGAGCTGAGTAAGCTTTCCCTCTCGCTACTCTCTCTCTCAGCTCTATTCTCAGAGTGCACAAGGTAAGACCATGGCTATTAACTTAAATCACGAAAAGCATTTCAGTATAATGTAGGTTTAGTATGAATTAAGCTTATGAATTTCTCTATAATGCATTTGTGTGTGTGAGTTAGGCTTAGTAAGTATCAGAGGGAAGAGATTAGGTATGCTTCTGATCATCGTTTGGAAGATAAATCCTGGAATATCAGATGCTGGACCAGACTATTGCACAGTTACATGCTTTCACATCTGGTATCCTGGTCCTGTTCCCAGAGTAGTGGTTGGGGGTTACTGATGGTGGGCTGGCGATGTTGAGAGCCGAGCAGCTAACGAGGTTCTGATCAGCCTCTCCTATTACTGAGAGCTGCTCTAAATGGAGAGGGCGATTTCTCTATCCTTTAATGGAAGCTGAACATTATATTTTCTATAAAAATGTTATTTTTATTTTTGAACTGACACATATGATATTACAAGTCCTCAAATCATGCATCTGAAAAATATATGTCTTTTTTCATGTGTTAATGAAATATGGACATAAAGAGGTTGCAGTCAGCTCATGAAATTGGCCCTACTTGGTTTGGGAGAGCCCGGTCGAGGTGACTGACAACTTTGAACACCACAAAAACAAATTTCATGTCTGTCTTGTGTTCAGAGCTGTTGGCATGGAGATGCGAGGATGGTGTAACCCAACACCCTGGCACAGCCAGGGAGGTTCCAGCAGGCCAAAGCCTTGTGGCAGTTCAATCTGCACATTGAAATCCCTGCAAAGGTGAGCATGTGAGTGTGAGTGAATGTATGTGTGTGTGCATGTGTATATGTGTGTGTGTGTGTGTGTGTGTGTGTGTGCATGTGTATATGTGTGTGTATGTGTGTGTGCATGTGTATATGTGTGTGTGTGTGTGTGTGTGTGTGTGTGTGTGTGTGTGTGTATTCAGCAGAGTGGGTCAATGTGCTTTATAAAACATGTAGTTTGTGAATGCAACTGTTTATGTCATCACTCACCAGCTCTGGCATCAAGTATATAACTACATTAAGTAATTACTATTATTACTTTTAATTTTAAACGGATCAGTTCTACTGTGTATGTTTTTGTATTCTCCACTTGTGTTCCATACATGGGTATATCTTCAGCTAGGATGCCATGCTGCTACTTTCACTTTCTTTCTTTTTAAGGTGACACTAACCTCGAATTCCCTCACTTCCGACTTATCAGAAAATAATAGAGAAGAATTTCTTTTTACCAAGAAGGCAACCATTAGCTGAGGTCTATATTTAACCTGTGGATTAATTAATCTGATTCATCACTCATCAGATATCGGCTAAGTGCTAAATCAGCTTTTGTATTTGCCCTGTAGCCTCCGTCTGTTGCCTTCATTTGGTGTTAAAAAACATGGGGTTGTGTGACAGAGGGCCCGCGCACCTCCCCTGGATGCACTGAGCACGCGGCCTACAAGCTCAATTATAAAATGGCGCTCGCGCTGCTCTGCTGAAATGAGAGGAAATAAATAGAGCAGCACCAGCCCCTCTCATGGCGTTTTCATAGTATTCACGAGGGAAAACAATGATTGTCTTAGGTATAAGCAGCTTGAAGCTCAGAAACCTCGCGTTGTCTATACATTAGATTGTCTTGTGATCCAGTCAAATGAGAGAATTGAGAAATAACACAAGGACTAAATACGCAGATAAAGATAACCCTTGGGCGGGCCTTGTCAGTTTCCTGGGACGGGGTGAACCCGGGGCAGATGGCGGAGGTCGCCCACGTCCACAGCAGTGCTATGCCGGAGCGTGGGAGAAGATATGGCCGTACTGTTGCAGAATGGTCCCGTTAGCAGCAGGCATCGGTGTTTCAGATGGAGCCGAAAAGTCGCATTTTGTGAAACATCCGATTCGCATTCAAGTCTGAAGGGCCCGCTCTGACTGGAGTATCGGGAAGATGTCACTCTACAGAGCGCGAGACTGCCCAACGTAATAGGGTTACTCACCGTGCTTTGCGTAGATAAGCCCCTCTATCGATTCAAATTAGGAACCAGAGGAATGCACACAACCAATCTGACGAAATTCAACGAGTGAAGAAACGTCTAGCTTTGGGTTTTGTTGTATTTTAAATTCATAAAATGACCAAATGTAATGAATAGAGCACACAGCCAAAGTTTGGATAACACGAAGAGATGCTGCATTAGGCATAAACATATTATGATTCTTCTGTGTAAAATTAACAGGTATTATAAAATAAACCCCATTCATTTGTAATGTCCGGGTATATTCCAATGTAGACAATGTGTATTTGGATGTGTATTCTGAAAAGTAATGCAATAACATACACAATACCCATAAAAGGAACAATGATTTAAAAAATTAAACATAGGCATCTTACTTCCACATAAATACTTGCATAAACCATCCCAACATTTACTATATGAAAATAACATGTATAAAAATAGCGTGGATAATTGAATGAATGTTTTGAATTGTTTTGACAAATAAAACATGATACTTAAAAAATCCACAGCCTAAAGCAGCCAGATTGAATTACACCGCGCACCATTCCTGGTTATTGCAACCACGCTCGCTGCGCGCGGTCGGTGTAAGCAGCTATAAAAATGAATTACTACCGAATGTTGACGCTTTTGGCTGGGATTTCCCACTTCCCTCCAAATACGTAAGAGGTTTTTATTTGCGTTTTTTTCTTGCCTCGGCGATTGATCTCTCTGTTGACATTCTCATTCATAAAAGAATTTGATTTATGGGTTCGGGAAGGGATTTCATCCACTGATTCCGTCACCGAGTGTAGAGGCACTGCCGCAGTGTTTTCCTCTAAAGCCACATCCTCAACACTTACAGTGAATGCGAGGTTATATTCAAACACACGAGCTCAAGCATGTTTGCAGGACACTAATTTTCAACGACTGCACGATGATCCTCGAGCTATCCTGCTCTAAATACTCTAATTTACTAATAGCCTATAGGGAAAGGAATGGATTCTCGTTTTTAGCCCAAGACCTAAATTATAAAGATATCCCAGCTGTAAAATATCTCTTATTTGGTTTAATTATTTCTAAAAGATTCTCGGACAAGGCTATTATTCGGCATGACAAAGAGTTCGGCCGGGGGGTTGGCTATACATATTATAAACGCCTACATACTTCTTCACCACAATTGTTCTAATGCTAAACATTTGGTTTGGTTCTTTTTTTTTTTTTTAGGTTTTCGGGAATGAAGAAGGACACAGTGAGGCTTCTTGCTTTCATGTACCGTTAAGGTTTGTAAGTTTGCCATGTAGGATCATTAACAAGGTAATTACAACAATCACAGCGGATCTACTTTCATTAAAGTCTTTCAATAGCATTTTGTACTTTTCCGTAAAAAATATTCTTGATGTATTTATAGATTGTATTTTCGTGTGCAGTAAAAATGTAATTCCATATTCGTGTACTTTTAAATACTTTTTAAATACAACATTATTGTTACTGAAATAAGCCAACGACAATTTCTTCAAAAGCTACTGGTATCAAGTCATCTTTATTCTAACAAAAATATTCATGACATTGTACCCGAAAGCGATACAAAAATAAGAGCACAAAGATTGTTGTATAATTGCCTTTTCATGTTTACACAGCCATTGTATTGCCTTTGGGTAGTAACCTATTTGATTTATGTTGCTGAATTATCAAACTAATTATGTACACGAGCCATAGCGTGGTGTCTTACCTGTTATTTAACTAGCCAATTTAGTCAAACAACATTCTCTGGTCATATGATAATATCAAAAAAAAAAAAAAAAGTTGAGAAGAATGTTGCAAAGTTGTATTGCTGTTGTTGATTAATTGAGTTTTATGTTAGAAATTATTTCAATAGTTTAAATGCTGCAAGTCGATGGTCGTGAGAGAGTCTGAGAAAAAATAAAAGGTGTCTGTAGATATGTCCACGGGGCTGTCCAGCGACTCTGGCAAGCTGGGAGAAGCGGCATCCGAGAGGTGTAGGCAAGAATCCGGCGAGAACACTGAGAAGTCCTGTAAGGCTGGGACATCCCGGCCCGGGGGACTGCCTTTGTCCAGACCAGATGTGGGCTCCGGGCCCATTGTTGCAGTGCAGGCCGGAACAGTGGGTGACGGGTTGGGAAAATGTTTAAGATTTTTGTCATTGCTGCTCAGGGGCGCCACTGCAAAGCTCTGAGTTTCTCCATTGTGTAAGCTGCGCGTGTGCTGCGGACTGAGCGAGTTCTGCTGAAAGGAGTAGGTCTCGCGCTCCAGCAGGGCCACGGATGTGGCTGCGTTGTTGTTAAGCTCTTGCTCGAAGAGAGGGCTCGAGTCTTCCTCGCTCTGGCCGCCGTCCTCGCTGCCCTGTGGCTTCCCGTCGCCGTTGTGGTTCTCCTTACAATGCGTTTGCCTCTTGTGTTTCATGCGGCGGTTCTGAAACCACACTTTGACTTGTCTCTCGGTCAAATCCAACAAGGCAGCGATCTCCACCCTCCTAGGCCGACACAGATACTTGTTGAAATGAAATTCCTTTTCCAGCTCCAGAAGTTGTGTGTTCGTGTAAGCCGTTCTCAGCCTCCGGGATCCCCCAACGCTATCTGGCGTCTCGGGTGAGCCTAGAATATACCAGCGGTGACAACATTAAAAACAACAGTTGCGACAACAAAAAAGAAAAACGAAACGCATCACAGCATTTCTGTTGTGCAGTCCGAGCACAAACCACCAGAGAATACCCTGTAATTAAAACATGCAATGCAACAAAATGGCCGCCATTTGCAGAAAAACATATTGCTGCTTTCCCATTGCAAATGGTACAGTGTTGTGGAAATCGTGCAGGGGGAACTCTCCCCATTTCATGAACGAAGAAAACTTCTAAAAAATAGTAGCAAGGCACTGGAAACTTGCGTCGGCACTGCAGACTGATGCATACGTCAGCTGCCACGCAGAGCAATGGCAATCTATCACTCTTCATTACTGTCAAAAATCAAAACTCTGCACCCGGACGGCGTGGAAGGTCAACGTGGAAATCAAATAAATCTCATCACGTTGCACAAGTTTGAAGGAAACTTTAGAAACAGACAGATAAACCCGTCCATATGTGCATCACAGTCTCTGCATCATTTGTGTGTACATTGCTACTTTGTTGCACACCTAAGCATTCAAATAAAGCGTATACAAAACAACAATGTTCGTCCCTGATTTCCACTGCTCCCCGGTCTCTCACGCTCTGTCTCCCGCACACAGCTCACCTTTTGGGGAGAAATAGACCGGTCCGTTTGGGGCTGCGGTGGCTGTGGAAGTCGGCAGGTGGTTTTTCTTGGCTGCTTTTTTCTCTTTCATCCAGGGATACTCCGGAGGAAGGGAAGCGGTGGGCAGCGGGCTGCAGCCATTCGGGACCTGCTTGGGCCGGCCGTGGCGCGGGTGGCTGCCCGCGTTCAGGCTGGGAATTATCTGCTCAAAAGGAGGAATCTGTGTCGAGTGTGAAAGCGTCGAGCTCTTGATTGATGAACTTTGAAATGAATCAGCGACAGGGGGAAGAGACGTCAGGCACTCAGCAAGCGACGGCTGGCTATTGATAAAACCGCTCTCTCGCTCAAATTCGTAATTCATCTCCTCTCTCTCTCTGCGCTTTGGAAAGTTAGCTCTTATTAGAATTCTGTGTCCCAGATTTTTTTTTTAAAAGTCATAAAAATTTCTGCTTGTATTTTTTTCTAATTCACTGATTACGGCCGTATGGGGACCGCGCTACTATTAAACTATTGAATTCATGGAGACAAGGTTGAAATTGGACCGAATTGGCTGTCACATGATTACTTCTGCCCAATGACAATTTGGGGTTTAATCAAAAGAAGCCACTGTCTGTGTGATTGATCCAAAAAGTCTGTAAGGAACGCCTCGTTCTAGGGGGAATGACTGTTTTTATTTACACGTTCTTCTCGGTTTGTCCACTACTGCCGTCCTGCAGCCGCTGAAACACATACATATATGTTTTTTAATCACCAGAGCAACGGGGCCGCGCGTCCGCCGCGAGGGCTGCTGCCCTCTCCTCGCGTTGTTTCAGAATGTCGGGGGAAAACCCTGCGCCTCACAACTCAGCCCAGCAGCTACAAGCAAAGCCTGCAGTCAGTAACAAAGTAGACCATTAATCTGGAAAGTTCTGACAGGATGCACCAACCAGCCCAGGCTGCAGAACAGGCTTGGCTTGTATGTGGCCTCTGTCAGAACAACACACACACACACACACACACACACACACACACACACACACACACACACACACACACACACACACACACACACACACACACACACACACACACACACACACACACACACACACACAATACGCCAGCATGACACTGCACACCTTCAAATACCATCATAGACTAAAATATGAAAGCAGTTATGGTAATGTAATAGTGATGCGTTCAGTGCTATATGTGTACTCATCATGCGTCATTATACATATATGAATTTTATATGTGTTGCATTTATAAATCATTTTGGTGTGTTTTAGAAATTTAAAAACAATAAAGGAATGTATGAATTTCTGTTTATTGAACACAACTATCTATGCTGCTTTGTTGATTTTCATTTGGGCATGATTAAATATATACATTACCGTACCACACGTGGTATATACATACATAAGGCGCGTATGACCAATGTGAGTTGAAATAGTGAATTGTTCTAATCTGAGTGGTGATTTCAGGCAGAGACACAAAACAGATACCCGAACAGACTGTGCTCCACTGTCTGACCTTTTGGGAGACACGCGTTTTAGAACCCCCAAAAGTCACAGCGGGAGAAGGGTCCAGGTGTGCTGTGTGAACTTATGCTCCTAATAAAATTATTTCAAGCATTATCTTTTACTCTGTTCATTCTTGTACAAACCAAAAATTTAAAAATGAAAATATTTGTTCATATGTATCGTTGTGCTTGGTAATGTATAGAGACTTGTCTGAATTGTGTGAATAGTTTGCCCCTTATGGAAAGTGTTTTGTCTAGGGCATTATGCTGGCAAGATGTTTCTTGTAAAGTTTCGATTTTTATTTTCTAATCCCAAAAAGAAGAATATTTTCTTTTGAAGGGGAAACAGGAACAGTAGGCCTTGCACAGTTTGTTGCTTATATACCAAACAAAGAATCCTGGAAGCCTGCGCGCGATCAATCTTACTCGCCAAAAGGTCTGACAGCTTCGTGCCCCGAGAACACATTTAGAGCTTCTAACTCTCCCTTAGATCAAATGTGGCCGGGAAGAAGGGCGAAACACTCAGCACTTAACGCAGAACGGCGCCTGCTCCTCGTCTTCTCTTACGCTTGGATTTTTTTTTTTTTTTTTGCTTAAGATTGTCATTTTTTTTCGGAAAACAGTAGGCTAATGCGTAAATGGTGAGTAGCATACCGTTTCAATGTTATTATTTTTATGTGAAAACAAAGGTATTGTTTCGAAAAGTACTACACTTTCATTTAAATAAGTCTTATTGTGTATAAATGCGTAGGAAGGAAGAGGGTGGCGATGAGAGAGGGATGGTTTTGTAATCACACACAGGCTTGTTGTGAAAGGAGCGAGTAGGAGTCGGCGTACTGCTAAACCTTGTTAAGCCCTGCAGTCTTCAGAATCGTCTAAACTGAATCTCCTTTCTCACGAAAGGAATACATGTACATATTTTTTTATAGAGCTACATGCAGAAAAAAAGGTTAAGTGCATGTGTGTATGTTGCATATTATTCCTTGTGTCATTCTGAGCAGAGGCATCGCAGACCAGTTGTGCGCCCTGTTCCTGCCGACCATATGGCGGGTCAGGCGCGAGCCTCCTGGGCCTTATTTATCACACATTAATATTGAGGCTATTTTTGGAACCTCACAGACGCAGACAAGAATGATAGAAATTACATTTTATCATCAAAGTAGTTGTGCGAATATTGTTTCAAATAATATAGATACTAATAATGTAGCTAATAAAATGGGTAGAAAACAATGTAACCACTTATCAATAATATTCTAGCTCAAACGAATTTACACGAGGTAGCTCTACATATGAATATATTAATTTGATTGATACTAATATTTCCAATTCATACATATTTTGTAAAAAGAAAAAAGGACGTTGATTTACGTGTTAACTGTTCCTTAAGTAAACATAAGTCAGGAGGGACAGAGCTCAACCATCCTTACAGCCGAGAAGTGTTAACAAACTAAAAAAGCATACAGTTGACCGGAGAAAGATAAACCTTGTTTTATTACGGCTGCTTTTATTTAGTGTATTAAAGCAAGAAAATAAAAAAAAAAACTACACCCTGTTCCTGTTGTTTATGAGTTAGAAAATTAAAATGGCGTCCTCCTCGATACAGAACAATAGAGGAATCCCGTTTTAAAATGTGCCAATTGGAATACAAGTTCAATGGAAGTATTTGTATGGAAGCTTATCTTTTGTACAATATCTATGAAAATTAATACATTAAAACTGTTAATGTCCTGCTAATGCTAATTATGATAGCATATCGCATTCAAAATTGTAAAAACTAAGCTGCACTAATAGAGGTAAGAACAGGCAACAGTAGAAACGCTGCATGAAATGTATTAATTGTTTTTGTTATTTTTGAGCTAGTAAAGCGATAGAGGGGAAAATATATTTCTTTAGTAACAAAATATAATTCCTTTTTATTTTATTTTTTGTTTGTAAAATCCATGACTATATAATTAACATATAATCTACCGATAGCTTATTTGAAAAATCATGAAACAATGTTTTTTAACCTGCATTTTATTTTTCTGATTTCTTTGCTTTTTCTTTCCCTCCGCGTGCAGTTTTTAGATTTCTTTGAAGCCCTCGCGCTGATTCGTGGTGATGGATGTTATCGCGCGTGGGCGGGGGAAAAAGAGGCCCGGCTTCTCCGGCTGCTTCGCCATCAGCCGCGGGCATTGGTGAAAGAGAAGCACATAAAATCAACATAAAATCAGATCCATCTATCCAAATTATAAATACATATACGTATCCACGCATAAACCAGCGTTAATAAATCGGTATGCTGCTTTGTGCTGGATTGTAAAGCACAAGAACAGAATGATTTATTTGTGACCCGCTTTTAATTTTCAGCATTTGCAGGCTATGGTAAGGTTTACCCACCCGGATATAAATCTGTTCTGCTGTTAACATTTACCAATATGTATGACATAGTAAGTGGAATACAATTATTGTTGTTATTACTATTATTAGTAATATTGTTATACTTTGTAAAATATTTGTATTGTTGTCGCTGCTGCTGTTATAATTGTTGATGATGTTATTATTACACACCTTGCAATATCATTTAATCGTTTCTTGATGAATAAAAAGAAGTAGATTTTTATTTAAACTTTTTTATTATAACTGAAGCAGCATGGAATGTAAGACAATAAAACATACTTTTTCTCTTTGAATCATTTCTGTATTTCCATTAAACAAGCGCGAACTGTGCCATTCATGAGACGCTTCCACCTCAAGTCTTACTGCCTGATTGGTGTGAGAGACCGTGGTCTCCTAACAGACATGATACATGCCTGCTCCTTCAGCGCACGGCCTCGGAGAGACCCTGTGGCGCTACGCGGTGTACCTTCTCCCCGCTCCAGACAAGAACAGATGGGGATAAATAATACTTCAGAAATTTATATTTTTTTTTGTCAGAGCAAATAAATAATATTTAAAGTTCATCATGATACAGACAGTGGAGGTCGGTTGCTTGTGCCACAGTCCTTCTCTTAAACCAAGCGCGTGATTCTACATTGGACCTCCGGAAGTGCAACAAAATGCAAACAAAAACATTTCAGCTGGGATAAATAAAAGACGACCAAATTCACATTAAAGTTTTTAAAGAAAAACTATTCATATACCCTGTTTGATTGGAAAAAAAAGTGTACGATTAGGCTAGTTAGGCATGTCTGTGCCTCCACGTGATATCCTAAATATATGCTCGTGGTACAACATCAGGCGAAGATATAAAGACATTCAAGCAACAACAATGGCTACAGGGCTAAAGCTACACACACAAAATATAAAATAAAAATGAGGGTACATATGCTAATGATGATTTTAAAATGTATTTTGTTTTTTGTTTCATTTTTTTTTGTAGAAAGCTGCTAGTTCGGAGGTCAGAATATGGCCAGCGGGAGAAGTAGTTTTTTCTCCACCCGCTGACGGTTCCGTTACAGGTGCGTCAGTTTGGGCGCTTCTTGGATTTTTCCCTGAGAGTAATGCGGTGTACTAAGGTCTGTGTAAGTAGTGTGCGGCTCGCACGGTCCGTGGTGGTGACTGTTGCCCATGATGACGGCGCCATTGTAGTCCATACTGGCAGATGACGGATGAGGGAGATGGGTGAGGCCGAAAACGGAGGGCCCGGAGTTAGCCATTGAATCAACATAGCCGCCGCCGACGTATACTGGGCTTCCCTGCAAATGTGTCCCGTAGCCGGCGTTGCTTTGGAGGGGATGAGTCTCGTAGTCTGGCGTTGCGGCACCGGTCCCCAGATACCGCTTCTGGGAAGGCGGGCAGTTGTTCATATTGCTGTTTATGGAAGCCGGATATGACGTTGGGATGCTATATGTGTTTTGATTAGGCTTATTGTACGACGTAGGTGACCTGGATTCGTAGGGAACGCTGCTGACTAGAGCGTGCATAGAGCTAAGGTATCCCCCAGCCGAGGACGGGGCGGTTGGGCTCCGTGGGGATTGCGGCCCGGGAGACGGCATCATTCCCACCCCCTTCTGATCCTTCTTATACTTCATTCTGCGGTTCTGAAACCAAATCTTTATCTGTCTCTCTGTCAGGTTTAGCAGGTTAGCCATCTCGACCCTCCGTGGCCGGCATAGGTAGCGGTTGAAGTGAAACTCCTTCTCCAGCTCCACTAGCTGCGCGCTGGTGTACGCTGTCCGGGCTCTCTTCGAGGCGGCAGAGGACCCGGGCGGGCTCTTGTCTCCAGGGCAGCTCTCCACTACGGCGGAAGAAGGGAAAACACAAGATCAACAACCGCAGCGAGACACCAAGATGTTTGTTCCTGGCAACAACAATGTCATAACAAACGGACTGACATAATGCATAATATTTTGGCTTTGAGGTTTTCCCGTACAGACACCAATGAAAGCTCTGAATTGGTGTGATACAGATATTACACACGTTATAGCATAACTGCAGAAATATATGAAAAATAAATAAATACTTGAAAAATAATGAATAATGACACTACAGTGTACTCTGTGTGTGCGGGCATATGAAAGTAAGTTTGTACATTGTTTTTGCATGTGTTTGTGTATGCGGATGTGTGACGGTGTTTGTGTTTATGTGTGTGAGAGACAGTCTGTGTGTGACAGTATGTTTGTGTTTATGTGTGTGAGAGACAGTCTGAGTTTGTGTGACACTGTGTTTGTGTTTATGTGTTTGAGTGTGTGTGACACTGTGTTTGTGTTTATGTGTCTGAGTGTGTGTGACAGTGTTTGTGCATGGTTATGGTCATAGGGGTTTAACAGTATTTATCCTTAAATTTCACACACAATTGAATACAAGTATAATTATTTTTCTCAATTTTTGAAAATGTAATTTTCATGATGGCAGAACTTGTCTGACTGTATCATTGCACATATAGAGACATGCTAACATTTATTGCTCAGTGGTTGGTTAGCACTGTGGCTTCATACTGAAAAGGATTTGGGCTCAATTCCTGCCTTCCCATGTGGGGTGTGAAAGTTCTCTCTGTGTTTATGTGGGTTTACTCTGGTCCAAATACATGTGGATTTGCCTTGCTAAACAGAATTTCCCAGAGGTATCAGTGTGTGTCTCTGAATATGCATCTGTCTATCCACTCCTCCAATGGACAACTGACCCATCTGAAGGGTCTCTCTGTGTGGAGTGTGTAATGGGACATGCTCCATAAGTATGTGTTCTGTTGTGTGCATGTGTATGAGAAACAGGGGGGAACTTATGGTTTGAGTTATTCTGTTTGTCTATAGGAGAGAGAGAGAGAGAGTAGGTGCTTGTGTGAGAGAGAGTGTGTAATGCTGAGTATGAATGTGTGTGCTGTGCGTGAGAGAGAGTGTGTGCAGGAAAGACAGCCTGTGTGTTTGTGCTGTTATGAGAATTTTTGGTCTACTGTGCATACTTCTCACATCTACACATTCACACATCCCGCTATCACACATCTCTTTTTGGTCCCTGCAATTCTCTGTAGCTGCATCCTGCACATTCCTAGCTTGCTGCTTCGCTATTCTGCAGGGGATCGTGGGGAATGTCACACCCCTGTCCCTGAGAGGGGCCGCCCCTCTCAGAATGCATCCCTAAGACGCCTGGGCCCACAGAAACACAGACCATAAACCCACTCATCCCGACCCACAGAAACACAGACCATAAACCCACTCATCCCGGCCCACAGAAACACAGACCATAAACCCACTCATCCCGGCCCACAGAAACACAGACCATAAACCCACTCATCCTGGCCCACAGAAACACAGACCATAAACCCACTCATCCCGGCCCACAGAAACACAGACCATAAACCCACTCATCCCGGCCCACAGAAACACAGACCATAAACCCACTCATCCCGGCCCACAGAAACACAGACCATAAACCCACTCATCCCGACCCACAGAAACACAGACCATAAACCCACTCATCCCGGCCCACAGAAACACAGACCAGAAACACAGACCATAAACCCACTAAAACACAGACCATAAACCCACTCATCCCGGCCCACAGAAACACAGACCATAAACCCACTCATCCCGAAGAAACACAGACCATAAACCCACTCATCCCGACCACAGAAACACAGACCATAAACCCACTCATCCCGACCCACAGAAACACAGACCATAAACCCACTCATCCCGGCCCACAGAAACACAGACCATAAACCCACAGAAACACAGACCATAAACCCACTCATCCCGACCCACAGAAACACAGACCATAAACCCACTCATCCCGACCCACAGAAACACAGACCATAAACCCACTCATCCCGCCCACAGAATCACAGACCATAAACCCACTCATCCCGGCCCACAGAAACACAGACCATAAACCCACTCATCCCGGCCCACAGAAACACAGACCATAAACCCACTCATCCCGGCCCACAGAAACACAGACCATAAACCCACTCATCCCGACCCACAGAAACACAGACCATAAACCACAGACCATCCCCACTCATCCCGCCCACAGAAACACAGACCATAAACCCACTCATCCCGGCCCACAGAAACACAGACCATAAACCCACTCATCCCGACCCACAGAAACACAGACCATAAACCCACTCATCCCGGCCCACAGAAACACAGACCATAAACCCACTCATCCCGGCCCACAGAAACACAGACCATAAACCCACTCATCCCGGCCCACAGAAACACAGGCCATAAACCCACTCATCCCGGCCCACAGAAACACAGGCCATAAACCCACTCATCCCGACCCACAGAAACACAGACCATAAACCCACTCATCCCGGCCCACAGAAACACAGGCCATAAACCCACACATCCTTTCCCCAGCAATCAGCGCTAAGAACACCTGAGCCTGTGCTCCACTGTATGTAAGGGTTTTTTCAGCGTAACTCTGTCATAAGGAGAGTCTTCCTTCACATCAGATATTCTTACGTATTTTAATTGAAGGTATTCTTGGTGAACCTACAATTGTATTGTTGAAAAAAACCTTGTACCTAACGTTAATTATCATAAATAGTACGCAAAGCCTAAACTCTTAGATAAAAATGGGTTCCTCGAGGGTTCTTTGTTGGGAATCCTTAAAGGTTCTTCATAGATATTGATGTCTTTAAAGAGGTCTAAAGCATTAGTCTCGGTGGTCAGTGAAGAAAGCTTTGGAGGTCTCAGTTCATAAGAAGAACCTTTGAGATCTGCATGGGAACAAATGAAGAACCCTTAGGGTGCTACATAGAACCTAATTTTAAGTATAGGCCCGCTGTGATAACAAGTAAAATAATGGTAACTAGTTGTAGCACTACCTCTAAACTCATGAACATGAGTAACTCAGACTCTGTGTTTGCATGTCAGTGCACAGCTAGCACTACCCTGACAGAGTGCCGGTGCATTTCAGGAAGAAGAAACTTTTAAAGTTCTACATTTAGAAATGATGAGAAAATCATTATTTTATTGGGTTAAATTGTATTCAGGGCAGACATAGGGATCAATTCAGTTCATTAGTAAAAGGTAAAGGTGTGTCCTCACAGTGCCTAAAGGCAGGAAAACCACAACAAAAACATACCTGCTGCTATGACTCCTAACACACAAAGCAACTGTATTATCATCTTATAGATCTTAGTTTAGTAACATCATAAACCAAAAAAAACCAATACAATATATTAATAGTGTATTAATACATTACCCATGAATTATTTTTCATTATTTATCCAATGTAAATACGCTAAATTGCAAAATCAGTCTTACAGACTCTCATGTTTTATGAATATGGCTCTGATCTTGGATCAGTTTCACCATCTATTATAATGCCTTTACCATAATGCATTAGGTTAGGATATGGGCAGGCAAAACTGATCCAAGATCAGCACAGACATGAATATGGGCCCTACTCTGGGAAGAGTTTTGTCTGTGTGCTTGTGATGAATGAGGTCAGCATATGAATGTGGGAAACTGATCCTAGATCAGTGTCCCTACTCTGAGTCATATAAGAAAGGGCCTAAGTCTTCCCTCTAATGAGCTAAGGCACAACACTAGCGTCATGCTAACCCTAAAGCACCACATAGAAGTCCCACAGATCTCATTCCTCAGTCTAACACACTGATGGGCCCGTTCACTCTAGACATGCAATGGAAAGTGATGAGTCTCACTACTTAAAAAAAATGTGAGCTTAGAATGAACAGATCCGGGGTCCACTCCTCTGTGATAAGAACCCAAATTCTAACACTAACCCTAACCCTAACGCTAACCCCTAACCCTTAACCCTGACAATAACCCTAACACTAACCCTAACCCTAACCCAAATCCTAACACTAACCCTAACACTAACCCTAACCATTATCCTAACACTAACCCTAACAAGAACACGAACATGAACACGAACACTAACACTAACCCTAACCCTAACCCTAACCTCTAACCTAACCCTAACCCTAACCCTAACCCCTAACCTAACCCTAACCATAACCCTAACCCCTAACCCCTAACCCCTTAGCGCTAACCCTAACGCTAACCCTAAACCAAACCCTAACACTACTGCTAACACTAAACCAAACCCTAGCAAAACCCTAACACTAACACTAACGCTAACCCAAACCCTAACACCACTACTAACTCAAACCCTAACACTAATGCTAAACCAAACCCAAACCCTAAACCAAACCCTAGCAAAACCCTACTACCCAAACCCTAACACTACTACTAACTCAAACAACACTAAACCAAAAACCCTAACCCTAAACCCAAAAACACTAATCCTAATGCTAAACCAAACCCTAACCCAAACCTTAACCTTAATACTAATACTAACTCAAACCCTAACACTAATGCTAAACCAAACCCAAACCCTAACACTACTGCTAAACCCTAGCAAAACCCTAACACTAAAACCCTAACACTAATGCTAAACCAAACCCAAACCCTAACACTACTGCTAACGCTAAACCAAAGCCTAACCCAAACCCAAACCCTAACACTAATCCTAATGCTAAACCAAACCCTAACCCAAACCTTAACCTTAATACTAATACTAACTCAAACCCTAACACGCTGATAGAAACACACTGACAGAGTCACACTAACAGAGACACACTGGCAGAGTCACACTAGCAGAGTCCCACTGAGAGATTCCCACTGACAGTGACACAGTGAGAGAGTCACACTGGCAGAGTCACACCACTCTCCATTCTCAGCAGTGCTGGAGCTCACAGATGTTCTACAGTATAACAAGCCTGAATCACGCAGGCCGCCCCTCTGATCACAACACAGCGCTACAAACCGCAACAAATGTTTCTGCTTGTTTGCTTTTTTTACACACACAATCCAAAGAGATGCAGAACAATACATTTGGTGTGTGTTTTAGCGCCATTGTGATGTCAGAACATTTGGAGAGCATATGGCCTTCCAAGGCTACTCGATCAAGCACTGAGACAGTGTAGGCTCGTTACTACAGACGGAACCAGCTGCGGCCATTGGAACCTTCTCTATTCTCTATGTCATTATAACAAACTCAACAGCAAAACACTGATATCTTAACAAAAAAATGTATACAAATGAGTGAATAATAATGATCAATTAATTAGTTAATAATTAAATCATTCAGGCTACATGCATCTGAGTGAGCTCCACTGACTCACCATGGCCAGGGAGAGTGTTTGATGTTTTTAAATAGGTGAAGTACCTGAGCTGGAGCTGCAGCTTTTTTGTTTGGTGTTCTGGCGCGACTCCTTCATCCAGGGAAATATCTGCTTCCTGGACGGGGTGCTGGGAGAGCTGGCCTTGGTGTTGCGGGCCTGGTTGGGCCCGTTGCTGGTGCTTTGGGTGGGAGAGACGGGGGAGGGTGGAGGGGGTGGAGCCGCTGCAGGGCCGGGGGTGGGGCCAGGGGTGGGGGCGGCCTGCGTGTGATTGCTGTTGGGGATGACCGGGGTTTGACCGGGCTGCGCCGCGCCGCTGGGCAAGCAGAGCTCCGTGATTTCACTGGGCTTCTGCAGGGAGCCACCGGCAGTGGGGAGGGGCTGGGGCTGCAGGGAGCCACCGGCAGTGGGGAGGGGCTGGGGCTGCAGGGAGCAGGCGGGTCGATGGTAGTCACTTTCCACATGAGTGGAGGTAGGATATTGCTGCTGATTGGCATTATAACTGAAACCATTTGCTCCCTGATACGGGTACCCACTGTACACGGCAGAGCTGTCGTAGTAGGTCGCCTTCTGCATCTCGCCGCTTCCCAATATTTATTTCAGAAACTGACAGGGTCTTGACACCCTTGTAGAATAACATTGGCACCCCGTGGTCACGTGACTCCCCTCCGCCAATGGCCTCCTGTGCTGCACCTAGGGCGACACGCACAACGCTGAGATGAAGAAATGGTGTCGATCCATCTTACTTCCCAATACCCGCCTGCCACAGGAGGCTATGCAGGAGCATGGGACAGCATTTCTGGGGAAATGGCAATTTACCTTCTGGCAAACCTGGCAGACATACAGGAGAGCACATCTGACACTCAAACATAAAACCGCAGAGCTACATTCATAGATACATGCATCAAACAACACATCCTTTATAATTTCCTAACACATATAACACATAATACATTTCATAATACATATGTCTGCACAACATGGTAATCAGTTTGTCCAAAATTCGTCATCAAAAGAATTTGTCACTGAGGCTGTGATTAGGTTAAGCAACTCCCTTGAAACACACTTAGAGGATTCTTTATAATAATAATTAGATTGTCATAATTCTACATTTTTAAATTAAATTAATTATTATCATTGTTATTATTATCATGATTACCACTATTAGTAGTAATAATAGTATTTGTTGCATTGGTGAAAGTAGCAATAGCTAATGGTAGATTCAAGGATCAATAAATCATTTGCTGCCGAAATAATTTGAATTATTTGGAATAAAAGTTTCCACAGCTGCGGAGCGCTAAAACTGATAAGTTTTCAAAGGTAAACCTATGATAAATCGGCCGTAAAGTGGAGCGTGTGCAGAAGTTCCCTGCATCCTTAGCATGATCACAACAACCAGCCTTGCCACTCTTTGCGTTGTAAAACAAAGATGGATCGGAGGGACCTCAGGGAACCTGAAAAACCGACCGAGCGACCATCTCCATGACCACGTCCTGAACTTTACTTGCGGCCCCACAATAATGGCTCCTGTCCGCGAGGCCCGCCGCGCGGGTGATGTATGGGGGTCAGCGGGCGCGTGAACCGGCGCCGGTGCAAATATTCATAGGGAGCGGGGCTTGGGATTATGCGCTGGGTTTGCACAGAGCAAACCAGACAGTTTTTAGGTGTATAAAACAGAAACAGGGATTCAAAACACCCGCGCTGGAAAACTAAGGCAATGTTGGATACATTTTATGCGGCCGTGCCTTCTACTCTGGTAATAAGCAGATGGTAAATCTACGATATTGCTTAATATATTTGTATTACATGAATGAATAAAACAGGATACAAACGTACATGTTGTTTTGAAACAATATGTAGACTTACAAATGTATGTTTATACATATGTACCATTTAATACCAATTGTCTACACGTATAATTAATTTGTGCAACATTTAGTATCAAGATGTAACAGCTTTCTCTGTCATCTTAATTTTCAGAATCTACCCGTGCTCTTTCCCTGCTGGGGTTAAACAACCCCATTCCGTATTTGATTTTGTCACAGAATTCTTATTTAATTTATTTTCGAACTGCTTAACTGTTTATCCTTTTAATGACCGGATTTGATTCCGCAATTTTTGTTGCTTGTGCTGTGAGTTAATCACTATACTGAGAAGATTAACCTGTCCGTAGATACTTGTCATTTTCTGTCGTTGAATGTTTTATATAGCGGCCCTACCGAAAACCGGAAATATGAAATCATTTGCCTAAGATACTGCTGAATGTTGAAATGTTAAAATGGTTCGAGGGCATTTTACAAGGAATGGAATGACAAGGTACTATACTGACAGTAAACGTGCCCATACACAGCTACGATAGCAGTCAGACTGGTCTAGTGAAAACCGCAAAGCGTGTTCAAAATATATTACATGTATTTTCATGAATTAAAATAAAATAAAATAAAAAAAAAATCAAAATAAAATAAATAAAATATATACATATAATAAATAGGCACACACACACACACACACACACACATATATATATATATATTTGCAAGCATGTATGTATGAATATATATAATAAATAGGCACACACACACACACACATATATGTGCCAATTTATTACATATATACATACATACATGCTTGCATAAATCCATTGAAGTACAGTCAATTCAAACAGCCGATACATTCATTAATAGTGATAGTTAATATTAGCAAGAATGTGTTATAATAATAAAGCAAGGAATTCGGAACAGTTCACAGCGCAGTACCGCGCGGCTGTTCGGATATCAGGCCTCGCGGGGAGGAGGCTTGCGCTTGTGAACTCTTCTTGAACCGAGATTTAAGTCATACGGTCATAAATCACCGGGACATAAACTCCGCCATTTACAACTGATAGCCCGTTTCAGGCCTGCTTACCTTAGACTCTGACGACAAATGCAGAGCACATCACAATATTTTTTCATTCAGCGACAAAATCGATTAAACAGTAGTCCAGAGAAAGTTTAGTGAGGGATAGCAACAGACGGTGCGTGCACTTGCCGAAGTCATTAAAAAAGCACGGAACGCCAGTGGTTCAGTTAAAAGCCCAAATCCTTTTTCTCGCTGTGGAACGGCGAACCGAGATTACGGAAGAACGGGCGCCCTGGTCAAGAAGATAAACCGTATCAGCTCCACACGGTTTCACTTATCACACGCGGAAGAGATGCCTGTGTTTCATACTAATATTAAAGGCAGCGAAGGCTGTGCTGGACTCTTTCTCTAAGCAGAAGTAGCATTCAAGCGCCAGTGAACTCCCCCGAAACACAGCGTCACCATAGACAAGAAACATTATGCAAATGAACACGGGCTCCAGACTTTCAAGGTTCGCGTGTACTCAGGGTTCTCCACCCAGCGCACCTCACTATTATGACAAAAAAATGTTAAGCTCTATTTTAGCATCAAAACACTTTATGAATTGGCTTATCGTATTGGGTATTTTGTAATGCTCACAGTGTTGTCGTGAGCCCCAGAGAAGGGGAGTGGCGAGGCCCTTTTTCTTCGATGGCAGTCAACAGTAGCTATTACCATTTTGGATCCTTTTTTTTTAAAAAACATATATCTTATTTATTCAGTTATAAAATAAAAGTAAACAAGCACATTTAAGTTTTCTTCAATTTAATTACATAACATATTTAATTTTAGTCTTTCTTTGTATATGTACCTTTTCAATAACCATTCTGCTGAAATGTAATGGTGATGCATTATTTCGCAATAAATGCGACCACTAAAGCAATAAAATCGTCAATGAAAACGCCACTGATCAAACTCCTGTTCTAGGGAGGGTGTCGGGGGAAGACCCACTTGGAGTGGGGAAAAACATAAAAGCTACACCTCCGAACGAAGAGAGAGGAAAGCAATGAGCAGGGAGCTCGCGCACAGGGACTCCTCTGCATGCGAATGCCTTTGTGTCGTTTCTGGCCAAACCCAAGATTTATGGCTCCATGCATCAAGGCGGTAAACACGTCGAAAATAGAACGAGAGGTAGAGTCGCACAAAGCCGAGGAAAACTCAGCAGTGCGAACGGCGTAGGAGGGGAGACGGGTACAAAAATCCTCACGTGAGCATTTTAGCAAACAACGAAGGGGCAATTTAACAGAAAGGACCCTCTGGATAATTATTTACTGCTTTGTATTATTTTAGTGCTGATTCAGATTTTTTTCTTTAACGCAGAGCAAAGTGCCGGGTTAAGTGTCAAAGCACATGAATCCCCTTTTGCCTCGCGGCCCGAGCTTAAAGATCAAAGGGAATCTGGAGATAAATTTCATTAAACTTCGTTACCATTGTTACGCCAAGACGTTATTTTATCTCAGAGGGGAGAATGAATTAGCGAGGGAAGGATGCTGCTTCAAGGTGTTTGGATTTTTATCATCTCTTTCTTTTTCTGTGACAAATTACACAACAAAGACATGAGCCGGAACACCATCTCACGCTCCTACTGTAAGCAGGACAGAGTGTCCTTTTGGAGTGTCCTTTTACTGTGCTTTACCAATTACCACTATCCCAACAGTAATGCTAATTATAAAATAATCATTTCAATGTTCCCCCCAAAACACAAATGAGTTACTCCTACCCAATGGAAAAACAGTTTTTACTTACCGAATTGGAGTTGGTCTTTCTCTGAGGCCGTGGGTCTGAAGTATTTTATATTGTTGAAAATCTGTAAAACAAAGTTAAATAAATATATTTAATATAAAACAACATTTATTGTCTCAAATGGAAAACACCTGGCGGTGGAGACTGTACCATTTCTTGCTTAATTCTTCGGGATTGAATGAAAAAAATATAAACGCCAATAATAATAGTGTTATCAGCCATTGCAGCTTTATTATTTCCATTTTTGCAGAAATTGCGCGTGGTTACCTTTATTTCCATATATAATTCTGCATAAAAGAGAGGGAATAGACTTATATTTAATAACTGAAACTACAATTTTTACTGATAAAAATTCAGAATTATATTACTGTTTCACCATCAAAAAGAAATCAAACACATAAAATCAGGCGATGGACCTCGTGTAACCTCAAATACATTTAACAGTGCCATATTTAATACTTTCAGATATGTGATTGAAATTGCTGTAGTCTGACTTAAAGAATTATCAATTTAATAATAATAACAGCAACAACAACACTAATAATAATAATAACAACAATAATAATAGTAATAATAATAATAATAATCAGTTTGCCGGTATGTTACCCCTGAATTTGAATCGAAAAGTCATTAGCCATTTCCTTGAGTCTCTCTCGCGGCAGCGGCTGCCCCGAGTCCCAGGAACATAAATCAAGAGGAACGCTGTGACCCCCGCGGCCGAGCCGCTCGCGGATGGCACTGCATATTACATTACAGTCCCATTTTCCTGCCGCACAACACAGGCCGCTGCTTCCCTTTATTTCTGTTTTTTTTTTTTTTTTTTTTTTTTTTTTTGCCTTGTGTTACTTGATTTATTCTTCTCGGAGTACACCTGTGTACTACACAAATTGATCTGTTTACACTATTTATAGGATCCAAAGATGGCCGTTACTTGGCATTGTGTCTTCATAGCCTTTCTTTATCCAAACATTTTCACCCCATCCTCACATTAATCTGATTGATTTGTTTACAGTTCCGATATAGGTCAACAAAAGGCCCGTCCTACACGTTGAATTAAATGAATAACTATAACAAAATAAAAGTGAGATTTTCTTTTAACCTACTTATAACGATATAATACAACATCATATCAATATCACTAACTTGTTTCCCAAGTTTCATTGGTACAAATACACATTCACACATGCAGTCACAGGTAAACACGTACTTGTGTTGACCGATATCAACCTTGTGAAATTAGGGAAATGATCTCCTGGATTAATACAGATTTTAAAGGGTTCTTATTCTGAACCAGCAGCTGCATTTGTGAGCTAGCCATGTGCTTGCAGAATCGTGCTGCTGTATTTGTTGTAATAAACTCTGCTTTCTTACAACCAAAAGCATTAAGTGCTGGAAATTAAAACTTGAGCGGATTTTGTACATGAGTGGAGTCATTATGGATGCTTCTGCTGTGTTGCTGCGTAAGTCATAGACCCGGTTACTGACCTCTGGCTGGGACAGCTATAACTCACGAGAGTAATGAACAATCAGCGGAAATACCTCAAAATAAAATCCATCCTCCCGGACAAGGACTCTCTCTCTCTCCGCGAGCAAAAACAGGTCCACCCGTGAAAGCACTGTGCTGCCATCCACAAACGAGCACCTCTCACGCAGGAGAGTGCGAATCCCAGCTTGTCCTCGCGGAAAGCGGGGGATGCATGTCAGCCGCGTGCAGCTGGACCGGGGTCTCCACTCTCTGTGACACTCTATAATGCGACGTTATTATGCGTTCACTCACGTGGTGCGACGTCAACTTAAACCCTTTTATTTGAATGTGTGAATCATTAAGGGAAACATTCAATACCTCCGAAACTAGCCCAGGCAGGGACTGGAGGCGTAGCCTCACTCAGGACACCAAACGGCTTAGCACTCTGCTGGAACCAAGATTTGCTTTGTGTTACTATTGTTTTTCTTTTTTAAAGGAAATTGAAATTTTAATGCAAGTTTAAAAATAAATGAGTCAGTCACCATCTGACTGCTCCCTGGTTGTGTGGTGTTGAGCGGCGGCAGTATAGCGCCGCTCGTCGCGGGGAATGTTTAGCGCAAGCAGTGTTGTAATTTACAGGAGAGAGAGAGAGGGCTTTTCCGCGAGGAAGCACCTAATGGGTGGCGTGATTATCACTCAGCACTCAAGTCGCCTCTGTTTTATGGGGCAGTTTTTACGGTGCGCGCGCTCTCTCCCCCTCTAATCCCTCCCCTCATCCTGCGCTGTAACACCGTAGCAGGTTAAAATAAAAATCAAATGTCTCATAATTACCTGACAAAAACGCAAAGCGGTCTCTTCGGTGAGCAGTAGTGGGGACTTATTGTCAATGGAGCGCGTGGTGTGGAGAGTCGCCTGAATCCATCGCAAACTGAGGGCTGCGTCCACCCTGCAGCGCGTGGAGTCCCACAGCGCGACCCGCGCTTACGCATTTCCTACAACCAGTTGAGTGATGCTAGAAATTATAGGTTTGAAACCAAGGGAGCTGAGCTCAGCTTCGTTTAGAGAAGACGAGATCAAGAGGTTAGGAGGAAACTCACTTCCAACTTGTTCTTCCTTTCCCCACTCACCGCTTTCCTTCACCCTTACGCCAAAATGCACATGAACCCATTTTTATAATGAGAAATACCAGTTCAATTCAGAGATTGCATTTAAAATCTTTCTTTCTCTCTCTCTCTCTCTCTCTCTCTCTCTCTCTCTCTCTCTCACACACACACACACACACACATACAGGGACAGCGAGAGAATACACTACAGAAGACTTGAAACGTTTAATTTCGTTTAATTTCGAAGTGACCAAAATTGCACTAAATTGGATAGGTTAAAGCAGCCCTAATGGGGATGGTTTAAAAAACGTAATTCACGAAGGATTTGTGCTCTGGGAGGCTTTCTGTCTGTTTCCTCTCTCATCTTACTCCGCCACTTGATTTCCGTCAACATGGTGTTGCTGTCTGGAGTGTAGCGCGCGAGTATTGGACGGTTCCTGGCGCATTAATCACCGCGGTCGGTCACCCTCGGCCCCGCGCCTCGGCCCCGCGCCCCCACCCCCACGGTCAACAGCCTTTGTCCTCCCAAACTACAAGTTGGGAGAAGAACAAAGTTTGAACAGTGCAGCAGGAGCAGTCTTTTTCAGCTTTTCAACATTGAAGTTGCGATCAAAGTCCATTAACTTTTACAATAAACAATGAATCTTCTTTTTAAGACGCTTTGAAACGTTAAAATTATTTTTAATTTGGTATTTTCTTCCTGTGTCTGTGAAACTAACAAGCTTTGATTTTGTCAAGGCGGATGAAGTATCCAATTTTTCTACATTGTCCGGAAAGCTCACGCGCTCCAGCATACCTGATAAAAAGGACAAAAATGTATCTGAAATTCGGCCTGTTGCACACGGGATAGCAGGATAGCATCCCTGGCCGCTGCTGTGCATGGATAGACGGAGGAGCATGTCCACGAGACCTCACACCTGAATAAATCTCCCAGCGATCCACGCTGCACTTGTGGACCGTGATTTGTGCGAGTAAAGGACACGTAGATGCGAAGAGGGGGCAACATTTCTCAAACATATGGTGTTTGGGCCGCTTTTCTTGCTGGTCTGTCAGCTGTTTTTATTCTAATTTGTGTTGTTTTGCGACCTGAATAACGCAATGTCCGTGGGGTGTAGCGCGTGGGGAAGAACCAGTGGACACAGCCGTCGTCCCGTTCTTGGACTTTCGCCAGCGTGTATCTTCCCATAGTGTTGACATTGAGAGCTATAACAGCGGAGCTAAGGTTACCGAGACACTCGGCTAAGAAAACCACTTTGAGGACAGTTTACATCAGGCGACTGTCTGGCTAAATCCAGCTGCTAAAATAAGCCTGCTTTCCGCCAAGGCGCTGACATTAAGGCAGTGGCATTGGAAATTCTGGATTTTGTTGTGGGAATTAAAGGCTGCGACGCATGAGCATTAACCTTCAGTGCAAAGTTAGGTTAGATGTAGTTGGTGCCTCCTGTGCGCTAGAAATTTAACAAGAACAACAAAAACAAGAACAACAAATTTAAAGTTTGTTTTAACTTGGATATGTGCTGAAGAATCTCCAGAATTATAACAACACGTTGAATATTGGTTTTAAGAACTGTTAGTTAACAAGCTATTATGGTAACTAAATTTATTATACGATTATTTGGCAAAAACAATTACACTTCTCCTACTACAACAACTAATAATAATAATAATAATGATGCACTCATTCACTTTTTCTGTTGTAAGGTTTTTCTTCTTTTTCTTCATTATTTCCCACTTTAATAAAAATCATTCCGGCGAGAGGAAGCTCTGTAAATGGTTAACCGATGAGCTGGTCTCGGCTTTTGTTCCTTAAGTTTTCAGGATTATCGCGTGGCCGCCAGAGAGCTTGCTGTAGCCATTTCAGCAAAGAATATTCCATTACATAAACTTCATATTCGTGAGTCCATGACGTGCGAATGTTCCATCAAAGTGCATATATAAAAGTACTGAATAAGCATAATAATTTCGACAAACCCCTGACTTACTCCAATACAAATATCAAAGTTGTTAAATTACTTGTTTTTGCTCTCGTTGAAAGTCTTCGTATTTCTAATCATGATAAATTTTTCGCGCACATAATATATTACAACAGCTATTATCGTGCCTTGCAGTTTTACTAAGTATCATTTGTTAAGGGGAAACGCATTTAACTGTTTAAATTATACGGCAATATCTGGGCACCTATAGCTGCAATGGGTTACATAATATTGTTTATTACTATAGTTATAAACTTTTTAAAGTGCACTTTGCTGTAAATATCACATGGGAATGTGTTTCATTAAAAATCTATATCCAGACTTTTCTCTCTCTCTCTCTTTTTTTTTTACATTTTTAAACGCTGCATTTTTAAAAGGTCACCTACTGGACTGACGGGTTTATTTTGACTCTGTTGATTCTGTAGTCTTAGGCTGTTTTATTTCAGGCAGTAATTGTTTAAATGAGAAAATAAAATAAAGTTAGAGGCAATGGACCGCCTTTACGTTTATGGACTGTGTCTATCAGCGACTCGAGTAAAAAAGTGATTTATGGCACGATATCTATAAAGAAATGTTGGATAGTGAGTGCAATCATATTCATACACTGTATCCATTCAGGAAATCACATCACGCCTTTACGCCTTTCTATGTTCGGGTCAAAAAGGAGCCATTACAGGGCATGTATGCACTCAGCATCGGAGCTCGAGTTTCTCCAGTCAGTCCCGTTTTTACATCTGTCGTGTCCGCACTTGGCTTTGCTTTTTGCACAGTGTGATACTCAGAATTGCACAAACGAATCCCGGAATCCTGCATCTGAAGTATTTTACTGCGCATCAGAAACGGAACGGAAGCCTGCGCCGTTGGTTCAGAGGAATGTCTCACAGGAGACAGGAGAGGAGAATTACTAACCAGCAGCTGTAAATTAAACAGCAATTATCTGTATTTATAATAATAATAATAATAATAATAATAATAATAATAATAATAATAATAATAATAATAATAATAATAATAATAATACATGCTGTAGCAAAAATAATGGATGGAGTAACATCACAATGCTCAAAATCAGTCTTCACTATTCTTCCCCGGGTGTCAAACTTGGAGGAAACAAAACAGAATCAGTCGTAACCCGCAGAAAATTTAAAATTGATCAGACAGAAACGGTGGGTTTTCCACTTACACTAAGGCATTCTGGTCCCCGCTTCAATTTCAGATGGTCGGACGGAGATGGACAGTTGGAGGGAGACAGGGAGCCGAATCACACTTCGTAGAAGAACACATTCGAGTGAAAATTCTGGCGACTTCATATCTATTTCTGACCGGGGGGCTATTAATTATTTAATGAGCCACGTGAGCGCACAAATTAAAATTTCAACACAAGCGGCTGTGTGTGACCTTTGTCTGTGTCTTTGCTAAATTTTCATTTCCTTTGGCGGGATCACCAGGCGCTCAGGTGGTATTATAAACTTGATTAATTCGGATTCATTAAATTGGTTAATTCAGTAATGAACATAGGCTAACCATACGCATTGCCTAGACTGGAGGAGAAAAGCGGGGTTTTAAGGTTAATCTCATGCTTTTCAGGTTGACGCCAAAAAGGGATATTTGGGCGTTAATTTTCCATGAACTCACAAAATATAACCCATTCGATTCGATTCAGCGTTAAGTTATAAGATAATATTAACATTTTACATGTATTTATTTTCAAAATTGCAGTCTATTGGACAGAAAGGAAACAAAAAGGTGTCCCAGAAGCGGAAAGTCACGCGATTGAACTGCTAACGACTTGATTTCCCCTATTTACATGCTGCGTGCTACTCTTTGTTTTCAGATAAACAGTACTGCAGTCGTCTATTGATATATCTGGCTTATAGACATATACACACGTCTGTCCCCTCCCTTATCGTCCCGTGTGCAAAAAAGGAGGTCCAGACAATGTGGCAAAGGTCAGAGGTCACAGAGAGCGTTCCAGCTTGATGATTGGGCAAAAGCGGTGGCCTCTGGGCGAACCCTGTGACTGCTTGGCAGCGGCAGGTACAGAGTCACCACTGGGCCTGGGGGTGAACCTGCGCTTAACACATAGGCTTTCACAGCAACCGATTTTATGGGCACAGTAACCGGCCTTGGCAGAAAGTTCATGAGGTCCCTTTGAGGGATAAGAGGCAATTTTTAACGGGATACTAGCGTCAAAGACTCTCGATTCAAATTTCAATATGGTTCTGCTGGGGGCACTAAATCTGACCACACAATTGCTTTAAAATACGAACCGCTTGGAGAGACTTAAATATATGAATGGAAGACAGGTGTTGGCTGGTCAATATGTTGTTGTTGGGGTTGTCAAACTGCGCATGCGCATATTGTCTCCATAGCATTCCTACTTGAACCTTCATTTTCACAATGCGATTATCCTGCCTCATAAATAACTTTCATCGCATCTAAATAGTCTCTAATTATGACTTTTTTATAACATATGTAGGCTATCTAGAAATATGCATATTTCTACATAGCCATGTGCATAAGTGTAAACATATGGTTTAATTATGACCTTTTTCTAAGAGTGAAAGCTCGAAAGGTCTGATCCCATAGTCAAAGAATTCTGAATTAGGGTTAGGGTTAGAAAGAGCAATTTCGTTCAGAGCTCAAAAAGAGCTATTTCGTTTTCACGTTTCATAATTATTTGTGGAATGGCACGAGTTTAAATGATAGGTTATGCGTTAAAAAGGAAGCAGTTGAAACCAAATCAAATTTTCCAGCAGACAGGAATCACTATTATAATAACCTACCAACTGGTTTCCCACCGTGTGGTGTGAACTCTTTACCGTCTAATCATTAACGAATTCCTTTATTTAAATTCTTACATTTCTTCAGTAAAGATGGTCGAGATAGTTACAGGTTTCTCACAATACTAAAATAAAATAAACATCTAATAGTGGTGATATACCGGTTAATGTATTTGATTATACAAGCAGAATATATTAATTAATGTATCTGAGCAAATGATTCTAACCGGTGATACAGTTTACTTATTCTCTATATATGTGCACGCTGTTTTCACACATTTCCAACCTTTCATTTGACAAAGCGGGGTCTATTCTGAATGGTGACATCTCAGCGCGGTTACAGTAGATTTAGCGCCTGAAAAAGGGGCATTATATTGCGCACAAAGCACCCCATTGGGGTCTCCACAGAAGACGAAGAGGGTTTTTTCAGCAGTTCCATGGTCTTTTTTAACGACATTCAACATGGTCAGCATCCCTCCCCATGAACAGAGAGGCTCTCTCCCACCGCATCACCTCATTGGAAAATCATTTATTCCAGTGATGTGCAATATAGCAGCCGTGCGTTGCTGGTTTGCATTTGCTTGCATGGAAACATGAGTGAAAGCTATTGCACACGATGTCAAAACAACGACTTTAAGCATGACTGGCTCAGATTTATTGGACGTTCAAACAACACCGCGGGCCCAGTACAGTGCACTTTCAAATACATTTTATTAGATATTTTCACTTATTTTGACTAAAATACACGACAACCTCAACAAATTCGACAAAATACAACACAGATACAAATACGAACCTTTTTGGTCGCATACGTCACAAAACGGCCTACACAATGCGCACAAACGGGGTGTCTACAGGATGAGATACATATGGTTTCCACCACACATATAAATGTTTGTACCGCAGATGATAGACTTCTCACGATTTGTCTTTATTTACAAGTCAGTCACCTGGCATTGGCGTGTTTACAGCAGCACGGCCACGCGCTCCCTCCCTCGTGAGCGCATCTCAGTCCCCAGCCACACGCTCCCTCGTGAGCGCAGCTCATTTCCCAGCCACAAGCTCCCTCGTGAGCGCATCTTAGTTCCCTGGTTTTCACTGAACACTCGATATCCAGCCCTTTTTAACACTACCGTCCAGAGTCTATACATTTTTTTTGTAATGAGAGAAAACACATTTGCATGCTATCCTTTGCAGCAGGTGCGATGGGGTGGGGGACAAAAAGAGATAAAGGGAAAGATGGGGGAGTCCATTATATCGGATCAAATGTGATACTCTCCATAAGAGACTGGTTCAAACTCTGACGGACCCCTCTCAGTCCACTGGCCCGGCGATTTTCCGGAGGCCGTGCACTATAGGTGCGTGGCACAGGCCGTTTGGACCAGTTCTTTCTGATGGGAGGGCGTTTTCACGTGCTGGTTTCCGGAAGACGAGGCGCTGCCGGATCGGATCTTTGTATTTGGAAGCTTGTGGTCTTTTTTCCACTTCATCCTGCGGTTCTGAAACCAGATCTTGACCTGACGTTCGGACAGACACATTGTGTGCGCTATTTCCACGCGCCGACGTCTGGTTAAGTAGCGATTGAAATGGAACTCTTTCTCGAGCTCCAAAGCTTGCTGTCTGGTGTAGGCGGTGCGCGACCTCTTGGGCGGTCCTCCGTTGTAGCTTGGGCTAACTAAACACAGGCAAAAGCAAGCAGGTGTTACGGACACATTAATTTTATGCCACTTCTCAAAGAAGGGAATTTCCCGTGACACCTTATCTTATATTACGATCAAATAAAACGTATGACAAATTGCGTTGTGCTGAAAATCTAACACAACATGCTCTCTCTCTCTCTCTCTTTTTGTTTCATGTTCAATCTCAGGGATTCAGACATTTGCATTTGCAGATGACCTCAAAGTGTCTAATTTAGTGACGTAATGTCCCGGTGTACACATATCCAAGCTATTAAAATCACTAAGAAAAACAGCAGGGATATCGTGTCTTGGCTGCCGTCCAGGGTAAGAGAGATAGTTTGGGTTAAAAGCAGCTACGGCGCACGGCTCGTGCAGGGGGACACAGCAATAAAATTTACGAGGGTCTTTAATTACCGACCTAACAGTTCGGAGCTCGTAAATATCCTGAATGGGGCCAATACAAGAATGGGCGTTCGCACGTTCCTTAGGGCTGTCTAACTGCACAGGATGGGCAATTTTCAGAGTGACAAGTTTCTTACCCGTGTTAACGTGCACCTTCTTCATCCAGGGATAGACCACGGGCTCCTTTGCCTTCTGCGCGGGCGGAATCGTCTCGTTGGAGAGGCTGCAGTCGTTGGGAGCGACAGCCCCTCCATCGCCGTTGGAAATCAAGCGAATATCCCGGTTCTGCGATATGGGCTGGGACTGGATATGAGCGGGGAATTCTTCCAGTCCGTTTGAGGGTGCATTGTTGTATTCGTAGGCAGGTTCCGTGTAGTTTGACCGCTGAAACGACGCCTCATCGTGATGAGGAAAGCCCGGAGCTTTCGGCGGTTCGTAGTACTCAGAAGGGGTGGGAATGTAGCCGTTCTGCTGGTATTCCTCGCATGGAGGGAACGAGGGTTCGATGTAGTTTGAGTTTATCAAGTATGAACTCATGATCATTAATTTCTGAAGTGCAATAATACTAATTTTTATAGCGCTGTCGTTTTTCTCATCTCCACAAAACCCTCCTCCCTCCCCTGTCAAATGTACAAAGTTGGGAGGTCACGTGGAGAGCTCCACCAATCATAGGCGCTCCTGGGGGCATCGTGTAAACACACACCAATAGTAAACCTGGCTAGAGCACGACGAAATTCATCGGACAGTCTATGCTGGTGTTTTCATAATTGAATAAAAATGTAACCATGAAATTGATTTACCGAATGTATCAATTTCATTGTCATGATGATTTTAAAACTTAAATAATTTTCATGTCAGACCAAAAGTTCACGTGTCAATCTATGTCTATGTCATTGGCACAATAAACTTTCATTTAAAAGCAGATTATTAGAGACCACTGGTTTTTAAAAAGCTAATTTAAAGAACGGTTCAGGGGTTTTCTTTAAACCAACAAAATATTATGGACCTCTACAACCTGTTTGCCAAGAATGTAACACTGTACTGCGCACTCACGTTTTGAATAATTGGAAACAAAAACTCTGAAATTAAAAACGGAAAGCCTGCTAAAAAAAAAAAAAAAAAAAAAAACAGGCCACATTACAAACACAGGTGTGATTCTCCTTGCGTCGGTCTACTCTCAGTTAAAATTAAACAGTAAATCTCGCTATATCAAATTTCCATCTGCGTATCATTACCTTTCCCTGTTGTTAGCTATTTTTGCGAGCAAAAACTCGATTTTTGATTTCTGCACCGGAAACAAGTTCGAAAAATCCTAAGTCTACATATTTTCAGCTATGAGATTGTTTCATAATATGTAAACATGTTCAATGTAAACTCAGCCAATTCAACAGAAACCAGACAAGCAGGCCGAAATGGCTGCTCTTGTGCACTAGGCCGAACACAAAAACGATTAAAAACACTAATTAATTTAGGGCATTAGAAAGAAAGCCCCACAATAAACGAAAAAAAATCATAGATATCTCATACATTTTATACCACACGCAACAGCATTAAAGTCACAGATGCTGCCAGAGACGCTGCTGTTTATTTTAACCTGCGTAAAGACTTCTCGCCTTCTACCAAGAGTGTTCCCTCACCTTTTTATAATATGTCAAGACTTAATCTTCACATTCATTTTTCTGTTTTTACGTGGCTATGCTTGACTTTCATACACAATTCACTAATTATAATTATGATAAAGTTAGCTAGAGATTATTATTATTGTTGTTGTTGTTGCAATTGTGTGGTAATTATTAAATAATATTAGTATTTGTAATTATGTTAGTGGTAACAAAAGTGCTCTTGCGGTTATGCACCGTAATTTATCTGGGATATGACATCGCTGTAATAGTCAGAGGAAGAAAATTATGAAAGACTTGGCTCACTCTTGACACCTTCTTATCTAAATCTGCAGCAAGAAGCTCAAGCCAGGCTGCGGTTTTTGGAAAGTGTGCTGAGATTGTTAACATATTGCCTACCCTTCTCCAGCCGTTCTGGCAGTCCCTCACTTTTTCAGAAGTCTTAGGCCATCCTGCATTTGTAATGTTGCCATTGATGAGGACGGCCTACATTTTATTTCTCGGCCGGTGCGAATCAGGCAGCAACGTGAATCAGTCCACATACAATCTAAATTTGAATATGAATCATACAGCGCGACAGCATACAGAAAATAAATCCCTCCAACTACGACGTTCCTCACGTGCCCGGCTTGTCTCGCGGGTTGGAATCCCCCACTCCTCCTATCTCTTCCGCCACAGCCTGCCTCCATCCGCCTCTTTATCCGCGTGAAAACGGGGTCGCGAGAGTATCAGCGGCAAGCTTCCACAACAGTCCCCTGATCAGCGGGGCCTACGCGCAGGAACCCAACTTCGGAAATGTCAGAAACGGGTTTCCCGTCTCTTTTGCAGGCAAAACCCCACTCCAGCTTCGAAATGACCGAAAACTGACACCGTTCCCACTTTATTTTCTTATTAATCTCTCGCATTGACAGTCTTTGTTAAACAACAAGGCGTGTCCTTCACTAGGCGACATTTTCATATTTGTTAGACGCAGTGACCTGAAGTTCACCCCATACTTGGACTTCGTATTTCCAAGGTCTATGTGACTCTGAAGAGATAAGTGAGCGCTTTGCACGGGTCAACAGCCAATAGCACCCCAAAAGGGACAAAAACGGCCCAGAATTGCCATTTTAAAGCATGAAGTTGTAGCTTTAAATGGCTTTCGCTGTCTGACTCTCATGTGAATCCGTGCCCCATGTATTCGTTGTAGCTTCAGTACAGGAAGAGAACTACGGGTATATACAGACTTCTCAGCCCGTAAGTCTATTTAATTTGTCAATGCTTAGCATTATAAATTCAGTTATTCAAATATGCACTGAAATGTAAACATACACAAATATTATATTTAAACATTATACAATCAACTGAATTATTTCTGTGATTAAATCGTTAATAATACCACTGTTACTGTCTGTGAAATATAGTAATAATATAGCATGGAAGGCTATATATATCAAAAAGTATTTATTTTGGCCTTGCGAGCAGAAGAGTTTAGTTTATTTACCGCTGTGTAGGATTAGCTGTGATTTGATTCATCAGAAAAAGGTCGTTAAAGGTTTGGAACAGTATCATATATTTTTGGTTCATTACTACGCGCTAATAATTGTCTTCCACCTCTATATAAAGACGCTGTAAACGCCGATACTGTGTGAACAGCAATGGTAAACCTTTTTTTTCTGAGTTTCCAAGAATCCCGCTGTGCATCAGGTATGACTGCCGAAATAAGAAATTTGTTGTAATGCTAAACAAACTGTTAAATTTCAGATCAAAATGAAATGTTTAGTTCAAAGTAATAACTTCTAATTTAGTTTTCTGCTCATGTATGGCGAGCTACGCACAACACACCTTTAAGCAAGCTGCCAGTTTTGCTTGATTGTTCGCTTATAGCCAACACTTTGCATTTAATCTGAATGAAAACTTAAGCAAGGACACGTTTGATGGCTATCATGGACGATTGAAGCCTAGATCATATATTTTCGATAGTTCGATTAAGAATTAAGCAAAACGCCTGGCACTATGAGTGAAAGAGGAAATAATATCTTAAATAAGTAATTCGTTAATTGACTTTTGGCTCTCAGCTCCGTTCCCTGAATGGAACACTGTGCTGCAGAACGGACTTAAGTCAGGCTTCACACTTTGATATCTTTTTCTTATCTAATTCGAAAGGAAAATTGGAGGGATCGAAATGATTCATTTTAATTGGTTGTAAACGAATTAGAAAGTGTATGTGGAGCAATCTACAGCACCGAGTTTTCCTTCGCTTGTACACAGAAGCGCATTTAAATTGTTGATGCTATTTTGGAATATTTTCAATGAGCAGCTCGAATTTGCTTCCATTTTATATACAGTTTGTCGTGTATTGAAAAGGTGGGCTGAATGAAATGTAGAAGATTATTATCAGTGAGTTTCCAAAACTAGGATGCTTTCAGAACACAAGGAGACATCTACATTACATCACGGTTTCTCCTTTACTAATATTGAACAAAATACCAGGGATATTTTTTATTTGGAAAAACGTTTGAGAAGTTCGGCCAGTAACAAAATTAATGAAATAATTTCAAACAAGGTTATGTCTGATTGTGAGTTAAAGACACAGAACGAATATTTTGTCTAATTTTCGACAATGTTTTATTTAGGGTGAGATTAAATCAAACGGTCGTTGTCTCTGTAAATACATATGCGATTCAGTCAAAACAGTCCTACCTTATGGAACTATCGTATTTCTATTATTCTATGAAAATTAGAAGGACACCAAATGAAATGTTTGCATTCTCATAACATATTACATACTTAAAAAACGTGTTGTAATGTAAAATGTCTTTGCAATGTCCGAGCGACTGCAGACTTGGCTGTTTCTACATGATTTAGAAGATTGCGAATTTATCTTATAACACACCATGGGCTGTTACAATGGTGACAAAATCTCTACAAAATGTACAGTTGTCTCCAAATCCCAAAACAGGCATATGTTACAATATAATAACACGTATAATACCTTTTACATATAAAGTAATATTTAATCCACAAATAAATATAGTCTCAATCTGTAAGGACACAGCGTCATACTACTTCCCAGGCTTCATTCGAAGCGATTAGCCCAGTTGTCTCCGCATGGTAAAAATGGTGATCGCAGAGTTGTTTGAACGTGCACATTATTTAGTGAATATCTGGCCAGACTATTAAATATTCATAGACAAAATTCATTACTAAACATTCTTTTTTAGAAAGGCTATATAATTGCGTTTCCATTCAGAGTCGATATGCTATGTAAATTGACGTAAGTTGATATAATGCGGCTAGCACTTGAACAGAGATGTTGAATTTGGATACATTTAAAACTGTTTGTTTTTGGGGAGATTCAATCTAACTACAACGGGATAGGGTCAGTTAGCCTACATGAGTGGGAAATCGTTGATGGTAGTTTACTAGAACACAATTCTGTAAACTATCATTTTACATTTATTTTATTTTTACAGCCTCATTTTAAAAATGCGGATGTATCTTGGAAGCAGCACCTTGTACTCCGGGTCGGTTGGTTTATGAAGCACTGGGACCTTTCGGGCGGATTGCTCCGCCAGATTGATCAGGAGGGAATCAACCGACAATTTTCATTCAATGAAAAATGTCACAAAAACGTGTCTAAAACCTGGGCTGATTCATTTTCTGATTCTCAGAATATTCATGAATTAAACAGGTTGCTCCATTAGAGCTCATTCTCAAATATTGTTCTTCACACGCTTATTTTTGCAAACATGGGTCTTTAAAGTTGTTAAAAAATGTATATTTCAATAAAATATCAGAGTAGCACAATAATAAAATGCGAACTACTCCATCTGGTGCCGTTGGGCTGAGGAACCCAGCGCCCCAGCGATTTCTGACCCGGGGTCACCTCGCACCGCGGGTTCACGCGGAGTTCACGGTGATACATGTGTAATTCAAAGCTATTTTATCTTTTGTGCTGAGAGTCAAGATCGCTATTATAACGCTGGCATCGAGCGCTGGCTGAACAGATGACGAAGACGTGTTCAGAGCGTAAACTTTTGACCCTCATTTTTCCTCGCGCTCATCCGCCCCATAGTCGCAGCGTGGCCACCGGACGGACGGTTTCTGTATAGATGCGACGCCTGGCCTCGACGCTCCCTTTTCTCCCATTGGCTGAGAGAGCAGATCGCATCAGTCAAACCGCTCTGTTGCATTCACTGTAGTCTCTGGGCAGGTTTACCATCTGACTAGGACAGGACTGATCGGCTCACTCCAAAGGAATAATGGTTTTACATCTCTCTACCAAAACATCAAAAACATGCACATACTATCTGCTCTAAGTGCATCCCATAAACACTTCCTCCATGCACCTAACATGCATGCAAGAGCCACAACTGTTTTCACAGTCCAAACACGTGATGTGCGTCTTTGCCCCCTTGTTCTAAGCAACTAATTCGAAAAGCTAACATTATACAGGTTTATCTATAACTCCTAAAAACTATTGTTACTTTTTACAGGCTAAAAAATTAAAAGAATATTTGCAGCATATGACTTAAACTTATCGTTCAAAGCTGAATAATCCTTGCAATGTCCTGTTTGTGACAGTATAAAACTTAACCAAATCCACGCTGGATGCTCTCAGAGGGTTAACTTGATAATCAGGCGGATTGTTATAATTATTTCGAAGCTGCGCTGAATTAATATCTCAGAGCGCGCGCTGCGGTGACGGTGAACTTGGCCTAAAGCGAGCTCTGCTGGTGGCTGGTGGATTTATCTTTCTACTGTTTTTGACCTCGCGGTGAACCTCTCGCAGATCCATTTCTCTCTCTCTCTCTCTCTCTCTCTCTCTCTCTCTCTCTCTCTCTCTCTCTCTCTCTCTCTCTCTCTCTCTCTCTCTCTCTCTCCTCTCTCTCTCTCTCTCTCTCTCTCTCTCTCTCTCTGTCTCTCAGGACACAGTAGAGACCCCCTTCTCAGCGATGCTAACCAACCCTACAAGGATTCCGGATGAATTTAATAGCGCCATGAAATTATGACCATGTAACTGAAGCAAAAGCATGTTTCGTCTTGTTCAATATCCATAAACATAAACCCATAAAGGCGAGTTAGTTGCCATGGGGTCTTGCGAGCAGATTTAAGTTGAATTATGAAATATGTAGTTCTGAATGAACGCTCCCTGATTCTGCGCAGTCTTTAGCTTTATGGTCCGTGCAGATGTTTGCGGGCGAATTAGTGACAACAGGCGGTAACGAAAACCAAACTATCGTTGGGTAAAAGTAATGGCCGTTCAGCCACACTCTGGACACGAATTACTGATTACTGCTAACAGAATGTAAGCGATATTGGTACTTGAGAGTGTATTCACTATAAAAGTATTTGCTTGGCACAGGGGGACAGGCTTCATTTTGGTATTCTGTGCCTCAGATTCTGATTGCAGCTGCTTTATAAAAAAATCTTTCTTCCTGAATGAAACAGCTGCACTTCTCTTGACTGACATCACCTCTGCACCAGTGTATTCAAGCCAAAAATGCACGCCTTACAGTTTTCCATAAATGTTCTTAAACATGTTTCAGTGATTATTTCTGTGTAGAATAATGCAGACGATACTATTACAGTTAAAAATGCTTAGCCTAACAAAAATGGGTGCTTCAAAGTGTGGAGAGGACAATTCTAGGTATGTATAATAATTCAACGCAAAAATTCTGAAAGTAACTCAGTTATCCGGTATAACGGCCTTTCAATGATCTTTTTTTCTGTAAATAGTACCATGCACGTGCACAAATATTTAATGGGACTCGACAGGGCAGGCTTAGGCATGACCATGAAGCACAAAATTATATCTTAAGGAAATGTTTACTCAATGACAAAACACTTCTGCAATAGTTAAGGACAAACTGGGGAAAATAGTCACTTTAATACTTTAATAGGCTGCAGCAGTTCAAAATATTATAAATATTCCTAAAAATGTCAGAAGCAATTTGCTTAAACAAAATCAAACGAACTGGATGGATTCTTCCTGAGTGGAAAACAGGCCATATGCAGTGAAACTCCCATTTCGCATGCCTCTCCTCGCAAAAAAAGGAGAGGATTCCATGTTTTGGAGCTAACAGAAGGTAGGAATTTAATCTAAAGATAAGTGATAGTCATGCGCAACGTATTGTTCAACTTTATCCCAGACAAACATCAAGTATTTAAATCAAACACTTAAACAAGTCCTAAAACGTGATGGCATATAGCTCTGTCGGAACAAAACACACAAAAAACTTCAAATGAGGTACAAGGAGGTCACTATGGTATTTAATAACCTATAACCGACATTTTTATTTCAAGCTAACAACTAAAATATCCCCTGAAATTCCATGAAACCAAATGAGATGGAATTTCCTTTCAGAGACACACCGTTCGCCCCATTGTTTAGGCAAAGGCTTTATGACGTGTCATAAAACCTTCCACAGAATTCCACCTCACGTGGAACCGCGATTTCTCTCTGAATCCAAAACCGAAGAGAACAACAGTCATGTGGTATACTGAGGTTAGTTTCACTACAGGGCCATATCAACAAACCTGTTTAACTTCAATTTTAAGTCACTCCTTGTTTGGCCACAACGACACAAGCGAGACAGTCTGAGAATTTAACCTCAGAATCATAAACTTGCCATTTTTGAGAGTAGACAGATGCAGAATAAGCTACAGGGGCCTATTAAATCCAGTAACAGATAGGCCTAGTTATTCTAAATTCTAGAAATTAGTTGTGAGGATAATAAGACAGTCGGCCAAAAATTGGGAGATAGTGGGCGATGGGGTCGCACCATGTGCCTAAAAAGAAGCCATTAAAATGCCGTCCGACTTGGAAATGGAGGCTACGAAAAATCTGCCAGGGGTAATATCCCAAACGTTAAAATCGTTAGATTTGTAGTACATAAAACAATCATTGATGGATAGAAATCCTCTTTCACAAGCCTGGCTCTGTGGGTGGGGTGGCGGGGGGAGGGGGGGCCGAAGGTAGGGGAAATACTGCTGTGGCCCATGCGGACAGTGGCACAGACAGTAGAATAAATTGAGAGAAAACTTACCAGGCGCAGAGATCCGTTTTCTCATGTTCCTGATGTGCGCTCTCTCCATCGCGTGCTACTCTGAAAGAAGAGCGGCTACAATGGTCAGGGAACACTTACAGCCTGCAAGAGAGTCAAATGAAGCCCTGCGTCAGTGCGATTATATGTTATGTGAAATATACCGTTGGATGTCAACTCCCCAAAACCATAAAACTTACTTTAATGGCACCACGTGACCGTTTATAGCCAGTGAGCCTGTCTGTCGCTGCCGTGGATGATTTTACGATCTAATTCATAGACAAAACCCCCATTCATTTGGCACCCAAATGTCATGCAGCCGGAACTGGGCTAATAAAGTTTACAGCTCTAAACTTAAATAGGTTCTCTAAGAGGACTTGGCTCGAGCTGGGGCTCAGAGCCCCTCGAGCCGGTTATTGGTCAGGACCGTTTAAGCCCCACGCGCAAGGGTGAGTACAGTAAACTCAATACTTTTATCTGTTGATTTTCCACAGAACTGAGATCAAGTAACTTTGATTAAGATAAACTGAAACTAAAAAGAACCTAAATATTTTGGGGTTATAGTTAATGAAAAGTACCTTACACCTGTGTTCAAAACAAAATGTAGCTCAGTATTCATTAATATGACGGAAAGGTCCTGTTCTGTTTACTCTCACTTCATATGTATATATTATATATATGAATCTCTCTCTCTCTCTGTATGTATATATATATATATATATATACATATATATATAATTTATATACAGTATATATATCACATATGAGACATTTGCGCATAATAAATATACTACCATTTCGAAACATTCCGACTTTTTTCCCCTCAGACGTTCACATATTTGATATCATAGAATAGTATATAAGTAAACAGTGAACAACTGTTGCAGCTTAAAACAAATTCAGCGTTCTCAAGTGCAGGAAACCTTTCCAGTACAAAGTTTTTTATTACCATTTTGGAATTTGTTTTTATTTCCAGTCATTCTTGAAAAACATTTACAAAAGCGGATCACAATGAAGCCGAACATTCAGACAAGAGTCTTCAGGGGAACGTTTCACCAACACACCAAAGCTCGCGCAGTTCTGAACAACGGCTCACACAAGCTCGTGCAAATAATGGTACAAAGGCACAGCTAAAACACGGGATTGGAACTTCAGAGCTCCTTTACGTTTTCACAGCGCACAACAGTTACAGTACAAGGTAGGTAGTATTTCTGGTCAGAGAGGAATAGAAACCTGGGTTTCTTTGACAGCTTAGAGCAATACATTAAACGAATGCATACATACGTACATATATACATACATACATACAAATAAGCAACAGACATTGTTTTTATTTATTCATTAATTACTTCACTTTTTCAGTCAGAATCCAACACATAACTTCTGAGCTGGCTAATAAACGTTTACGTTTTTTTTACTGTCAGGCGATGACTTCAAAAGTGTAAATAAGTTAAACATATACCTCGATTTGTTTACAATAAGCTCAGACAAAGATTTACAGAAAGCTGGTCTACTCACACAAGAATTACCACGCGGTCAAAAATAGGAAGTGGCTGAATAGCCTGCAGTTTTTGTCACGGCAGAGCCTTGGAAAGTCTCGAGCACTGCAGGGTATAATCCTCATTCCCTTCCAGTACTTTTTTGGAGTGCTCGGAAATTTATGGACGGTACCCGCCTCCTGCTGCAGCCATGCTCATGCTTTTGAGTTTATTGTCTTTTTTCCATTTCATCCTCCGATTTTGAAACCAGATTTTAATCTGTCTCTCAGAGAGACACAGAGCGTGCGCTATTTCGATTCTCCGCCTGCGGGTCAGGTACCTATTAAAGTGAAACTCCTTCTCCAGCTCCAGGGTCTGGTACCGCGTGTAGGCTGTCCTGGCTCTCTTCCCCTCTGGTCCGGCCATACTGTCTGGTACACAAAATTCCACCCTTACAACCCCAGCAGTATAACAGAACACACACACACACACACACACACACACACACACACACACACACACACACACACACACACACACACACACACACACACACACACACACACAATTGAATGTAACCTGCAATTTCCTCGTATGTTATAGCCTTATTATAATAAATATTTCATATTTAATGTAACTGTATTTGTTCAATTATTTAAAAATATTTCTGGTAAATTGTTGCACATATTCCTCAAGAATAACAAAGAAACTCGTCAACTAATCACTTTTTTGTCCCATGAAGAGCAAGAGTATTTTTGTATCCCACTCATGGCTACATACCGCATGTTGAGCCACTGTAAGGTCACTGTAAAGCAGATATAGGAGAATCTATTCACATTCCATGTGTGGATTCTGGACGATCAACGTGCATGCACGCCGTTGTTTATCTGCGCCAATTTGCTAAATTTGACTGTTTCAACAAGCACCTATAGTTTTAATAGACTGAGCGCCTAAACCACACCATTCACACTCATATACAGTTGCACACACGAAAATGGCAATGGGAAACAAAACGCATTAAATAGCTGTTGTCTTTACCGTGACTTATGTGCAGTTTTCTCATCCATGGATAAATTTGGGGTTGGATACCCTCGGAGAGGTTTTGTGAAGTTGGCCGCGCGCCGCCCGCGGGCTTGTCCGCTTCAGAGACGGGTGCCGCCGCTGGGACACCTTCCCTGTTAAGCCGCGCGCTGCCACCATTAGAACTAGAGGAGGAGGAGGCGGTGGGGCTCGCGACGGAGTTTTTAACGGCGCAGAGACTTTCGCTGACCGGGGAGCTGGCAACAGAGGAGCAAGGTAACGGGTCAGGTGGAGGCGAGTGTGTTGCCGTTGCGGACTGACTATACCTGCTCGACTCTGCGGAGGAGGCTGAGGCGCTGGGCGTGTATCCCTGAGCTCGCTCACTGACACCAAAGTGGTCGGAAGTAGACCGCCCGATACTGAGATCCATCCCGTTGAAGCCATAGCCGTACCTGCTGGCGTGCATGCCCGCAGAGTCCCTGTATTGCCCGCTCGCTGAGCTGTGATCTCCATAGTTATGTAACGGGTAGTCCGCGCCATTTGGATAGCGACCGCAGAATGAGTTTACAAAATAAGAGCTCATTTGTTGATGATAATAATTACGCCGTTGTTATTATTATTTAGAGAAAATAATATGAGTGTGCTTGATTTGTGGGTCTTGATGGTTTTGTGCGTCTATTGCACCCCTGCACAATTTATGATGAATTATGGAAATGACGGGGACATGTACTTGATTCCCTCCTACGTAGGCACCCAAATATGGGGTACGGCTCGGAATCACGTGCTTTTGTTGTCCAGTCGTAAATCCTGCTTGATGACCTCCAGAGGTAAACTCGTGCACAAACAGGGGAGGCGGGTTGGATATTCGTGCCGGGGGCGCGCGCCTCGGAAGGGCGCCCCCAGCCCCTGCATCTGCTTGCGTTGTCGAGGCGCGCCACCCACTGGACACCGAGTAGAAATACAGCAGTGGCGTCAGTCAGGGAGATGTCGGGGGTCGAATAAAGGTTAACACACGCAGCGGTTAAGAAAACGCCTGGTGCGACAGTTCCAAGGGCTAGGAGGAGAAAAGATGAGGTATGAAGGCCAAACTAAATTTGCCCAAATCCCCCATTTTTCTAAATCAAAATTACAAACAAAACAAAAAATCTGATGAATATTCCAAATATTAAAATACAGCCTATTTCACAGGGAATAATGTAAAATATCCAAATAATACTAGTAAAAATGTTTACTAGTATTATTTGGATATCCGCCTCATGTAGACACATTTTTTTCATCGACAATATCAGTGGATCAATTACCATTTAAATTGCCAGGATTTTATTATTTGTTTTTAGCTTTTTGTAATTATTTCCTGCTTTTGTGTACGAATATTTATAGAATATATAATACAATGAAGAAAAGACTACATTTACATGTAAAAAGTAAATAATTTATAAGGTGTTATGATCGCAAAGCTAATCAGAATTCACATAATTCCCAAAAGAACGAGCTGAGGATAAAAGTTTAGTCAGATATTTTGGTGCTTATTTTAGCAAATATTACGAAACAAAATTCTTTTTAGGCTGATCTCAGATTATTTTATGGATAAATTGCCTTTGCATTTGATAAGTATTTTATTTCATACATATTATGTAAGTATCTTTTGCGTGTTTGACTCAGTGACTATAGGTTTATTTTGGACGAAGATTTTTATACTATCGATGACATGTAAATAAAACTGTTCAATTTATACGGATCACGCGCGACACAATGTAGTTTATGAATATTTTACAAATGAACTGATCTCAAGATAAACCAACAGCTAAACTGATATTGGTGAAAATAATTGTGTGATCTGACGTTGTGGATCTCACGGTCAATGGCCATGAAAAAGGATGAAAAGCCATGTATGTATATAATACCGAGCCTATTCTATGTTATTTAAATATGTAAAACTAAACAAATGTTGAGATAAAGCAATCACCAATTTTACTGCAGCACCGCGTTTTCAAAATCTTGATACTGTCTCAGTATTCAGACATTCAGCTCGAAGATGGTTGTTTGTTCGAGGATGTTAGGAGGAAAATACATTAACTATTCGTGTTTTTCATCCGAGAGGAGACAGAGCGGTCACTGGCCTCCACTCTGATATTCCTCTAAGCTATGTCTTCATTGGCAAGGAGAGCATGGCGTACACACACCACTTGTTTTGTTTTGTTCTTCTCGCTTCGTCACGGGAGCATGGAAATCTCTGGTACAAATCTTCGGCTCAGAGCCGAAGAGCCGGTGTGTCCGCCGCACTTCCCGTCACTTCAGAACAATGAATCGCAGTTACTTTCGGGGGGCAGGGGTCACACTACAGTCGGAAAATACGTGTCATATTGTTGTATCTTGTGCGTTTATTTAAATATATATTTCATATGGCATTTAGGCTATATTTGAAATACAATATTGAATATTTTCCACCCTGTCATTTTCTTCTCATTGTTGTTGTTGCTCTTCTTCTACTCATATTATTATTAGTTGTAAGAGTAGCCTAGTAGGCGACGGGGGAGTGGTCAGAAATTCTGGCCCCTGTACAAAGGCAGGCTCTGTGATTTTCCAAGATTTTCGTGGGCCCCTTCAAATCCTTAGGCCCTGTGGGCTTACTGCCCTTTCCCCCTGGTGCTACGCCCCTGATAGTAAGAGAATAAATAGTAGTAACCAAGCTTGTATCATACATTTACTATTGTTATTATTAATATTATTATTATTATTATTGTTAGTAGTAGTAGTAGTAGTAGCAGTAGTAGTAGTTGTAGCAGCAGCAGGCTAATAGGCTAGTATAGGTGAAATAGTTTGTTCCTTGACCTGACATGGTGGAGACGTGTATTTCCAGTTGTGTGTTTGTTTTCTTGGGTTGGGCAGTCGGCCCTGCGTTGTGACGCTGAATGTTCACTCTCGCTCGGTCACCGCAGCGCGTGCTAGCTACCCTCTCTCTATGACCCCTCTTTCCTCCTCTTTTCTCACTGGCGGAAAATTCTACCCGTGGTCTACATGCTCTGTGAGACGCAGGAGAGCGCCGCAACACTTCCATGCTTTGCGTACAGAACACACTGTTCCCAGGAAAAAATAAAGACAAAACTACAGGCACTCGAATTGCCTTGCAATTCTCTCCCTGTAGCATGCGCAGTAGCTCGCATAAAAAACAGACTGATGTGGCAATGGGCCAAGAATGCGAAGAGGAAAACTTGACCACTATATGTCAGCTTATATGTTTGTGCGCGATATCCGATACACTTCATAGGGGGATGGCTAACAGACAGGTGACTGATAACTTTGATCACTGATAATCTGGGACTCATGTAGCGGAGAAGAATATGATTCCTCATAGTAACTTGTAACACAGTAACTCCTCTAGGGTCGGGGTTTAAATGACAGTGTCCCCGTTCCTTGTCTCAGGGCTCTGTTGCTTTCACACGCGCGAGGGTGACAAAACAGCTGAGTAAACAACACTCAGACCTCGGAAATTACCGTATCATAGAGCTCGCGCCCAGTAGGGCTCAAGAAAACCTCTAAACAACCAGGCCAGGCTACCACAAGCTAATGTATCGTTATTATTATTATTATTATAATTATTATTATTGCTATAATTTGCATATATTTGCCATTCATTCCAATTCTTACCTGAAATTCTGAAGCAATTCCATTGTTATCATAATGTGTCCTGAATGTTCTGACTCCTTCCTAAAATACCAGCTGTCCAAACGAATTTTATCAATAAAATAATCATTACAAAATATCTGTGGCGTTGTAATTGGAAATAAATAGTTTACAATTTCATTTGTAGATTCAAGTTTCAAATCAGCAATGACTACATTCATCAAATGTCGTCATTGCTTAAAGATAGTTTTTAAATCAACACCGCATTCTGATCCAAAGGACAGCCATGGGAATGTGATGACTACAGAAACCATTATTTATCATAAAAATATGTTGTTTTATTATAATTCGTAATTATAGAGTGTTAGCCATTAACATAATGACAATACACTAATTGTTACAATGTTGAGACTGCAGTATCATGACTAATAATAATAATAAGAAGAAGAAGAAGAAGAAGAATGCATTTGTGTAAACCAGTTGAAGAGCTTTGCAGGAATCATGCGTAAATTAACGTTGACTGCATAATTTGTAGCTGATGTTTGGTTAACGTCACCATCTTCGGTAACAAAAACAATATGCCGAAAATGCTGAGCAGCACCACTGCGAGACATATCTTTCCCCCCCCCCCCTTTACACAGCGTTCCTTACTGTCAGCGATTCTCAGTCTCGATCTGAGGTATTGTAACAGAGGGTTACTAGGAATTAAACACTTGCATGAATCATACATTAAAAGCTGTGCAAAGCGTCACAGCAGAAGCACCAAATAGATTTTAATGACATGCGAGCACAAACGGAAGGCTGTTGTTCAGCCGCATTTCGGCTCAAACTGCACACTACTTTTACAAACCACAAGGGGGCAATATACAACACCAGGGCAGACTCTCCGGAAGAGTTTCCCCACACCACAACACATTATTCGCACATTATTAAACATGAATAAAGATAGAAACAGAAATTCAACATAGCAAACAGCTATGAAGCAACAAGAACCCACTGCAGAGTCATAACATTTAAACAAACACAGCGTATCAATTTATTTGAAAGTAATATAAATTGTTAATATGAAGAAATTTTTGTATATATGATTTTCTGTATAAATATGCATGCATATTGTACAAGGTATATTTGTATGTATTTCTAGGTGTGTGTTCATGGGGCTTGTGGTTTAACTATCACAATTTTACGTTTTAAAATAGTTTAATTATATAGCCTACTGTCAAACACTGGTCTTAAAACTTTAATTACTTCTCACTGATTTAATCCACATACAGCAACAGAATTGGTTACCCTGACTAATAATCACAAAAACATGTTCATCCAGTTTATGCATCGTTTCTATGTCAAGAAGTTAAATATGATTACTACGAACAGTCCAGATTAAAAATGTAATCAATGCATTCCAATCAATTTGATGTGAATCATAACTTGATCAATGGTCAGTAATCCACAGTCTTACCTTCAGGAAGAGGGCTTCGGCGGCGCGCTGTGCGGCTGACAGGTGTGGATGTGGGGCACGCGGGAGGATCCGCGTGCTGGGGTACCAGGCGGATCCCCCGTGTGATTCACCACCCCCTCTTCTACCCCTCCGAATCCTGCCCTACCAGCGGAATCCATCTGCAGTCCACTAGTGGGTATTCCGAAATTCTCAAGCAGGGGATCTGGTTTGTTTTCGCCGTATGAAACAAAACCCGTCCACACCGTGTTCGCCACGGTAAAAACAAAGGAGCGAGCGGAGAGAGAGACGAAGCAGTGAGGGACTGCGAGCAGAATGCAGCTCTGTTCTCCACAGGGAAATTATACATAAAAAGTTCATGTTCACGGCAACAATCCACATGACCGGCCGCGGCCAATGGAGAGACGAAGCGCCTCGTAAAGTTGTATTGCAAAGTTGTAAATTTTCATACACAACAACGGATTTATGACTCTGTGCGCGAGGGGGCGGCAGGTCAGGGCTAGGCGCCATTTTACCTGAAGGGCGAATACAGAGTGCTAAATGAGCTTAACATTCCACAATGATATGGACCAGAGTCCGTCTGGCATCAGGGCTAATGAACGCCCTAGGAACTCAAAGCTTCGTATTCTCAGATATTTGAATGTGCGGCCTGGGAAAATTATTTTCTTTGTGTGTTTCTGTTATGTTATGTATCTGGGTCTACGTCTACCGGGGTGTGGGGTTTTTGTTGCCTTTTTAAAACGGATCACCATTTTAAACTATTACATTGAATTGTAACTGTTTTGAAAGAATTATTATTATTATTATTATTATTATTATTATTATTATTATTATTATTATTATTATTATTATTATTATTATTAACGTGAGCAATTCCAGTTTAGGGATGGACCGAATGATCCTTTTATTTTCTCCAACATAAAATATGCAAATAAAATAAAAACAAAACTTGAAGCATAGTAGTGCATATAGGTTTTATTCGCTGGATTGTATTATATTACAAAATATATTATAATACCATACAAAATATCGAACTGTTCGAACCAGGCGGGGTTTTTTAACAGACAAACTTTTACAGGATCCCTTTACACGCACGTTTTCTAATACTGCTCAGTGAAACATTTACATAAATCATATGCGCCACATATAAGCAAGAGGACACACACACACAAACAAACCACATTAATCACTATATGAATAAAACCACAAGTTTCATTGCACAATATTAACTTCAGTTGTCGCAAATAGATTTTCAATGCTCACTGTAACACTTTCTAACATCAGCATATCTTAACTAAGCTTATGTTTTAAAACATTATAAATAAAAAAACTGAGGTAGGCCTACACTACATTTTTCACAGTTCGAATTTACAGAAGCATGCGTGTATGGCCAGCCATGGCGGCCTCTGACATTTAGCGCTTTAAAACACTAGTAGTGCTGAGATATCACATGCTAGCAACTTAAACGAACAGGACAATTAACAGAGGACAGACAGCATTGGAAAATCGGCAGTAATTTGTTTTGCCAAAATTTACAGTGACGAATTCAGGTCAGTGGCAGCTTTTTTCCTTCCTTGTTTCTTTTGGTTTACATCGAATGTGAATTTTGTCTACCTTAAAATAATCACAGAACCGAGTGAAATAAATGATCGCGTAAAACTGAATTCCAGATAAAACACAACCCACAATGAGTCCTCCCAATGGCAGTTTGTATTGACCCTCATAGGAATGTTGGGTAATAAAAATGTAATTTTAGCTTTTATTTAATGCTTTATTTATTCATTTAAAAATGTAAATACAAAATAAATAGGTAGTTTAAGTTTACGTTACTGGACCAAAGAACCAACTATATAGGTAGTTTTAAGAGAACCTCTGGAGTTCCAGTTTGCACAATTGTCTTCCACAATTTAAATGTAAATTGTAGGATTGTTAAATTAATAAACCCGTAAGTGCTCAGATAACATAGCCTTTTAGAGGAAAATGTCGTGATTGTTTAACCGCAGGCGCGTTCACGGTGTGACCTCCAGAGTGCTTAAAACCTTTTCTTCTTCTTTCGCTTCTGCAGTGGCTGTGGAAGCAGACCCGGAACCAGACGCCGGCACATCATCCGGACCGTCGGCCTTGTGGTCTTTTTTCCACTTCATCCTGCGATTCTGAAACCAGATCTTGATTTGGCGCTCAGTGAGGCACAGTGCGTGGGCTATCTCGATGCGCCGGCGGCGGGTCAGGTACCGGTTGAAGTGGAACTCTTTCTCCAGCTCAAGCGTCTGGTACCGGGAGTACGTCTGCCTCCCCCTCTTTCTCTCTGGATCTGCAAAAAATGGCGCCCAAACAGTGTCGGATAAGAATGACATTCAGGTTATTCGGGTAATGGGGTATAATCTCGAATGCGAGGTGCAGCGCAAATGCTGAAGTCACTGAGCTAAACTATTTTCTGTAACAATACAATTTGACACTGCACGGGGGTATCTCGTAAAAATGTTCCAGTTTGAAATAAATAAATAAATAAACATTTCATATATTTTCATATAGTTCACCTACCTATATTTGTATGTCTGTTTTTATGATCATATAGGCTGTGTTCTCAATATTTCTACAATGTGTATAATCGAAAATGGTGACAATAATGTGGCGTCTGTGTGTGTGGTTTTCCTGCAACATGTCAGTGAGAATGATCCACACAGAATTTAGACATGCAGCTGTACGTTGAATAACCACAAACAGAATGAATAATCATGATAATAGCCTAATAATAATCAGAAGAACCAATACTAATTGTACAATTTCAACTGCATATCAAGGATGAAGCCTGTTCTTTTTAAATAATTACATGTTATAAATTGACTCATTTTTGTGCAGTTCTGTGGCATATGTTGATGCACACAGCCGGAAGCGCAGAGGCTGCATACCACTGCAGTGAACTTTAAAGCGGCGGAAGTCTAATGAATTTATGGCCGTGGAACTCATTACCCGGCCAATAAAACTTTTATGATTCAGCCTTCTCTCGCATTGCCATGGGCTTGCCTCATTCATGGCGCACAGTGACGGAGGCGTTAAGCCCCGCGGAAGCTGTGGCGATTTGATTTTGCATGTTCACATCATAAGAGCATAAGAGCATACCTGAGGGTCGCATCCACGGGTACATGCGGAGATGGTCGTCTGTCTGTACGCTGAGGTCTTCGGCAGCGGGCCCCACCTTCCCGGAGCTGCCCCGGGCTAGGTCTCTGCACAGGAGGCTCGGGTCGAAGGAACTGCAGTGCAGGTTGTAAGGATCCGCTCCCGGTCTGTACCCTTGGCTGAAAGCGGAGTGGCTTTGGTAGGCTGCATTACTGACATTATAAATTCCGGGCAGGGGTGAGGGGAAGGCTGCAGTCCCCGGCGTGTAGGAGGGTCTCTCCCCACACTGTGCCCCGTCCCCGGTCTGAAAAACACAGCTACCCGCCGTATATTTGCTAAAAAGTCCATTCACATAATAAGAAGAACTCATAATTTTTTTCCCAGTGATTTGTTGGCCGAGAGTCTTCGGTGTCGTTTTTACGAGGCGCTTGATGAATGACAGCATTACGCTCCAGATTTACACCATACCCCATTTTCCACAGAACAAGGAGAGCTTCCTCACGTGACTGAACCACGTGACCCAGGGAGGCCAATCGTTGCTGCCGCTTTCATTACGGCTGGGATGAGCAGGGCGCTCGTAGACAGTGTGGGTCAAAATTATTAAAACACATATTCACAGACACACAAACGAGAAAGAGAAAGAGGGGGATATTCCACAAAGAAGCACAAAACACCCGCACGCAATAACAACAATATTAAAATCCCCCTTTCAGCAATGGTAATCAGAGCACACCGCACATATGCCGGATTTTATCCAGCCTAAAAACTCAATTTCTTTATTGATGTCGAGCAATATTCTGTGCATGAAAAATCATATAATGGCTTCAACACAATAAAGCATAAATGAATAATGGAAAAATATGACAGTGCAGAATAACAGACTGTTCAGATCAGAAACCGAGGCTCCTCAAAAAACACAATTTTAAGGTTTAACGACAACATGGTGGAGTCTCACTGTTGGGGAAATCAGTCACATAAAATAATTCAAATAATTAAACAATCTAATTAAGGTTATCCTCGGTGTAAGATTCAGACATGGCTGGTTTTTGTTTTTAATTCCCCTGGAATCCAAAGTATGTCCAGTTTCGTATACAATCCAGTCATACAATCAATATGATTTCAAAACAAGTAGGCTACAAGTAAAATAACTAGTTTCAAGGCCTGCTTTTAAGTTAGTCTGATAGACTGATTAATACACGGTGGGTATAAAAGTATCATTCCTAAACCATCTCCAGTTCATAAAAAAATGTATTCATTCCCTGAAATGCTTCTCAAAACAAACGTACATTCAGGAATTTATTTATCCTTCAGGGCAGATCAAAGCTAAGCAGTCCTCGCGCGCCTCCGTTTATTTTCGGTCCTTTCATTGCCTGATCGGTCCCCTTCATAAAACTGAGACTGAAAGAGAGAATAATAATCGCCATTATCACAGCTCTGAACAACAGAGTAACAGCAGTTACTACAAAACACTGTGAATGGAAGGATTCTGTAACAGGGCACCTTGAAGGGGAAATTTTTCATCTGGAAAAAAATTTTAAGCTGTATTTTTTACATTTAAAAAGATATTTAATGTTTAAGTTTTAATAATGCTATCACAGGCACGTGTTGGGCGAATATATGTATTTATAATAGGCTATTAAACATTAAAATGACATGCTGTAGCCCATTTATAAATAAATATTTATCTTTCCGTTAATCCTGTGTGTAACATTTCAAAAAGGTTTCAGTGTTCCAATAATTTGATATTTTATGGTCTATAGTTATATTATTATTATATTGCTAATATTCAATGTTATGTTGTATTAAGGCCTTTTTCATTATTTTTAAATGTGATGAAAGCCGTACGCTTAGATTCGGAGCGGCCCCTGAAGATCCAAACCATTTATACCCTTCATGCCTGTTTTAAATCGGGTTTCTTTTATTGATACAATAAACATTTCGGATCGCTCCAGGCCTCGTTTACAAGACTTTACCGTTATGAAAACTTTGGGTGAAAATCTTAAACAAGAGTTCACTCCTACAGAAACTATTTGGTAGCAGAATGAAACAATTTTGTTACATCCTGCACGAGCAAAAAATATCACATATGTGCACCGCCCCAAAACAGAGAAAGTATATGTGAGCAAACAAATGCTTATTTTTGGTCTAATTCCAATGAAAAGAGAATAATAATAACAAAAACAACAAAAGCAACAGCATAATAATAATAATAATAATAATAATAATAATAATTATTATTATTATTATTATTATAGTCATCATCATCATCATACACCCAAAATAATTGGTTCTGTAGAATGTTTACTGTTGTGAAGAAAAGTAGGCTTATATCCAAAAGAGACTTTACAACAACAACAACAACAATAATAATAATAATAATAATGATAATAATAATGATAATGAAAATGATAATAACAACAATAATGATAATAACAATAATAAATTGGTAAAAGTTTTTATTGCAGATTTATTCATTTATAAACAGCACTATAATAGGCATATCTTTCATCAATAGTATATTCATAACATCGTTATCATTATTCATAACAATATTATCGTGATGACGTTCTCATTGTATTCTCTTAATTTGTGTATTGTATGAATTTATCATAATTAATATTTATCAGCCGCATTACTGTTAGCCACAGGAAGCCAGGCTAAAGTAAAGGGCATTCGAGCCGGAGGGGGAAAGCATCGAATTCGGTTGTCATGGACACACACACATGCTTTTCTCAGAGGAAAAGGAATTTCTTAAATTTAATTGCAAATGTGGCGGTTTACTTTAAATAACCTTCAGCTCCATTCCCGCCAGTGACCAATGACTCAAGTGTCTTATGAAATCCATGTCAAACATGAACAGCACAGGCCCTAAAACGCGAAATCGCTCTTACGTTTGTAAAACGGACATAGAGAGGATTTTTGAAGATCATTGAGAAGAATCAACAGCGGGTATTTGTTGTCGTGGCGTCCATTTTTTCCCTACATAACTCATCTCAGACTTTTTTTAACTGGCGTCCATAAGTAACGAACCCTTTAATTCCTTTCGATGAAGCACTATTGCCATCTACTGGTGAATTATTATAGCAGCAGGCTGAAGAGAAAGCAGTGCTGACGTGGATACTGCCGCCTCGGGGTCATTAACTATGGAAAAGTATTAATTTGGTTTTGCTTCTTAAACGTTTCAACGGTCCAGTACATTGTGCGTTTGTCTATAAAAAAATTGCTGAATGACAAACATATTTGCTGATTACGCACAATATAGCCTGGTTTCTGGTCCTTAAATATGTTTATCTATTTTCAAGTAATGTGTTATTTGATTGAGGACGAATTCTTGCAGAAAAACAGCATAATTGCATGATATATGTGTTTAAAATATCTAAATTCAGTTTGAAAAGATTAATTCTGTTGGATATTAAGAAATTGGAGATTAATTCTGTTCTGAGAATCTCCTTGTTCATTTTACAATGAAATCGATTCAATAAGGTGCATTTTCAAAAATCTATGTAGCTGTCTTGAGTTTTGATAATTTATGGGACGATATATATATATATATATATATATATATATATATATATATATATATATATATATATATATATATATATATATATATATATATAGTCAAAAATCAAAAAATAGTAATTAAACAGCAACTAACAAAAAGGCAAATAGCCTTTTTGTAGTTGCTGTTTAATTACTAATTTTTGAATTTTGTTAACAACAACAACAACAACAACAACAACAACAACAACAACAACAATAATAATAATAATAATAATAATAATAAAGTCCGTTTTGGTGAAAAATTCAGATTCCTTTAAAGACAAAAGTTATAATTCTATCAGCTTCAACTACTGAAGTCTGGTATGCTTTTTCTCCATGACCATTTTGCAAGTTTTTTCAAAATGGATGAACTCATAAAACTGTGATGGTGAATATAAATTTACTTGTATGTATTTAAAATTACGATTAAGGACAAATATTGACAGAATTAAAATAATTAAAACTGGGTCGTGACCTTCACATATTTGTACTATGTTTAATAAAAATACAGCTGTCGCAACTGAGAGGAAACATTTGATACACCGGATGCTTGCTGAACGTGGACCTACTACAGGAAGGGTTTGTGATGAGGAAAAACTACCGAATACAAATGAAACACGGGATTACTGCAGCAAACGGAGTAAGTAATGAATTAAGTCGTTTACTCAGAACCACCGTCACTTTGCATCAGAGCCAGGCTGCTACATTAAGCGACAATTAAGAAAGCATATTTCACAAACATTCACAGGGCAAACTATTCCAATATATTATCCCACGTTTAAATTAGAGACGTTGGAATGTCTCAGGCTGTCCCATGCAGGTTTTTCCCAAGTGGGAAATTCACTCAGGACTGGTGTGTGTAATGTGTGTTTATAAGAAAAAATATTGAAGTCCATCAATAAATGTATATACAGTTTGCTGTATATATATATATATATATATATATATATATATATATATATATATATATATATATATATATATATATATATATATATATATATATATATATATAATAAATAGCCATCTATATATATATATATATATATATATATATATATATATATATATATATATATATATATATATATATATATATATATATATATATATATATATATAGATGGCTACTTATTATTTGGATGTATAGCCTACATGATGTCCCAGTTTTAAAATGTGCATGAACAAAATATGAAATAGTATGTATTTAAGAACTATTTCATATTCTGTTGCTCATTTAAACTTTAAACTGGGGGCGTTATATGGAGCCGTCCTTAAAAAGCAAACTGTCCCAGCCCAGGTACAACAAAGGCAGCTCGAGACGGCCGCGCGGAAATGAGCGCTGGAGAGCGCCAATAAAGAGGTCGGTTTCCGCTCGCCCCTTTGTGCGCCAGAGAAGGGCAGCGAGAGAAACAAACGGGGGGTTCGCTTCTGGAAACTGCTTAATTGTGTCTGGACGGCAATAAACTAATTAAAAGTGGAATTCCAGACAGCGCTGTAGACCACGCGTTTTATTGCAGTGTCTCTGGAAGCCTGCTTTGAAGTGCCCCTCCATCTGCGACCCACCGCGTCATAACAGCCCCTTAGCCACTGAGGAAAGGCCTAGCTTTGACTGCTAATGTGTTTACACGGCCATTCTTTACCGCATATACATATATGCGGTTCAGTTTGGGGAGGGATGAAGTGTAACACACGTTAATTAAAAAAATGTACATGTTTTTTTCTAAGTGTTGATGGTGCACTTTTGCTGGTTGGATTCGCTGTTGGATCCGCATACGTACAGAAATGAGTTCTGCACTATTTCCAGCTTCAACTGTCATGCATTCAACATCTCTCTTGTGTTGCGGCGTCTCGCCTTCCAGCTCTTTGCACCCCATAAACGGTTATAGCGGTAATTGTCTTTTATGGCGGTATACAGCTCAATGCCTTCTCTGCCAAAGCGTCACACAACTAGCCCGTCCAGAATCTCAACTTTCACATTCTGAATTCTGAAAGTCTACGACGGTGTGTGTGTGTGTGTGTGTGTGTGTGTGTGTGTGTGTGTGTGTGTGTGTGTGTGTGCGCGCGTGGACACGAACGTGCACCCATATTTCCCCATTTTCTTTCTGTTCATTAAAATGTAAAATTCTGCTGCTATCTCACAGAATTTCAGTAAATTCCTGTTCAAAAAAAATAATATCTTTACTTGATAGTAAGATATGGCAGCTTGTAATATGTAATGTGTAATATTATCAATTACTTGTCTGTAAATGATAAGAGGGAAATTTGAAAATTAAAAGCAGCGTTATTCCATCTAAATACGCACAAATAACCGCAAACATAATACAACAAATAACATAATTAGAATTGGTACAGAAACACGCAGGCCAAATGAGCCAACTCATTCATAAGCAGGTGCCTTTCCTTTTATTTATTAAATAACTACAAATTCTATTTCAGAACAGCTTGGTCAACTGACCATGAGGTATTAATTAAAGAAAAGGTACAGTGTTTTTGAGGTTCAGTTTTTTTTCCCAACCAAAATTCCCAGCCTCGGGATTTTGCTTCCTGGGGTTCACAAATAGAAACACTTCACTGTAGACGTACACATTAATGATACAAGTACAGGCCGCGGCCCCTTGACTAACCATACGGTAGGTTTGGGCAGCTACACATTTTGAAATGCATTTAGGTAGAGACATAGTATAGGCAGCAAATGCATTAACACCGACACGTCATTTAATCCCCAGAATGCATTGTAGAAGGCTGAAGCTCATGCACCCAGTTTGGAATGGTAACCGTTCCAATGTTGCTACACCATGTTTTGCCTTTAACGGAGTCCATTAATTAGAGTTGACATTACTACGTCCCGAACGACCCTGAGGTACACATTATCTACAAACAAAAATTAACACATTGCTAATCTACAATGTCCAGTCACAAACTAGCATAGACCTATTGCTAAAGTACTCAAGTATGGCGACAAAACAAGGCCGCATAAAGTCAATCTTTTCTAAACAGAAAAAAAAAACTAACAGTTTCGTCTTGTACAGACAGTGAATTTGTGCAATACAAGGTAGCTTTAAATGGGAAGGAAACAATTATTAGATTGACGAACATACATAGACATGCGCTCATGTGGTTCCCCATACCTTCCTGAAACAAACCACATACTTTAGGAAAGAAAAAAAACAGAACACTAAGCTAAATACAAATTCATATTTGGTTACGATGTAGAGTAGTCCAACGCATTTCACTCAGTTATACTTATATAGTATTTATATTTCCATTACATAATATTCAATCGTCTTTAGGTCCGTCTTTGCTGGTTTTTTTCATCTTCATTCTCCGGTTCTGAAACCAGATTTTAACTTGCCTTTCTGTGAGATTTAGAAGTCTCGCCACTTCGTATCTGCGGTCTCGTGTGAGGTACATATTGAAGAGAAACTCCTTTTCCAGCTCCAGAATCTGGTGCTTAGAGTAGGGACAGCGCTTTTTTCTCGTAGAGCTGGCGTGCAGCCAGTTGGACACAGGGTTATCTGAAAGAGAAGCATCGGCACGGTGAGACGGGCTTTCACCCTCTGGATCCTCTTCCTACCATGTATAACTCACTGGTCACATATGAGCAGAGTGTCAAACCGCACCAGGATACTTCTGTGTGTGATGTGTGCAGGCCCGTACGGGCCTGCCCATTCGCCGGTCTGTGTATTTACTGCTCATTTTAAAATAAAAAATGAAGTAAAAGTGAATGATAGGGATGTTTGGCATGCGTGGCAGAATGCAGAGAGCGATATCTATTTAAATGATCACGGCTGGGTAGGGAAATTTAGGCGACAGCAGGGCCTGTCTGAGGGAACGGGGGGAGGCACTTACTGGGGTCGTTTTCTGTGTTCTCCTCGGCGGGTGCGCTTTCTCCACTGGGCAGCGATGGGGGCGACTGGCCGGGGAGCGTGCTCTTGTCCACAGAGGGAGACCCGCCGTTGAAATCGGAGAGAAGCAGAGTTGTGCTCTCCGCTCCTCCACTCAGTATCTCAGGTTTTACAGCATAATGCTGGCTCGACGGTAATCCGGTTAAGGGGAGAGATCCAGTGAAGGGTTCCAGTAACCAAGACTGCATGTACCTCCCGTCCGCTGTGTCGGCTGTCGGGGTCGATGGATTGGCATACGGGTGATACACGCCGCTGGGAGGCTGGGTCGGTACTGTGCTCCAGGACGCGCCGAACGCAGATGGTTTTGTCTGGAAAGTGCAAGTCCCGAGCTCATTCTGTTCGGGGTTCGCAGTCTGCCGCGCGCTCTGCAGACCTGGACCTGCGGGGTATCTGGGCGCTGCGCGGTACTCTGCGTCCGAGAGAACGAGGGAGTCCACGTAGTAACTACTCAGTGTTCCTGGCGTCGACATGGCAAAACCCACATCCACAAACAAACGCACACACACAGACACACCAACACGCGCGCACACAGGGCACTGTAACTATCGTCACAAAATAACAATCTGTAGAAATCAAGTGGCAACTTGCCCCGACAAAGAACTACAGTCAGCTAATAAGTTGAGCGTTAGCTGCCATTCGATTGGGTGACATGCGCACGTGATCCTGGAGACAGAACAATACGGAATAAATCAGTCCGCTTGCAGCTAAAGGCCACTGTTTCCCTCCTAATGTTTTACAGCGAGGCCGTGTGTTTTTATATGAGTAGAAATATTATTTGATATGTAAAGTGAAGTTGATTGTAAACCGGGACTTCAGAGACGTCTAACTTTGGAAAGAGATTCAGCCTACCAAACTTACCAATTTCCCCTCATTCTGAATAAATTATTAATGAAAGTAGGGGGTAAGAACATTCCACGTTAAAAAAAAAAGTTGGTTTACAAACGACGTCAACGCCAAAGCTGCCAACAGCTGCATTCTTAAATATAACATAAGTCGTTGTACCGTGTAATTAAAAGATCAGATAGGTTTGGATTTATAGCTGGGCAAGTTATGACTTACTGTGAATAATAACGGATGAATAAAGCTGAATCTGAATAAACGGCCTGTGCAGAACTTCCACCCCTGGTCCCTGGTCCGCTTAGATCTTTTCCAGCCAGCGATCGAACTCACTGCTTTATCTATGTCCAAGAATCTGACCGAAAACATTGGTCCAAGACAGGCAAAAAATCACAAGAAAAAATGTTAAAGTAAAATTATAAAGTAAAGTTATCTCCCTTGTCTGGCCATGAGCAGTCATTCATGGCCTTGATAATTATTCAAGTGAGATATTGCAGGATTAATTTTTATACGGAAAAGAACATATTCTTTTGCCTTACATTATCTGCATGATCTAATTACAACATTTTTAAATTAACGGTTCATCAAATGCATGGTATTATTTTTAATAGTGTTGTTTATGGTACAATTTCATTACAAGAAAGCTAATAATAATAATAATAACAAAAACAACAACAACAACAACAATAATAATAATAATGTTTCATATTTTATTAATAGCAGCCTTAACTATTAATTGTGATTCACGTTCTTACTTTTTCTTGTTATTTTGTAGTCCATTTGCCTCTATATTAGGCTATATTTTAACATCTTCAATAGTTAACACATCATTAATGTGCTAATGTATATATTTTGTATTTATGTAAACTTAGAAAAGACTATATTAATTTCTTTTACTGTTTATTCTCTGTATATTTCTGTGTATTTCTCCGTTCAATATATAACAATAAAACAATAAACAGTGTGACAGAAAATTACATTTAATACATATATTAGATATTAAATTTAATAATATGCCCGCACACAAACACATGCGCACAGATATGCATGCATAACCTATAAAATATAATTTTACATCAATCGACTATGTATTGTCTCATGCTTTTTAGCAAACATATACATGCACAAATTTAAAAGCACGCACACACACATGTGATATATAGGTACATGTACACACGTACAAACAACACCCATATGTGTGTATGTGATGTGTGGGTAGTATTCATGTTTATGTATGTACGAATATTTATGTAAGAATTTTTCAGATGCAAAAACAATTCCCACAAGAAACCAGTTTATAACTATATCTTCTGCCAGGCAATGAATACTGAGAAAGAAAGCAAGAAATCCGAGTGGCTTGAGGAGAAAATATTTTTTTTATTTTTAAAATGCAAGAGCCGAATTTAAAGCTCTATTAAACAGCTGCATAACTGGAACATGCTACTAAACTGTTATTGTTTTTATAATGGAACACTCATTGCAGATAAAAAAAATCTAATAAGAGAAAAAACGTTTCCCTTACACAAAGAATATGTCTTCGTCGAAAGACACACAGGTGAGCACAGAAAGGCAAAAATGCACTGTCTCCAATGCACTGTTGACAAAGTAAGAGCGCCATAACACTGCTAAAAAAGAAGAGAAAAAACACTTTTTTGTTTCTAAACTTATATTAGCAAAACATCACTTATTTGTTGTATTTCTGATGTAGATGGTAATTCAAGACAGACTGGTCCGGAGTGTCCCAGTTTTATTTTTATTGCCATGTAATAAAGAAAACCTGGACCAACAGCATAAACACACAGGCTATTCTACATTGTTTCTATTATTTGATGACTGAAATACCGGAAAATCCCAGAAAGACAAATGACCAATTAAACTGGCATCTAGCTAGACTCTGGCTCCTGTTTGTGGTATTATATAAATATTCAATCGTGCTTTTTTTCAGATTTCAGTCAATGATAGCGCATTGCAGGCCTGCTAGTACACAGTTTAAAAATAAAACTGAGAGGAAAAGCGACGGCTCTGTGGGTGTAAATTGAAGCTGGGGGTTATTGCAGGACCTTAGTTTACCGCAGGGCCTATTTACTTCTTTTGCCTCCAGATAACAGCCCGTCTGTCGGATCTAAATATCGCCATAAAGTCCCCGCTTCCTTTGTGTTTAGTCTATTGAACACTGGACGCATCCGGCGTCTCCGCTGAGGTCGCTGTTGCGCACGCAGCTGCAGTCTGACTGCATTGATCGTAACCGAGGCCTTGCCCCCCGTTCTGGCTTCATAGCGACACATTTTTACCGAATTCCAAGTCCATCCCTTCCACACACACACACACACACACACACACACACACACACACACACACACACACACACACACACACACACACACACACACACACACACACACACACACACACACACACACACACATTCTGTTAAAATCTGCAAATGCCAACTTCACAGAAGCTGTTCGGGAGTTTGGTAGAAGATATACATTTAATGCAATCATCTGGGACCAGAGGAATGTTTTGCAATCAAACAAACGAAAATTGGAAAAAAAAAGTCGAAAGACATGATATTGGGGAGGGGTGTGATTTGAGAAGGCGTGCAAATAAATGATATACAGGATTACGATGCAAAATTAAACTGATTTCAGAAGGGCACAAATAAAATAGCGCGTGGACAGCTCTCAGCGTTCCGATGCACTTAACTGGGGCAATGAAGACAGTTTCATGTTGTAGAGGTAGAGAACGGATCCCAACAACATGAAACTACCTAAACCACTCAACAGTCTGTTCCAGCCCTTGTACGCCTTACAGCACATGCTACAAAGGTTTTTATATTGTATTGGGTTGCTCTTTTCCAATTATATATGTTTATATGTGTATTGCTACTAAAATGAACAAACAAATGCATTTAGAACGACCAAACTTACAATTGAAAAAAAAATTAAATGTTCATTTTATGCTGCCCTGTGTGTTTGAAACAAAATCCAAGAAGAAGGTAAACCCCTATTCACCTCTCAATACATAAAACCTTTAAAACACCCCAACAATTACAAGGACTCACCAAAATTACTGTCAGCGCTGGACGAGAACGAACGGATCTCTGGCCTTTGCCTGGTCACCTATTCCTCGTGGTGGACCGAACGGAGCTTTGGTTCAGCAGCGCGGATAAGTCTGCCTCCTCTTTGCCGTAGCTGCATGAGCTCAACTGACGCCGCACGTACAGGAAAGGGACCATCCACATATACGAGCCTACGAGCCAGCCATAAAAGCGCCACAAAAGCCAGCAAACTCGCAGCGCTGTGTCCTGCAAATTATGGCCGTCTAGGCAATATTTAAATGGGTTAGGTTACAACATCAATAGTAAAGAAGCCCAAGACTGGACAGGTACATTTTATGTAACCAAACTAGATATACACTATGCATGAACGCACAGACCCTCACACACGTGTGTGTTGTGGTATGTATTTTTTGTATATATTTATAGTGTAGTAAGATACTATCGTATAGTACAGTATAGTATAGCATATTTATAGCATTTCATGTGTGTGCATGGGTGTTACATTTTACACGTTCATATTTAAAGTGCAGTAGACTTATAGTATACAGTACAGTCTATTTATAGCACTGTGTGTACATATGTTTTATATAGTTACAACAGACTACACACCGTGTAGCATACTTATGATAATTTTAGGCGTGTAAAAATGAATCTGTGTGCATTTTTGCGCACACTGCTTATCCCTGTGCAGACAACAAAAACAAACTATCACAAACATTGTATTGTGCCGATAATTTATTAATAACGCAATACACAAAACTTCAACCACTCATTGAAACATTTGAAACCGTATTTACACGGGAAGTTCACAATTATAAAAAAATCTCTTTTCCCCGTTTTTCACAGTGACAGTAACAAAATCCCGTTACACGTCTGTTCCAAAATAAAATGCCAAGAAATTATTAAATTCTTGTATTTCCCTTAATACACCTAAACACGTATCGCGTGGAGGTGAATATATATGAAAAAATTATATACAATCGGACAAATCGGGTTTTAAAGAAACATCTACATCATTCAGCTTTCAGGTGAAAAGCAGAGCCCATTCTGTATGTGCGAGGATTCATTTTCTTAACTGCGCAGATATACTTTTCAAGAGTACAGTGTAATCTGTATGAATAAAAGATTTCGCAAAATCCCATGTCCTTTTCAAAACCATGCAAATTTGTCTTTGATATACATTTTGTCAAATACACCAATACGGTATAGCCTACGCGACAGAACTGTATACATCCAAATTGTTATTTTAGAAGAATTTACATAATTTTTCTCCTTTCAGCGCAGTTTAAATTCTTTTGCTTGTCATAGTCCTTCAGAGAATTTTCGTCACAAAAAAACAGACACAGAAAGACATAAGTAAATCAAAATGGACAAATCAAGGACGATGAAGGGGGAAACGACATAATACAAATGTAACATCTTAAATAAACTCCCACTTAAACTACAGCAGCTTACACAGGTATGCAAACATAGTGGAGGGCATCTTTTTAAACCGGATGTGCCTCGCACAAACATGACGGTGAAAGGGCGTGGATGACAGCTCAGATGCATTTTTAATCACGAAAAACTGAAGTTAGCCGTAAGCTCCCGAATTCTGTTCTCTCGGTTCAGTTTCTTCAGTTTCATTCGGCGGTTCTGGAACCAGATTTTGACTTGTCTGTCGGTCAGGTGGACACTGCGACTGATCTCTAGGCGCCGCTCGCGAGTCAGGTACATGTTGAAGAGGAACTCCTTCTCAAGCTCGAGAGTCTGGTGTTTGGTGTACGGGCACCGTTTCTTCCGCCCGCTTTTCGCTGTGAGCCAGTTGGCAGCGCTTTCACTTTTTGAATCTCCTAAGGAAAATGGCAAATAAATACGATTTACCTGAAAGGGTCGCAATTAACTATTTTAATTTTTTTATAAAATTGCAGATTAAAAGACCTCTGAAGGCATGCACAAGCAGGCCGTACTCTGCTTGAACTTGGAATTAACCTACGAGTATTTTTAAACTTCAGTTTGAAAATCTTAGCTTTTCCAAAACAGACAATGACCCTCATTAGTTATTATTTCTCTCCCTTATTCACACTAGCGCATTTACATTATGTAACTGGTAAGTAATAGGTTGTGTCCTAAATTTAACAGAATTAATAAAAATTAATAAAAAACAAAACACATTTGCGAGACAATTTAATTTTCATGGTTCTATTTGTCACATTATATATTTCATTTTTTTTATATATGCTCTTATGTTAAGAAATGATGTAAGAAAACATACATGCATACGCTTATTTTCATACATAGGTTTAATTGAAAGTGAGGGTAGTAAATAGAGTAGTTATGTGAATTACTATTATTGACGCTATGCCACACACAGTGACACCAAAGTTTATAGTATACAAACAAAATGAAGAATGACTTGCAGCAATATAAATTTTTACAGCAGAGTTAACGCCCCAAATATACAGGGACAACAAAATTCACTGGGTCATTCAGCCGGCTCGTCGGCATACCTGTCTCAGCACGCAAAAGGAATGGATGTCATTCAGGTACCTTTACGACGGCGATATGCTCACCTTTAGTGGCCTTCTCTGGACTTTCTTTGTCGGTTTCAGGGGGTTCCGGAGATGACGACTCTACCGACGAAGCTGGCGTCTCCTCCTCCCTCACAGGAACGCGTGCTCCGCCTGGCGAAGACGTGTCCTCTCGCCCCCTCCTGCTTGGCTCCGCTGAGGTAGATGAAGATGAAGGTGGGGTGTCGAAGCGAACTTCTGGCGGTTGCGGGCCAAAGTGGGGTGTGTTTGACTGGTCGCTGTGATAAACCTTAGATTGTGTATGCGTTTGAGAGAGACGGAAATAGCCGGGCACCGGAACCGTGGCACTGTCACCGACCGGGCACGTCCCAGAAGTTAGCCTCGTGTAGGAGAGGTCTTCTGCGGGTGGCGGTTTCGAACATTTCTGCGACTCGTAAAGGCAGTATGCGCTCTCCTCTTTGATGTTTGGAGAGTAGCAGGGGGCGACCTGCTGGCTCGCGGCCGGCTGGTCCAGGCGACACGATCTGGAGGTGTCCTGCCACATCTCCATCGCCGGCATGTAAGGGCTGGACGCGGGGACCATGCTCTGAGAGCCGGGCTCGTTGCGTTTCCCCAGTCCAGGAAAATATCCACAGTTCGGCAGACCGTAAGGCAACTCTGGGGCGGGAGGCACGCACACGCCGCTTCCCTGGTAGTAGGCTCCGCCGCTTTCGCTTCGGGCACTGATCAGAGAATCCACCAAAAACGCGTTTCCTGACGGGCTGTCGGAGCATGACATTGTTGTGGGGTATTTTGGCGAAGGGAGACGATAGCCCTTTCTGGCTGACATTTCTTGTGCAAAACATGCCGAATATGATTAGCGATACCCCCACTACACAGTGAAAACTGAAAACCAATTGAAACTCCCGAAGAAAGAAAGCCCCTCCCCCTAGACAGCCACGTAATAACACTGGGTCATTTCCATCTTGAGCTTTAACAAAAAATGAGACAAAAAAAATCACTGAATGCACATTCCAGCAGTTTAATGCAAAATATTAAAGTCGGGCGAGCGAGAGGTGCCCGTGGCTTCTGCGGAATAGTGAGTGAGTAGGAGCTCTGTGTGACATGGTCGAAAGTATGGCCTACACAACATTACAACGCCAAACTATTTCAGTAACCAGATGTTAAAAGATGGAAGTCATAAAATGGACCCACATCAAATCAGTTTTATGACTTGTTTCTCCACCAGCCGTTTGTACCAAATATCAGTTTTAAACTTCTGAGATAGGTAAATTGATGTAACTTCGTAATAATTGGCCAATAATTACAAGATTCACAAAAGATTCGATCCGTAGAAAACAGACAAAATAAAAACACAAAGACACAAACACATCTTAACAGAATTAGGGCTTTGTTGTTATAGATGTTGCACAGCATTTGCAATTTTGTCACACAGAAATGAAAACATTTGCGTGAGTCGATCATGGTCGTTTAGCATCTAAAATTGCATTTGTTATTTATTTTTATATAGTGCAAAATCACCAGTATGGCCTATTGCACCTAAAAACGTGTCTGTTCTCAAAAACGTACACGGCCCGAACTACACCCTTTTTATAAAGGATTTAAATCCAATTACCAACTGCTGGGTGGGAGTGACCAATAATAAATTCCTCGTTACAAAATAACTTTATTGCATTTGGATTTTAATTAGAAAGCAACTAAATGTCATCAAGCCTAAAAGAGAGTTAAACGCTTATACAGAACACATCTATGTAGAACACGCGCCCCAGCTTGATATCTTGCAGTTGTTTAATACACATGATTTTTAAAAATAAAACACGGAACTGGAAATGAAATGCTTCGAAATTTAGCCAATTCATTGTCGCAAACCAAAGAACCATAATGTACCATAATGTACATTTTCCGTGGATAATGACCCGTTTGCTTAAAAAAGGAAAATGTTGCCAACATTATGGTAAAATCATTGTTTATATTTACCTTAAAGTTTGAGTTTTGCCCCGCATTCCACACCAAAAATACATGGGCGTATCTGAAATATCCTCTCCTCCTTATGCCGAGGAACAACTCTTCATTCTGTTCCGCCAGGTAGGCCACGACATTAACCATACGATTTCATCTCAGTATGGCGTATACTGCTTAATATATACAGATAAAGGTATTTCAACAAATAACCTTTACACGCGGAAATATAACTACAGTGTGGAATAAAATATTATTGTATTTTTTTGTCTGATATTTCTGATTGTATTTTCCCCATACTAACTATTTTGGTCTATATTTTATGCAATATTCATATTAGGACTACAGTTACCCATAACAACTATTTTAGTCTTTATTTGATGTAATATTCATTTTAGTAATAACAAACATTCTAATTTCACTTATGATAACCCGTCTCAGAGTTTGTCACATTTCAGTCTTGAAGTCTGCAATCCAACGATAAGCAAGTATAGAAAAAGGACGATGTTGTACACAGATAGAATAAATATTCAATTGAATGCATCCAAAAGAAGGATACAATTAATTGAACATTTATTGATGGAAACCTGTAATGCAATGAACTGTATAGATATGGCGCTAGTGTTCCTCGGGCTGTGTAGAATTTGATAATGGTAATAGCCTTGCCTCAAGATTAGGAAAACAAAGGTGCACTGGCGCGAGAGTCACCCTCTAGTGCTAAACAAGATCGTGAACTTAATTGAAGCAGGTAGGCCTCTGTCTCTCCAACTGCGCATGCTACTTTAATACAGAAACAGCCTAAATAAAAGCAAGGAATATACTATTCTGAATAGAAGGCATCACCAACATGACCTCGGAACTGAGTCAGTGTACTGACTCATGGAACTGCTGCCAGTTGAGTATTACCATCCATGGCGAATTCCTATTGTGAATAAATCTGCTTGTGTTTATATGTCCATGTCATACACTAAATGTCTACACACGAGTGCACATACTTAGCTAAAAACAACATCCCGTAAACTTGAGCAGAGAGTACAGATGAAATCGCCACGCGCTATCTAGCATTTAAGAAGTATTTCTTCAAAATAGAGTCGACACACTTCAAAGGTATCGTGTTCGCCGCAAGAAGCACCGTGATGTTCAATAACTTTTTTTTTGATCAATAGAGTTTTATCACATCAAGTGGAAATTTTTATTTTAAAGCGGAGACAAAAAGCAGAAGCGCACATTGTTATTAGACCCAGATATTTCAGTTTTCTTTTATTTCTCTATTTCTAGGTTGTAAAACTGTAAGGCGACACGGCATTGTACTTCTGCGTCTTCACCACAGCCTCACTGTTCCCCTGTAGATTATAGCAAATCTTTACAGTCACCTCTAAGTCTTTACTATATCCCCTTTACTAAAAGCAAAATAGAAGATTTTTTCTCTTTTGTTTAAAACAGGGCCAAAAAAGAACTTGCTCTGAAGTCAGGAGGCTACGTGCTATAAACAGGCTTAGCTTAATTAATTACAGGTTAGTGTGTTAGTGTGAAAACAAAGCCAGTGTGTATTCTATGGGAGAAAATACTTTTGATTTTACCAAGAAAAGTATAACTTTAATAAGAAATGTGACACTAGTCTCTATCTGCAGGTTTACAATAAAATAGGCTATAACATGAGCATCTCGGAGTTCATCAACCTTTTGAGCTCTTGGACTGAAGGATTTCAGACGCTAATGTACACCTGGTGTCGATATTGCGGCTTTGACCGTTTAAATGTGCGCCTGCTTGTGAAACACGAGCCGCCATACTGCCATGGCTAACATGGCATTCGATACGGCCTCAGCACTTGCTAGAAAAACTGGATATGCCGAAGTAGAGACTGCTTACAACTTAAAAACACAACAACGAAGATTGGTTTCTTCCTTTTTAGCTATGAAGAAATGTTTGCACTTGAACAGAGTAATGCCATTCTGTTTCCTACATTCGTATAAGCGGCCACTATCTGTACTGTTGTAGAGAGGATTTACCTGCATACGCGCTTGAAGCATACAAAACCAAACGGCGAGTCTCTGAGGTTTTAGGGTGAGATCTTCATGGCCGTTTCCAGATCCTCGACAATGACATTGATCGTAAGAGCGCCGCCCAGTGGAGAAACTGACGCTGGAGGAGCACTGGCAGAAACCGGAGCCAGTGAGGGACGCGTAAAATGCAGCCCCGAATGAAGCCAGAGCGGGCTGCGGGAACTGGTTTTTCTATGGTTCATGTCGTTGTTTTAGCCTCCTTAGTAACAGTTAATAACCTTGGTTCTCAGACAGTTTATTGCACTGCACTCCAAATCTACAAATGCTCCAGACAGACGGGTTTTATGACACGGTTGCTGGAGCAACGGGGAGGATGTGTCGTAATTAGCTCGGGATTGCAGAGACACTCAAAGGATGAGCCGGACCGGGCTACGGCGGAGTGCTATCATCATAAACTTCAGCTCTTTGTTTATTGGTCTTTTGGCCGTCATATGCGCACGGTTCAGCGGCCCATAAACAGCCGCAAAGCCGATGAAAGGAAACGAACAAACACATATTTTGATAGGCCTACAGCGCAGTGAAGGCTACGTCACAGACAGCGCCCCAGACTCTGCGGAAGCTACTTAATCCCAAGGTTGTAGGTGATGGCGAAAAAATAGCCTACAAAGAAGTTCAAAGCCAACGATTTGGCAACAGACATTGCAAACCTTCAGCAAAAGTTTCAAAACAATATACAAATACAGATAACTATGGGTACTACGCAGGTAAAGATTTGCCTCACAGAGAAAAATGAGGAGTAAAAAATCACAAGTAATGCAAGAACCATTTAATTAAATAATATTTTTAAAAAAACTGTTCTCCTTGCCAGATGAAGGAACAGAGATTGTAGCTGTTTGGTAAAATGGCCTCGAAAAATTGTCCAGTTTCTCTGTTTATATGGAATTGTAATGTATTCCATTAGCACGTTATAAATACAAATGTAAAAAAAAATCTCCGGATTTTACGTAAAACCCCTACGGAAATAATGTCAGTTATTTGTAAAACAAAATATATCAGATATTTTCAGGTTAATAAAAACCCCACATGCTCCCCACCCTTTAGCCATTGTTGCGTCACTTTCTTTGTGTGTAAGGAAACTCTTAGCATTCGGAAGAGCTAATGTGAAACGATTGTTGTCCTTTGCTATGAAACCATGAACGAACATTGACTAATTACAGTAAAAGAGCGTCATAGTTTAAGCCATTTCCGTTTATATTTCAAACAGAATAACGAAGCACAAATTCCCCACCCGCCCTGGTACAAGTCAATATTTCCATTCCGAATATAAAACACCACATAATACACAACATTCGGAACAAACCAAAACATTCAGTCCTCAATAATAATGATAATATATTCAAATGAAGAATCGTAATTATATAAATACATAGCACCTTATCGAATACACCTGGGCAAAAAAGGTTATTTGCATTGTTGCACTGACATTAGGCCAGTATTATTTGAACGGCACAAACGTTTTTAAGCGTGTCCTTTAATTTTCACAGGAAACGCAAATATCTGTACATCAATATCTTTGTCCATATTTTCCTGCAAATACAGAAACATTGTTATTGCCGTGTCCTGTCTCTGTGCAGCGCTCAGTGGTAAAGCCCAGTACCTACAAAGTGTACGGCACGCGCATCGACTTATTCGTACATATATGTGATGCAACATTAACCAAGCCAGACGGTTTGGAGCAAATTAATACAACTGCCACTTCGTTACTTTGGGCGACACAGACTTCACTGGTTGGTGTAAAGCTTCACAGATGACAGTTTAGCAGTTAACTGCATGAAGAGAGTTTATCCTGAATTGAAAACGGCGAACGTTCAGCTCTCCTCTGTACCACTCAGTTTTTTTTTATTGTTTTGGTCACACCCCATGGCCTGTAGAGCCATAACGGCAAACAAATGAGGCCAAAACATCACATCTGTCTGCTACGAGCGCAAGTAAAGGGTTAAAAGACTGATATCAGATGATATTTTCTGACAATAAAATATCCACTTAGTCAATTAACTCCGGGCAGTCAACGGGGGTAAACCGGGAGGTATTATAGACGGTGGTTCTTGGGGTCACGAGGCTTTATGAAATAGGCAGTCGAAACTGAACCATTTTCTCCTGCACAGAATGCCACCCCGGCGTCATCTTTCATGAGTTTTCGGTCTTCGACTTTCCATATCCTCGAACTTGAAATTAACCTCTGAGGTCCGTTGTTGTCTCAGGGACTGAAACCATGCACGCACACTCTCACGTGCAAGGCGCTGTCCTACATCAGGGGGTTTGTACTGTAATACTGCAAACGGTCCCTGTTTAGTTTCTTCTCCTTCATTCGCCGGTTCTGAAACCAGATCTTTACCTGGCGGTCAGTAAGATTTAGCATCCTCGAGAGCTGCAGTCGCTTTTCCTTGTTGATGTAGACACTGAAGAAAAATTCCCGCTCCAGCTCTCGGATCTGGTACTTAGAGTAGGGACATCTCTTTTTACGCGTTCTCTGTCCACCTGAAAAAAAGGATATAAACTCTTAAAACACATAAAAGACATAAAACGACAGAAGTAATCATATACACCACATTCAATCAGCTAATTTAACAATTTCGACTAAAAATCCGACTGTATTCCTATGGTAAGTGAAAAACATCCACACAGCACAACAGACAAGGCCTGTATGTCAAAACAAAAAAGCCCAAATTGTGTCTCTTTTTGTTGATTATCTTCATGAAAAAGCAACATTTTGCTAATACGCAAAATTAATTTAAACGTTCCTTCAAACTCACTTTAGTTTTCCCAATACAGTTAACTGATGAAACAAGCGATAAAATGCTTTATACTACCTGGACTATATTGGTCATATGTTGACTGCGACATATATGTTTGTATTATAATAAAAAAATAAAATGTTCATGGTGAAAACACCCTCGATTCTTTAAAACGTCTTACTGCTTTGAATAATAGGCTTTCTATAATTTAATTCAAGCGCTTATTACTGGTTAGCCCAGTGTCGCAGAAAAGCCTGTGAGAAGCCAAAGGATTTTTTTTCAGGAAATGAAATCTTTACGCAAGGTCATAAGAAATGTCCAATACATATTTTCCAAAAAAGCAATGCAGCTTCTTAACAATTCCAATGGGAGAAAAAAGAGGAAAAACATTGGCCTGATGTTTTCACGGCCAATTTCAATTCCACGCACGTGATGTTGCAGTTTATAACAAAGTTTTGTTGGGAAATCTACAGGCCCTCCATAAACCTTATATGCTTATAAAACAGCATATAAAATGTTTAACAGCAGCGCGCTAGATTGCAAACTTTCCCCTCATAACCAGGGCGCGCGGTGTTGATACATACTGCCGCCGCGAGACTTTTCCTCATTGTTGCCGGAAGAGGCCGCGGGACTGCTGCTGCTCTCGTCTCCTCGCTCTTTCACTTCAGTCTCACCGCACAGCCCGGGGTCCGCCTGGGTCGCCAGTTTCCCGGTATTTTTTTCCCCTGAGAAATCGCTTGACGGATTTTCCGCCGCGTTTCCATACGCCGTGTCGAAAAACTGGTCAAAAGCTTGAGGCAGTACCCCGTTCCTGCCCACGCTGCCGTAGAAACTGGGAGCTGTGTTGCAGCTGGAGTGGTAGAGAGCAGCGGGACTGCTTTTCGGGAACATTTCCCCGACGGTTGTCGGAGGTGGTAAACAGTCCCTGTGAACCATATCCTCGGCGGGGTAACAGTGGGACAGGTCCCCTCTGTGGTGCCATTTGCTGGGGGAGTCAATGGCATAGTCTCTGAAGGTTAGCTCCCTCACGGGCTGAACCTGGGGCAGGTTAGACGAGTAGGAGTACGTCACGGGGCGCGAGGACGGGGTCTGGGTTAAAAAAGAGGGGAGGCCGGAAAAGTCTGTCCCCGAGACGTAGTACGTGCAACTGGGCAAATACATGTTGGACCCGACAGGGACACGCTCGTCAAAATCCATCACTGCACTGGCTTGGGGCTCTTCGGAGTGGCGGCGCGTGACATGGTTCTCCGGCGCCGCTCGCTCGTGCCTCTCTTTGAAACAGATCCGCTGAGCAGAAATTTTGAGACGCTGAGCTGACGTGGAGATCCATCTCCGTCCATTCCAGAGAGACGTGGGTCACGTGACCAAGGGCAGAAATTGACAGATTTCTCTGCGAAGAGCAGTGCGTGTGTGTTGCCTATGTGTTTGCATGTGGTTTGGGTTGCGTGCGCATGACGCCTCTTGCACTGCCATTGAGGCTCCCAACCCTCAGCTCTCGCAGACCTTCTTTTTTAATGACTCCATTCACGCGACCAACTGCAATTAGGAAAAGAAAGCCACACGTTTTTAGGCGTGATTGTGAATTGATTCATTGCCTTCTAAGATCGAAAACTACATAAATCCACTTTTTATTGATAAATATGCCGTGCAGCTCTATCAACAATATGCGTAAGTACGCAACAAATGTGTGCTCTCCGACTTTATTTGTGTTTTCTTAAAAGCAATGCGAATGGCACAACAGAATCCTTAAATAGAAAAACCGTACAGTGAATGGAAATTTAAGGCGTGCAATAAGCTTTCATATATAACATAGCATCAACATTGAAACGCTTTTGCTCAACACAAGTAGATTTCAGAAATACACAAGCTAATAATGTCCCAGTTCTATTCAAAATCATATGATATCCATTAACACGCAACGCGCGTAATGGCTGCCTAAAAATGTATTAACAAAGTCGCTACAGAGTGAAAAAAAATTCTCAGCTGTTTTCCTTCACTGAGCATGGTTTTTCCTGTTTGTGAAATGTGTGTATTTCTGAAAATGAAAACATAGCAGAAGAGGACAGCCGAAATTAAACACAGGGTGAAGACGTTTACATTTTCAGAACAGAAACATTCAAACAAGTGTAATGTATAACAATAAAAATGCAACGAAACCATTGTAATGTTTTCATCATAATACATTCCACAATACATTATTTTGAAAGAATCTGTATAATTTAGAACAGCCCTGTATGAAACAGCTCAGACTATAAAGACACAGCCAGGAAATTATATATATACAGTAGCTATATAGTATGTCTGAAATATTACTGAAAGATAGTGAGAAATGTATTGAAATCTTCTCCATGAATTTAATAATAATCACTCTTGTAGTTGTAAAACATAGAGAGGCTGGTCTGAACGAAAACGTAATTTCTAGTATAGATTAATCATATTTAGAGAAATGTCCATGAATGTTCATATTTTTGTTTAAATATTGCCGAATTTAATCATTTATTCGTACACATGATAAAATCACTACATACACAAACCACAACATATAGCCATAGATTCACAATCCACATAAACGTCAACGAGGTCTAATAGTATCACCGGAAGCAAAGACAAAAAATAAAATGTCTTAGATATTAGTGGAAAGAAAAAATTCACAGTGAGTAAATAATAACAAATTAACTTTCCAGACGGCTGTATGATTATATATGCGCATATGCACTGGCGCTGTGTATTTTCAATAAAGTATCACGTTCGTATCTACCACCATTCTGGGATATCAATGTGATTAATGTAAGTTTAATAACTTCTCAACATTATAATAATTGTAAAGAGTGAAGAAAACTACTAAAGACGCAGAGGCTGGAGAACTGGGCACTGGTAAACTGAGACTGAGAGGATACAGAGGACAGACTGAGAAAAAGCGGCATTATCGGGGCCGCGTGCCTGGGGCTCCAAACTGCTTGACTAATTTTCCATGGATTCCGGGCGCTTATTCCTCCCTTTGGGCGAGTTCTAAAATCACACCTTCTTTTTCAGTGAGCGTCTGCGGTAGCAAGAAGCCTGATCATTAAAAAAAAACACTTAATGAAGTGAAGCGAGTTGCTGAAGTGAGTTAGTAAAGCAAAACGAGCAACAGCGCCTGATGTAAATGAAAACCTAAGCAACGATTTGGAGGCAAAGATCTCCTGCATAGATCTCACACATCACACTTAAATCCATCCTAGGCCCCAACCTCGTTTACAGAGCGGAGCGAAACGCGCCTCTTAACGCCCACGGATTTGCTATGCAAACCATTTTGAATAATTGTGACAACTCCAGCTAGTATTTGCCTTCATGGCGACACGCTCCGCCTCTAACGTCAATTCAAACAAATCTAATCGCTTTAAGGATTCGGGGTTTTAAAGTACAACTGAATGCAGGGTGTCCCAGGAAAACTAAAAACAGCTCGCAGACCGACCTGCGTGGTTTAACAGCGCATTTGCGGGTCATCTACGACTTTTTTAAGACAGACAAGACAGAACTGGCCAAGCGTGATCAGAAGACGCCACCTACCTTGACATTCGTGATGTCTGACAAAAAGGAAGGGGTACAAATAAGGAAAGGGAGTGCACTTCTACCAGCGGGCTGGGGAACCAGGTAAGGCTCAAACTAATTTTCCTCGAAGAATCTATTTTTATGTTACATTAATACCCTTATTTTAACATTTAATTGCATGAAGGGCTGAATATAAAAACATAACAATCGTGTTATAGTAGTTCCACCAAAACTTACTAGAGATTATTGTTTTTTTAAATATTTCATAACATTTCTGAATAATATAGCTTATTGGTATTATACCTGGTAGCCCCCGGTAAAAATTCACCCCTCCAGGGCTCTATCGTGGTAGAATTCAAGTTCGGGGGAGGGTCACCGAGCACGCCACCGGGCCATAGAGAGGGACTACAGACGCCATTGAGAGACACATTGTGCCCCGGATGGAGTTTCACTCATTACTTTCATTTGAAACTCCGAGAAGATTCCGACAAAAGGAACCTCTAAGGGTTTTACAACTGCCAAAGATCAATGATGATCAGTAATGATAAATAATGATTTTGATTTCATTTGCCTCCCGGATATGGGGAAGCCTTTAAGTGAACTTCAACTTTCCGGCCATCATCTTCGCCTTCAGACAGCTGCTGTCCTTTCGATGTCATGTTCAGCAGAAATACACGCGCGTTCCACCCTGGCAACAGAGTCTGAGAAGACTTAACGGCACCTAAGAGAAACATGACAACCAAGTAAGCGCGATTTTATTTACATTTTGATGCGGTGGTCAGTGTAGATGCAAGTCCACAAACAACTTTTTTGACTGTCCGAATTGCGATTGTGTTAAAATCCCGCTAATTGTTTGACGCTGTTCTGTTTTTCCTAGCAGGTTTTTCATCAAGTATTATAGTTTCTTAAAACTGTTTTTTTAAACAGCTCTGCCAATGATTCCTCACAATTTACATAAAAATTGAGGATAGGTTGTCCCACTTAAAACGTTTTTTTATCTTGGACAATCAAAAGTGGAATATAACATCTACCTTTCGTAGTCCTAATACTTACGTTCAGGAAAATATGCAAAGACCTGAATCAGTATGAATTAGAAATGAACAGTTAACCATTGGGTTTTAATGTATAGGCAATAAGTGTGGGATTAACCGATTTTAATTTTGTGTTTTCATAGCTAAAGTTTTAATTAGATACAAAAATTTTAGTCTCTAATTCTAATAGTTTTTGGTTTTAGACTATTCCTGTGCAGACGTTCTTTACGGACTGTAGAGACTGCTGGCGTGTCATCCCACAAACAAGTGCGACAGAGCAACAACGGCCTGAGCGCTAAACAAATGGCCATAACAGCATGCATTCTGGTGCAAGCTGCTCAGTCTTTTTAGCTAAAGAATTACGAAGTGGAAGGTTTAGACTTACATATTCACACCAAATAGGAAACAAAGGGTTAATTATATATTTCCAAGAGCAGAGATTTAAGTGCATGTGTTTGTGTAATATCTACACACAGAATGTCCACGTAAAATGGTGAGGAGGCTCACATCCGATCTGCGGAAATAATGTAAAGTGGGTAATGAAGGTAGCCTAAAATTGCGCATGTAAAAGCACGTGAGTGTAAGTGCTTGCTCACACCATGAGTATTTGCACATGAATTCTGTGTTAATTAAACTGTTAAAGACCTGTATACTACTGTAATATGGATATGTGTATTCTATCCGAGCAAATTTCACTGTTAGAGTTGGTTTACCACGACCCAATCATTTTGTTGTATGGGCCGACAAATAACCTGTAACTCAGTTGGTGCCTAGATCGCTGTCCCTGTAAAGTCTACATCAAACGTACAATCATGCATGTAATGTCGCGTGCGTGAAGCTGTGGGCTGCTCAGGTTTGCAGTGTATAAACTGACTGAACTTTTTCCACTGACGGCTTTTGAACTTGAGTGATATTCATTCTCTGCTGGAGAGTCTGTATGAAGCGAACAAGGGCCAGTGGGGGATTGCGGGGCGCGTGGTAGTCTGGGATATTTGCCGCCAAGGCACCTTTAGTCATTCCAACACAGCAAAATGTTCAGGTTGAAGTCAGCTCAATAGAGTTGGCCTATGTCTTATGTGCGTTTTATTGTAACAGAGAACGAGTGATCCCTATAGTGGACTTATGCAAACTTTTAGAATTAAACAAAGAGTGAAGATTTTAATGTGAACCCAATTATTTAAATGTAATGTCCACATGCTTGTTTTTATATTTCAGATATGAACGCTGGGGATCAGCTGTCTGCCTAAGCCCCAACAGGGAGCTTCCCTGGACTGAAAGGACTTCAAAAATTAAAACTGAAAACAAGAACTGTAAGCATAATATCATAATATGGTGAAAATGAAGGTCGTCATGAGGACCGCGGATTATGGGGAGGAGAGCGACGCCTGTCAGGGATGGACATAGAGGGCAAACGCGGCCCGTGGCTCAACCTACAGCCCCACTGCAGTCCCCCACTGCAATTCCTCCACACATTCTGAATATTTTCCCGCCTGAAATAAGGCTGAAGTAATTTTATAATGGGGAGGGGGTGGCAAAATTGGGAACGAAATCTAATTCACTGTGGTAGGAAATATAATTCATCTATATAGATGTCAATTTGAAGAAGGAAAGAATATACGGTAAATATACCAGTTACTATCTCTGATAGTTAGGCTACTATTGTTTTTTTAGTAGCACTTTGTCTGTATCCTTTAACATTCAAGATGGATATCTATATTATTTATATGGTATTGTATTTATATAATAAGGCATTGGATCCAGGTCATGGAAAGAGCTTACTCTAGCAGATCGGAAGCGGCAGAAGCGCAAGCTTAGCTCACCCCGGAGCGTATTTCATGTGGCCATTAAAATCACCTCATCTCATCTCGGTCGATTGTGAACTTCTTCCCTGGAAATTTGTCAAATTACTGAAATTAATCGGAAGATTGTCAGGCTCTGGCGAAACCGCCGATGTGAGGGGAAGACTTGAGACAGATTTATGGATTTAAAAGGTGCTGAAAGTCTCCTTCGGCCACATCGGTGCTGGCAGTTCTGCTGGATAAGATATAACACCACGAATGATCTACATTGAGGAGAAACGATTTAGGAATATAATGATAATAATAATAATATTAACATTAATCATAATAATAATAACAATAACGATAACGATAATAACAATGTTTCTGGGACATTGTTTGTACTGCATATATCTAAGAAAATCTTTCGGACTTGAAACCTTTTTTGGATTAGGGTAACATCCAACAGACCATATGTAAGAAATATAATTTTGCAGCATTCTGTTTTCAGTTTGGGATATGAATGTCCTGCGGTCTTCATTACATACAATTCCTAAATAGGCTACAGATACAAAGACCTGCATGCACACCATTCTCTCTTTCTTAATCTCCTTCTCCCTTTATTTATCACTCCCTCTGTCTGGACACAGATTCCCCTGTGTTGTGCATTTGTAAGAGTATCTGTGGATATAACAGATTTGTTTTCGTTCTGTTTCTGTGCGTCCCATTTAAACTGGTGCACGTGAACATACTGTTCAATTACGCATATCAGTGCGTGCTGGTCTATTTATTTTTTAAATAAACGAATATTAATGGCACAACGCAGCTACTTCACTGATCGGCAGAGGGACTGTGTTACAATATGGGGTTACAAGGAACATTAATATGGTAAATAAATGAATAAATAAATAAAATATGATCATTATAATTGACATTGACTTTGTGAAGAATATTTTAGGCAATTTTACCTACCCACATTTATTAAATATATAAACTATCCAGTATGTCTGTGTCTCCAGTATTTAAGGAAAACGTAATATGATAAAGATTTAAACTGTTCTTCAGTACAGATTGATAAGGCTGCCTATTTTGTTTTTCTTCTTCCTCCATTTGCATGTGGCCAGGTTACTTGGATATGTGTTTATTTTACAGAAATTCAGTAAAACAAAACCTGCAAATTGAATGTTATGTAATTAGCACAAACTCATTTGAAGCCAGGATACAATATTTGAAGACACATAAATACTTATATTTCAACATAATAAATTGTCTTTACTTCATACGTTATTATTGTTGTATTATATTGCTCTGGTTGCTGTTGTACATTTAGACTGTGTTGATATTTTATTGCAAGTCCAGGAAATGAAACGCCTGTATTTAACCTAACTCTAACTAATTCAAAATAACTCAATATCCCGGTGCAGACTGAATAATTAGGAACAAATTCCGAGTAAGCAAAGAGTTAAACAATGTCACACCAATACTCGTTAAGAATAATACAGTTAATTTAGCTAGTACACTTCGGAATCCACTTCTCTAAAAACCGCTCTCATAGGCTATGCTAATACACAGAGGCAGATGAGTGAAGTTACTGTGATCTACAGGATGTACGTGTCACTGCTCGCTCTTCGGAACCAGAAAAAGAAAGCGGACTGGATCACACAAAACGGTGCTGTTGCTTCTGGCATTCTCCTTTCAGTAGTACATTTTTTAAATGTACATAAAAACTGCGTCAATGCTTAAACATCCAGATTAACAATATTTAAAAAAGACAAAACAGTAAGGAAAACCTCCTCATGAATGAATATATCTGGGACTGACTTGAGCAGCAGCTGCTTAATTTGCCAAATTTCACTTAAACCAACTGATTGGTCCGTGAATTTTCTATTCTTGTGAGTTTGTTTGAAAAATAAAATTCTGATATCTGACGCCTGACAAAATGCTAAAGGAAAAATGTTGTTTTTCAGTTTTTCTCTCAACGCGCTGTTATACAGCTTTAAATTCGTATGCAGGTTAAGTTTAACAAGATGGCGGTGCTTACGGATTTGGCCTTTAGGTGGCGCCAGATACTCGAGTGCCACAAGAACGTGCTGGCATCGCACTCCAGTTCAGTCTGCTGGCCCGCCCACAGTTTCCCTCTGTCCGGGTCTTGAGCGTACCCCGTTGGGGGGAGGGGATGGAGGGGGGTTAGGAGACGGAGTGCCCCTGGAAGCTGTGCAGTAGCTCCGTGTTGTTTGTAAATATGCAGAGATGTTCTGCTTTTATAATCGGGTTCATACCTCGGGGCAGAGATTATTATTATTATTTAAAAGATTTGACAAATAAAAATATTGAGAATTAAGAATATCTCTTTTCAATAATGTTTGCTACAGGTCCACAGATGAACATTTGGGTATTATTTTGAGCTAAACAAGTAGCTAGAGGTTACAAAAGAGGTTTGTTTTCATTAATTATATACTTTAAATTTTACTTAAAATATACAATACTTGTGTGTGTGAAGAAAGAGATCAGTCTTACCCAGAAAATACTATTCTTAACCTTATGAAAAAAATAATATTCTTACACTATTTCTTAATAGAAATAAAATTGACATATTTGTGTGTAATAACATATTCATGTACAGAAAAGTAAAATGCATGCATTTAGGGCAAATAATTTTACAGAAATTATCACTTAAAATGTGACTGCTAAAAATGACAGATTTAACGCCACGTTTATTTCCCGAGTCACATTTGCCGTTTGCTTTTGGTATGTTATCCTTATTGCTAATGGTCTGAGTTGAACCAGTCCCACACACATTAAACAGTCTATTAAAATAAGTCTTTATAAGTAGTATTATGCCCAATGTATGTATTTTTAAATTACAAGGCCCTTACATCATGTTTCCTTTTTTAAAGCTGAGTTTTTTTTCCTCCTAAAGACAAAGGTTGTCTTACAAGCACCCAAAATGTTGATTAAAGTTTTGAATACAACAACCTTTTAAACTTCGTTTTGCTGTGTTAAAACGAACACTTTGACTGGGATTTAAACTCTAAATATTTTTTTTATCTTTGCTAAAACATTTTGGAGTTCAGCATGAAAATCATGAAAATAATTTCGCAAAACTGCTTTTAGAGAGAAAAAGTATAACACTTTTATTCAGTTGTAAAGAAAATTTAAGGAAAAATGTTGATCACATCACGGCCTTTATTTTTTCCACGAAAAGAACTGAAAAGGTTTGACTGTGAGACATAAAATAATAACGGAATAAATTTAATTACTGTTTATTGTTTGGGCCAGTTTGTATCCTGTTGGAGTTTACCAGGATGGCCAGAGAAAAGCCAGTGACACGAGGCTGAACCGTTGCGCATCATGGCTAACAGAGAAAAGTTACCAGCTCAATCTACAATATAATATTACCTTTTCAACAATCACTGTGCAGTTGCACACAGTTGAAATACCTTTAAAAAACCGTTTCATCCAGTCAGTGTGTATCACATAAAAAAACCATAAATTGATAGGTTTATTTTTGCAGTTACGAGACATAGTTAATGATAAATTGATTTTGTATAATTTGTACTATTTACAATATAAGCCCAATGACTAATCAATGCGTCAACATTTATCATCGATAGTTAGAGGTCTAAACTTATAAAATATCATACAAGCTGTTTAACACACATAACATGAAATAATACAAATATGAATAATTATAACATATACATATGAATAAATAATCATAATTAATCATATTGTAATACTTTCGTGAACTCATTTGTTAGGAAATCAATAATATCTTAAAACACTTGTCCAATTCACTTTTAAATTGATGTATTGCCTTAGTTTATACACGCTACCTAATGTTGAACTACCTGACGTTATCGACACAGCCGTCATTTTCATTAGTGTCACAGTTTGTAGCTAGGTCTGCTTGCGCTGCATAGGTACCACTATGTTAAACATAGCTAGTGTTTGGACGCTCTAGCAAGCTATATTGGATTGATGTAACTCCTGCTATAATTTAATTGTAAGGTTGTAATTTTAAGGTTTTCGGAAAATGGTTAATTCATATAAATAAACAAAAATACATATTTTACATAATCAGGAATTACTTAATGTTTTATCTATAATTGGTGAATGGGTCAGAAGTAAATGTGATGGGTTGTAACTTCTCACCAACCAAAGTGACTATTACATTGATGTAAGTAAATTGGTACAGGCATCGGTACGGACTTCCATCCCCCCCCACACACACACTGCAACCAAGCTGCACAGAACAGCAATAATTTTACATACAAAAATAGTAATTGAATAATAGAGATTGTGTTCAGCGCAAATATTTCATACAATTGGCACAATTTTCTAACAGCATCTAGATTTATGGCTGTTTTGTTGTTGATCGTACTATTTGTTCTTATTGGCCTGAATAAAAAGAAGACATTAGAAAACGACGAATTTCGTTTAAAATTAGCAATTATGTGTATCTGCTGTTGCCTGCTCAGTCGGTCTAGGCCCGCTGCATCATAAACACCCGTGATGTCACAATGGAGAGGAGACACGGTCTTTCAACGGCGCGTGCTCCCGGTGCTGGACACTCAAATGGATAAGCAGAACCTGGGCCAGCAACCGGGCGCTTGTATCTGATGTTACCCAATACGTTAAGAGTGAGTGACACGTTGAGACAGGCGAATAATTATTGGTAGTCTGGAAGAGAAGGTTATGCGTGCATGCACACACAAGATTTCCTGTATGTTCGTAGCCTGATAAATTGTCGCCCCCAGGAATAAAAGAAAGCGAACAGACAGACACATTTTTCTGTGATAACAGGGGGATTTTGCCGGAGTGATATTACCCCCCCCACCCCACCCCCTCACACACACACACACACACACACACACACACACACACACACACACACACACACACACACACACACACACACACACACACACACACACACACACACACACACACACACATTCTCTCTCTCTCTCTCTCTCTCTCTCTCTCTCTCTCTCTCTCTCTCTCTCTCTCTCTCCATTATTCTTACGTTTAAAACCACAGCTTTTTTGAAGTATGGGCTAATTATTTTTCATTAATAATGAAAGTTCAAGGCATGGGAATTAATTGTACCAAATTTAGAAAGATTGTTTATTGCATACCAGCAAATTTAGCCTTCTGCTGAATAAAGCGAGGCCTATGAAAGGATGAAATGAGAACACGAAGCGGAACTTACTACCGACTGAAATGCGATGTTTACAAGTATTCCTCCAGTAGAATCCGGAGTGATGAAATCGTGCGAAGGGTTAATTAAAATGTTTACGGAGTCAAATTGCACTGAGTTTAAATCACTTCATTCACAGCCTGCGATCGCTCCTAGTTTTACTTTGACCAGCTTGTTGGACAAATGCTCAGTCTTTTAAAAGCTGGTATGTACAGCAGCACTTTAAATTGTACTGTGAAATCAAGCGACGACACATGATCCGTAACTCGCAGAGAAAAAATCTGTCTGGCATACAGGTACATTTATTACAATTCATACGAGGTCAAAGGAAAACCTCGTCTGTCTTGTTTTCGTCAGAATCACCTAACTTGCCTAACAAGCCTATGTTCTGACCATATATTTATTTTTAAAAAAACCTATTAATACTTTTGAGATTTAATGTTCGAAAACGACAATACTACTGTAATCGTTCATATAAAATAAGATACAAATGAGGGTACATTAAAATTACTAGAATTGTGTGTGCACATACTTCTCTCTCTCCCTTTCTCTCTCTCTCTTACACACACACACACACACACACACACAACATAAACCTGAATTCCCACATGAGTGCTGATTATTGTAAAGGTTACTAGTGTCACATTTAGCAAATTCATAACCAGAGTCTTGTGCTTTAAAGTGAATATTACGTAAGAGCTAAAGTCTAAAGGTTATGGCTTTAGTAACATAGATTTCGTAGCCCAAACGTCCAATCCTGCGCATGGGTAACGGGCCTAAAACATTACCAGAATGAATGAGACCCTAAGATACCCTTCGATGTGCAGTAAATTGTCATAAGTTGGTGTTAGTTTCGGTTGTAAGTGGTCATTGTAGGCCACAGACGCGGGGCTGTTGTGTTCATCTGAAATGCACCGCGACTCGAAAAGCAGGACATATAACGGTTTCACCACCAGGTGTCGATGTTGGTCTACAATTCTTTGAGGACTGTCCTGCGTTTAACTGAGTACTGAAACAGAAAATAAGGGGAAAAACTATTTAACCAAAGAAACGTCTACATCTACTCTCTCTCTTAAAATTATTATTTCTAGAATTGTCAGAAAACAGGCTGGATGAACCGTTACTGTTACTGCCATTTGAAAAGTATTTTGGCTACGAACAATCTGGTGAATTGGTGTGTACTCCCAATAATTGGAAAAACAAACAAAAATAATGTATGGCGTAACCTTGTTTTGTAAATAAAAGAATTACAAATGTGTATCTGAAATGTTTTCAATATTTCAGATAACAAAACTCAGGTTATAAACGGTTTATCAACTTATGAGGTTCGCAGTAAAGTGCTAGGCCCCAGCAGCTGCGACGTTTGGTTTTGTTTTAAGCCTAATTGTTGAGCAGGTCAATGTTTGAGTCCAGGATTTGTGTATAATAAAGATCAGTATTATTCCAGGCCATGTTCAGATGCTATTGGGACGTTGCTGCTCATGCAACACCGAAAACTGACACATACATACTACCGATTCAAATAATTCAACAGTTTTCACGCAAAGGTTTTCATACTTTTATATACAACCACATTTATGGAGATACAATGGACAGCTAGACCCTACGCAGACACACAGGTTTAAATCCTTTAAAGGACCAGCAAGATTGCACCAAGAGATTGTTTAAGCGAAATGGCGTGAATCTCGTCATGAACACAATTTTCAAAAATATTAAGGTAGCGCATTGATTGTTTTAATATAAAATTTAAACTTTAACGTAGCCTGTCTGCTCGTTCCATTATTTAAGAAAACTAAATAGTAATTGGACTTGGCAAAATGTTTTCGGAGATCACGGACACAACCTGGATGGACACTTTTTGGAACCCCAGAAAATATTTATGTCGCAAGTGATAATTCCTGAGCAAAGAATGGAGTAGGCCATCTTTTCTTATTTCCCAACAGTGGGTTAAGATTTACTCTAGCGCTCTTTTTGACCACTTATACCCAAATTACATGTATGACATTGAGGTGGACATTCCAGGTTTCTGTTTGTCGGCTGAATGAAAAATCGCCCAGAGTTTACCATGTGAATGTGCTTCTGACCTTCCACCGTACAGTTAACTCCATTTTGGAGGCATAAGATGAATATTGTATGTAATAAGTGGTAATAAGGAAGTCATATTCCAGCCAGAATAGTTTTCGGGATTTTGTTTAGTTTTTTCTTCCCTCTTATCGCCTTGTTCCAATTCATTTCCATTCCATTATAAGCTAACTGTTGCCCTTGACTTTGTTAACGATTTTCTTCTCCTTCACGCGCCTGTTCTGGAACCAGATGGTGACCTGTCGCTCGGACAGACTCGTTTGAGCGGAAATCCTCCTCCGCTTGTCCTTCGTGATGAATTTATTGGCGGCGTACTCGCGCTCGAGCTCCTTCAGCTGCACCTTGGTATATGGCACGCGTTTCTTCCTCCCGCGTCGAAAAGAGCCACCGTCTGCCCCAGTGTGAGAAGCGGCGTCTGGACAAGAGTTGGGAGGTGGGGTGAGAGAAAGCGCAAAGTTAATCACTTTTCATAGTGCACATGAAAAATCCAATGGCGCAAACTGTCACGATGAAATGACATGTAGGGTACATTTTACCAAACGTATTTTCAGGGTGCTAATGAGACTATATTTGGAAATTCAGCCCCCCTCCAGGTAGCAACCTTTTTCTCGGCGTTATTTTTATAACTTTAATAACAACTGCTCAAACAACTTCACAAATAACAGGCTGCAAAAAGGTAGAGCTACAGACATGTTACATAAAGGCGCAGTTAACGCTTTGGAAGCCCACGCACAATCTTTAAAACAGAATTAGACAAGAAGAAAGTTAGACACTTTTTTCAATCTGTAAGTAAAGGAATGTAGTTCTCCATCCATCTCGTTTTGAGGATTAAATCGGTGTTAACACCCCCTCCCCCGTGTTATTGGCACAATGGTGTGCATGTGAATCCCTGATACAAGGGCTCAAATGTGACTGCGCACGGCAGCCCCTCTCCTACCTGGTAGCGGTGATTTCCATAGGGGCGCAGGCTGCGGCGGCTCCTTGCCGCCGTAAACCTGGCCACTCCAGCCGCTGCTGAGGCTCCACGGCTGGTAGCTGTCCACGGGGAGCAGCGGTTCGTGTCTCGGCTCTGCGGGAGAGCTCACCCCCTGCACCACGGGCAGATCCAGGTAGCTGGGCACGGGCTGGTAGGGCCCCGCCGCGTAGCTCTGGTAAAACGCAAATTCCTTGGCTCTGGTAGCAAAGTCCTCCCCAGACATGGACGACTCCATGTACTTATCCCCGTAAGCAGCTGAGGTCTGTGCCGCGCCCGCCTTGCTGCCGCTCTGGTGGGGCATTCTGCATGGGTAGTAGCCGCTGCCAAAGTAGCCGTAGGGCAGCGAGGCGCTGGAGGAGCTGGGCGCGGCGGAGCACGGGCTGCACTGTTTGACAGGCTCACCCATACCAGTCACCGGCACCTCATTCGACGTATATGCGGCGCTCGGGGGCAGCGAGGCCGGGTGTGCAATTAAGTTCCTGCACTGATTCCCAGCGAAGTTGCCTCCTGCAAATCCCTCCATTCCCCTGTTCACTTCATCCGAGCCGTTGTCGTAGAGGAACATCACCGGGTCTATCCAGCGCGGACGGAGCAGCAGTGACGCTGTCATAGCACGTCCGACATCGAGACAACTGGGGATCTTTTTTAAAAAATCCCCAGGACTGGAATACAGAAACACCGAATGTGAGAGTAACAGACTCTCTGACGTGCCTCTCAGCTCCTAGGTTATTGGCTTATGTGGCTCACGTGATATGTAAAAAAGACGATAAACAGCTAAGACACGGATACTCTTAATTGTGTGTGCAAAAAGCACAGTTGTTGAATGGGTATCTAAGAAAATATTTGCACTCACAATTCAGGTCTAAAGCCAAGGGTTCGTTTGAGCACAAAGCAAATGTAGCCAATGAATTTGATGTATATGTTATTACTTTTATACTTTAAAATTAAAGTTATATCTGATTTTATCGTCGACAGACGATACTATTGTACATATTGTATGTATTTTATTATACACATCAGAGAAAAATGTAAATTGAAGGCAACAATCTGGGTAACTATGAACCAGCCTAAATACATTAAACATTCTGTTAAGTCCCTGGCAGGCGAAGCTCCAACTTTCTACATATGGGCCAGAATTAGTTGGTAACTTACTCGAGGAAATTTATAAATAATTTCATGTCATTTACAAATGAAAAAAAAAAAAACACATCAAAATCAAAACAAATCCCTCCGTTAAAATGACTAAAGCAGAATTAGTTTCTGGAAATATGCATCATTTAAACTTATTTTCCGACTTCATTGATTTGTGCATGACAAGGGACCAAAACAAAAATGAATTCCTGTTGTCTTTATAATTAAATATTGCAACGGTTGTGTTGTGTGCTTTTTAATTTAAATATATCAAATAATCATGGTCTAAGTGTGTATATAAATAAAAATGTGGAAGAAATGGTAACATTCAGATTTTCATAAAACAATCCGAGTCGATACGTTTGATCCGTGAATTCTCTCTCCCTAACGCTGCGGATCTTCGGCCTTGTACAATACAAGAGTGCATCTACACTGGGAATCTTCTGTGCAGCCAGAAGAAAAAGGCTAATTTTCCTGTTTTATTGTCTCTCTCTGAGCCTTCTCCATCATTACTGCTCGGTAAGCAAGAAAATACATGCGCGCGGTTTCCTGGTAAATAAACATAACAAACTCAGTGGATCTCGCAGAATACTCACTTTTTTTCCACCCCCTCGTAGTTTCCGGCATATTTACAATATACAAAGGCAGAGAGAAGCCCAAGGTTTGGGCGCTTTATTTTACATACGGGTTAGACACGTCTCGAGGCCAAGGTCAAGTTGAAAGTTGCAGTCTAGCCATTGAGTCTGTTGTCAGTCAAACCTCGAGGGACGCGCGGGTAAATTTTCTTGCACGGAAAATGCTTTGCGTGGAACTTTAAGGAATCAGTGTATTTGTTTTTTCAATTTAATTTAAAATTTCTGCAGGTATAAACGCGTAAAGTTAATTCTACAAGGGCAACCCTTATTTTCCTGCATTGGGTTTTTTTCCCCCACAGTTTTGACGAAGATGTGTGAAATTTATCTTACAGAAAGAGGTCTCGCAGATGAGCTCGTGGGAGCATCCGGGCTGCATGTTTGTGTTTACTGGCGTGGCTCGTTTTCTAAGGTAAAGTGAGCATATTAAACTAAACAAACAGAGATAAACCTGTTTCAGTGGGGAGGACTGAACACACGAATTAGATGATAAAAGTAAATATTATAGATGCATTTGTAGATGTTTATATATAAACATAAATATAGACTGAATATATATAAACATGTGTAAACTATATAACGGTTTGTTAGAGTGAAGTATTTTAAGATGCATATGTGTATACGTATACGTGTGTATATGAGAGTCCTGGAGAGCCGTAGACACATTTAGAAGAGTTTCTCCGTTCAAACAAAATATTAATTTGTATTTGTATTTTCTTTTTAATAGAAGAGTGTTCACTTATTAATAGTTAAAATTACTGTATAGATTTAGCAGAGCATGAAGCCGCCACCATCATGTTTATTCGAGCTTTTTTGAAAGCTTCCCCTGGCTTAGATTTTAATATCAAAAATATAATTTAAAATATCTGGAAAATTCCTGATACAGACAGGCTTATTAGCATCACTACAGTTTTTTCAATGTTATTGAATTTTGACTGAATGACGACACCTTCTGAAGATTCGTATGTATAGTCAAGATTGTGTTGCTAAAAGGTGTTAAAAAATTGTTCTTTTTGTTATTAAAAAAAGGAAACATGCATGTGTGGCCAGGAAACAACATGAATATATAAGGAAGAAAATTGTTCTTAAGATATATAAATATATTTAAGTTGCAAATGAAAAATGTAATCGAGAAATGTATTTAAATTAGACATACCTTCTTTTCTTTTTTATGTAAATATGGACTCGGAAGTTTCAGTAAAAATAAAAACATTCGCTGATAGCATTGTCTCTCCTTTTTCGCGGGTGTCCAGATGGCAAAACATTGGTAAATTTTTGGCTCTTGGTGATGACTGTACGGTCAAATTACATGAGAAAGAGACTTTTATTTTCATATTGTTTGGAAAGAGAGCGCGGCTGTTAATTCAGTCTGCATAACGCCATCTGGATATACATTGAAAAGTGGAATTAGGCAGTATGGACTCGCAGACATGACAGTAAAGTCGTTAAATAAATAAATACATAATAAATACAACAGCCTTATTAATTAAACGTAGACAGACCTTTTAAAAACACAACTTTAACAAGCTAATAATAATAATAATGCAGAAGTGATGCCATGAAAGCTGTATGAATGCTGCATTGGTTTCATACATCAATGGTGTCCGTGCAGTTATGTTCAAACATTCTTAATCCAATAATTTTGATAGATACAGAATTCCTTCTTAAATGCGCCTGAGCTCGAGCCGCCCTCAGGCATCTCCTGCTTTTGGGTTGTCTTGAAACGCGGCCCAGTTCTGTCCCGAGACAGCCAGAGCTGCGCAGACGCATTAACACACGGCACGCAGGAAACAGGATGAAATTAGAGCACCTCGCTGTGCCACGCTCAATTTACATGCCAGGGTGGATAGTTCTAAGTAACCAAAGGCAGAGTTTCAAACTATCCGTGGGTATTAATGCTTAGCATTTCTTAATGCTTAATATTAATGCTTAATATTAATCAAATCAGGAAAAACTCCATTCAAACAATAACATTGTTCATTGCAAGATGAGCATGAAGCATTTGTATTTAAATAAATAAATAAATACATACATAAATAAATAAACAGCGATCGAGGCAAGGAGTTCTGTCTAGCAAACACAGTAATGGAGAAACCGCCAATCAAAAATTCAAAATGGCGTGCTAATGGCCCTGCCTCCGTTAACACGGTGCTCCACAAATCAAAAGACTGCAGGCCAAAAACAAAATAAAAAACAAAAATGCAAAAGTATCAAACATGCGCTGGGAAATGGTAATAAACCTCAAGTGAAACGAGGTAAATTGTTTCAGTAGGCTTGAATCAGGACACAAAACCCAACAGGAGGCCAGGCCAGGCAAGGCGCATGAGGGTTGTAAGCCCGGATACTTTGGTGCGGGGGAAGGGGTTCGTCCCGGCCACCATACTGTCTAAACACGAGACAGAAACTAATCATGACTGAAAGTGAGAATTGTAACATCAAATTACTATTTTATCATAAACGGGCACACGCAAGCATGCACATGCATATGGCGCAACTCCTCTACTTCTCACATGCAATTTCAACATGAAATCAAATGTGATGGTTGATATTCCGCAGACCTGGACCCTCCATACGGCTAGAGACCCTGTACTGGTCTCTGCAGCGTTAATTGATGGAAGAATTTCTAGCACCAATAAACCTTTTCAAAGATTCTATAAAAATCTACTGGCCCACGCAAATTCTGACAAACACATGCATAAACACATAAGAGCACACACCAGCGCTACGCTTTGGATTACAGCATCAATCACAGGAAGTAAATTGCAATTTCTGAAGTCAGTTAGGGGTCCTTTTATTCTACCACAAAGTGTTTAGCTGCTGAACTTTTTATACTTAAATAAAATGGAACATGATGTTTAAGTTAGAAAAAGTAATAATTCCCTACCTTTTTTGTTTTGTTTTATAGTCAAAGTCATAGCTAAACACTTTGTGGTCGACTGGTTCTTCCCCAGAGCGTAACTACAACTTTATTTTGTTTTGCCTGAAATATGTCTTGAAGTGGTGACCACCACTTCTTACGAGGAGCAAGCACACGTCTCTTAACAATTAGTTGAGTGGATGTTGGTTGTTAATTTTAAGAGAAAGAAGATAAATCACAGCAGTTATTTGGCTAAAGTGAACAACTTAAGGTGGATGACTTCAGTCCCCTGGAAAACCTTGCACTGCCGGTTTGCGAGGAGGGAAGCGCCTCGATCAACAACCAGAAGAAAATGAATCCTTTCCACAAATCCCTGTTAGCGCTAAGATCATCGTTGAAAAGTAGTAGATAAACTCGGACCAACTGGGCCGGCGCGTATGGAAGTTTTCATTTGTACCCATTGTCCTGCATCAATTAGCTAATTAGATGCGCACAGCAGTGCCTTTTGGCGTGTGTAAAAGGCCACGATAAAAGGTTTAATTTGCGAACATGACAACAGATTTTGCCGTTCCAGATGAACACATCCAAAAATGTAGCTAAAATGCAGGATCATATAACTGATTAACTAAACAATTAAGAGCAAAAGGTGCCATGACATCCAGAGAAAGATAAGGTCCACCTTGCCACCCCTGAGGAACCCCTGAAATCCAGTGCTCAAATCCAGCGGATTTTAGCATCACAATGGGACCCAGAATTCCTGTTCCTCTTCGCTATTCATATTCTGCATGTGGTGGATGACGCCAGCGCCGGCACTTGACTCACAGTAAATTCAGAATTCGATCATTTTTTAAAATCTCGAGCGCTCTGTTGCCCAGGTACTGTCCCTGATTTCATAACAAAAGGGTTTCACCCGTCTGGATAACCTCTGTGTATGACAACTAGCTTGGCTTGATTTAGTATTTGTCCTTCAAACTGAGGAACGATTACATACTTTGGTCTTTATTTCTTCACAAGCGTGGTTTGGACAAACACCTCTACCTTTATGTGAAATTGTTTCCTTTTCACTTTAAAAATTTATAAAATATATATATATATATATATATATATATATATATATATATATATATATATATATATATATATATATATATATATATATATATATGAGCTGATTCCATAAAAATGCCGTGAAGTGTCAATGCATTGATTCTTTTCTAATGCAAAACAATTAATTTTACAAGCCAAATAGTTTGAATGGGCTTTCTGTCTTTAGAGATATTTAAAAAAAAAAAAAAAAAACAGGTACACCTTTGCTATCCTGTGGTATCGGCGATCCTGCAGATAACACGATTATACAGATGAAATTTCATTTATTGACTGGAGATACAACCCTAACCCTAACCCAACGTTTCTGTGCCTTAAGGCTGTAGGTCACACGATCAAAGTCAGTCTGGCTGATTAAGAGATTTTAGGAAGTTTCTGTGTTTTTCCGAAGGGTTTTTCCATCATTCTGTGCTCTGAATTCTGTAAAATTAAGAATTACCTATCTATCCAACCAATTACTGAATGGAAAATATATATGAGCTGTAGCTATAATTATTTATGTGTTTTATTATTGGTGAATTATTAAATTCCGTGTAATTCGTGACTATATACTACCTTACAATTCAACAGAATTATCATCCCCGATGAATGAATGAATGAATGAATGAATGAATGAATAAAGACATGGCGATAAGCCCATCACAGTTTCAGTGCGCATGCGCCATTGTCACAGACACATTGATATCGCTCTTCTCTTTCCGGACGTTTTTACAGTTTTAGTTCCATTCTGTCGCTTGATATACTTTTTATACGTTTTAATATAAAACGATTTGTAAATGTGTACAGATGACTACGGTGCACAATGGAAATCATGGTCCAGTTCAACAACATGCCCCCAATGGAGCGGGATAAAATTTAACAAAAGAAGCCCAAGAAGCAGCGCATTTTTTCAGACCAAGACCCATTAAATCATATACCATTGTCCTTAATTAATTTAAATGTTGGTTATAAAATATTTACAACGAACTTTGAGTTTTTTTTTGTTAAAATATCGATAGACTTCAGCCCACCCTTTCTATTTACTTTCTGTTAATAATTAAAAATTAAAAATCATAATCATGAAAATATTTCTTGAGGCAGAAATTTAAAAGACTTAAATCGGAAAAAAAAAACATTCATAAATATAATCTGGTGGGTCAAATGTGGAAGTTGTAGAAATTCTTGGGGATAAAAGCGAAATCTCCCACACAGGAAAATCAGAAGAGTCTTAAAACACTTACAGAAACATTTCTTACGTGAACTTGTGGGTGACAATACCCAGGGACAAAGACAAAGAGCATTAAAAGTCTTCCACGCTCTGGTACTAGTGCACAGTGGACCGTGACCCTCCAGGGGAGGTTGAACAAAATTGTTTTTAATTTTAGGCGGACATGAATATTCGCTGTTTACTGTAGGGGCCCACGGGACAGTACGAACTCAGGACCATGTCTTTATATTTAGGGTGCCCACAGAAAATAAAATTATAAGTAATCTTTTTAATGATAACTACTGTGCCGTGAAATTTCTATTATAAGGGGGTGGGGCATGTGGATTTCCATGAAAAACACCAGCCGAGACAGTCTACGCAGAGGCCCACCTCTGCGACAGAACTACTCAGAAAAAGGCAACATTATACAGCCTACTAAACACCTTTATACATTTTAAGGTTTCCACTTTTAAAGTTCACAGTTCTTTGCCCTTGGGAACCTTCTCTATGTATTTAATTTGTTAGACCCAGAAGCACACCGTATATAATCTGCCTGCAGAGGCCGCATGGTCCATTTAAAGCGAGGAACACTGAGAGGAGCGGAGCAACCGGAACCAGCCATCCCCTGTAGCTTTAATAAATGCCCCATAACCGCGCGCACGCTACATTCATTTTGGGCTCAATAACTAGTCTCGAGGGGCGAGCAGATTTTGAGCACGGAAACAGGTGCGACCCGATGGGTCTCGTGCCAGGTGAATCTCAGGTCCTTCCTCTCCCAGATTCTGCTCTTTGAACAGCCTGTAGTACCACGCATCCACCGCAAGGTGTCTTCAACTCCTGAGCATTTGAGATGGGGGGCTGATAGACCTGAGGCTATGCGCAGGAGCTCTGACGTCTTAATTTGGACAATAATTCACAGAAAAATTATACTACCACATGACATAATTTATCAAACAACCAAAAAACAAAGACACTATTTAAACTCAGTGGTGAATTTACCTGCGTGAGTGCGCACCATGTTCAAGTTCAAGTCCGGATCATGAAAGCCACCCAGCGCCAGGGGCCGGTTACATCAGAGCTCTTTGATCCGTCCTCCGTCAGAAAGCACTACCAGCCCTAACTCTCTGCAAACAGCAGGCCGGTCTCTGTGTTTGCACTCCTGCCCACTAAAATGTAAAACGGGCGCCAGGGCTGTAGGCCATGTTGGCGATAAACAGGCAGGTCAAAGTTTTGCCTCATTTTCTGCTCAGGGACTGTATGCAAAGACATTTTAATGTCGAGAGAAACTGTTTAAACATGTTGATGTTTGAATATGCACGACAAAAAACTCTTTCAGGGGTCTCAGTTTACAACTTAGTTTGTCTCAGTCATGTCTCCATTTATTGTTAGCTAAGATAAAATACCGGGACAGCGCTCTCACGCTGCCCAGATGAGTTGACAGAGTCAGCAATCACAGATCTGGTCAGCTGATTGGACGAGTGAGTCACGAGATGGCTCCTGTGCTGAGACAGTCTCGGGTGGAGGAGGCACCTTTGAGAGCCGCAGAACCAACGCGCCCTTTCCTCCACACTTACTTGTCTGCTGAACACACATTTGAAGATCTGACTCTTGCATTGTAAACTCGTGACCTTAGAAAACTACATCTATGTAATGACGATGCTTTCATTACACTCACATTCTAAATCGAAATTCCGACTAACTGGCATGTGAAGTTCATGGATAACAGGCTATAACAAGACATCGGCTAATACGTAGTCTATGTTCGATTTTAAATATTTGCATTGAGTTTATCAGCAAATTAAAGGCGAGGGTCGCAGTGGAAATAAACTGTCTTGGTTTACTGACAATTTTGATGGTTTTTCAGATGGCTCTGCCTGGAACTTCCTCTCGTATTTTTTAATGATTACCAAATAAATTTCATAAATCCAAATAAATGGATGATTTTTTGATGATTCTGAAACACTGGTAAACTACTGTGCCACAGTGCACCTTATTTGCAAAAAAAATATTACAGGCTAACCATAAACTCAATTAACCCTTTTCCACAAAATGTATAGCCTAACAGTGCTATGGTTTATAATCAAGTTTAAAAACAAAATGCACTTATTTTAGATGACTTTAATTTCTTAACCGTTACTAATCTAATTACATTAGTTAATTATATTACAAGATCATCTAATTGAGATCTCCGTTGGACATTCAAACCTGTGGCATGTAGACAGTTGTTATTCAGCCGTGTGAGTTTTAACATAGTTCATGTATTTGTCTTCGGTACTAATATTTAGTTTCTAGGCAGTAAAACTAGTCATGCGCGGTTAAACAGAAACCCATTTTCTTCCATTCCCTTGTTTGGTTAACATCCGGAAGTACAAGGGTGGCCAGGACAGCCAGGCCCTGATCAGAGACAGATAACAACCCTTAAGCGGGTTTCAGCAGATAGTATTCGGATTTGACACTTGTGACGCAATAATGACAAAGAGAACGTTATTGTTGTGTCGCAGCTGAATCAAAACGTAAATAAATCTGTAATGTCCCAAAACATATGAGCATATTGCCGTCGTTTGATCGCTGGGCCGTTAGTTTCGTAAGTAACATAAAACGTTTACTTTGTCCAGCACTTTAGTTGGCTAACCACAACAATTACTGAGAGATGTGGATTTCTTATTTTTTCCCCCAAGATCTAGAAACACGAAGACGGGGCAGGAAACCATATAGGTAGAAACAATTTGAACATTTTTATGAACCATTTTGTGTGAGTTCTGCACATTGCCCATGCCAGTAGAGGGAAATAATTTTCATTTAAATGTATTTGTCAAATGTTATGAAAATAAATGAAAAAGAGGTAATTATCGGAACTTGTAAAAGTACAGAAGGCAGGGTACTGGAAAAAGGAAATAGACAAAAGAAAAGAGGAAATTCTTTAAAACACCAGAACTGGACACCTGAGAAGTGGAATAAGGCTATATGGGCTGATGAGGTTAAATTTGGGATTTCTGGTGGCAAATGGCAGAATGTATGCAGCTATAGCAATGAAGGACTCTCAGAACCATGTTTACATCAGCGTAGGGTCAGCTGTAGCTTGGAGGTGGGGATTTACATTTTTATATAACAGTATGTGGAGTGGCGATTCATTTTGGATTGAAGGCATCATGAATTCTGATAAATACACACAACCCCAAGCACACTGCTACGCACCAGTCAGAGGAGGCGCTGGTGTCCTCAGAGCCCAGACCTCAGCATCACTGGATGTGCTTGCCGTTACTCGGATCATGAAAAGCAGGAAATGCAGCCAACGTCTAAGGCTGAACTGAGGAGGTCTTGAATAAGCACAGGAAGGCGCCCTGCAGATACCCGCAGCTGGAATAAAAGCAAAGGGTGGATTCACCAAGTTCTGCAAAATATGATGTTGTTTTTGAATGAGGTTTATTGTGTGTTTTTGTGTGAAATATATCATTTCTGAAATAATTCTGACACAAACAAATGCATAAGGTGTACTTACCAGCCATTTTGACAGGAAATGACATAAATGAAAGGGTGGTCTCTCAGTGCACAGGAATCTTCAGAGGCTCTCAGGTTGGCATACGCCAGCTGGAGTCCCTGCAGGTCCCTACAGCTTTCACTCTCTACAGGAATCGGCTATAGCATTCACATGTCCTGCAGGTCCCTACAGCTTTCACTCTCTACAGGAATTGGCTATAGCATTCACATGTCCTGCAGGTCCCTACAGCTTTCACTCTCTACAGGAATCGGCTATAGCATTCACATGTCCTGCAGGTCCCTACAGCTTTCACTCTCTACAGGAATCGGCTATAGCATTCACATGTCCTGCAGGTCCCTACAGCTTTCACTCTCTACAGGAATTGGCTATAGCATTCACATGTCCTGCAGGTCCCAACAGCTTTCACTCTCTACAGGAATTGGCTATAGCATTCACATGTCCTGCAGGTCCCTACAGCTTTCACTCTCTACAGGAATCGGCTATAGCATTCACATGTCCTGCAGGTCCCTACAGCTTTCACTCTCTACAGGAATCGGCTATAGCATTCACATGTCCTGCAGGTCCCTACAGCTTTCACTCTCTACAGGAATCGGCTATAGCATTCACATGTGGAGCAACATGTAGGCTAATCAAAATGTAGCATAGCCCAGATGGCATGGATTATCTTGTCGAGTTGAAAGTAACAAGTCATCTACCTATTCTAAGCATTCCAGCCTTCTGTCCCACCACCAAAAGTCACGGAGCATTTCATCTGTGCAACTGTGATGCACATAAAATTTGGCCACACCGTTTGTTTTGTTAATCTGATCCTCTGTTTAAAATATTGTAAACTTTAAAATATTGGCCACCTGAAAGACCAACACTGAAAGACAAACCAAAGCAATAACTAACATAATCAGAAGCACAGAATACCACACACTCAGGCTGGGCTGCATTCTAAAGAGGACACAGGGCACCGTGGCCTGGCACCACAGAGAGGGAGCAGAGAGACCTGGCCTGGGTAGAGGGTTTGCGGTCTGACTGGTCAGTGCAGAGGGGCACCGTGGCCTGGCACCACAGAGAGGGAGCAGAGAGACCTGGCCTGGGTGGAGGGTTTGCGGTCTGACTGGTCAGTGCAGAGGGGCACCGTGGCCTGGCACCACAGAGAGGGAGCAGAGAGACCTGGCCTGGGTGGAGGGTTTGCGGTCTGACTGGTCAGTGCAGAGGGGCACCGTGGCCTGGCACCACAGAGAGGGAGCAGAGAGACCTGGCCTGGGTGGAGGGTTTGTGGTCTGACTGGTCAGTGCAGAGGGGCACTGTGGCCTGGCACCACAGAGAGGGAGCAGAGAGACCTGGCCTGGGTGGAGGGTTTGTGGTCTGACTGGTCAGTGCAGAGGGGCACTGTGGCCTGGCACCACAGAGAGGGAGCAGAGAGACCTGGCCTGGGTGGAGGGTTTGCGGTCTGACTGGTCAGTGCAGAGGGGCTCTGTGGCCTGGCACCACCATTGTAAACCTGATGTGAGCCATAACAGGTAGCCAGGGAGGGGAGATGAAGAGGGGCGTGAAGGGAACATGTTTGGGGGAGACTGAAAATGAGAGATGCAGCAGTGTTTTGTCTTAGCTGCAGGGGTTTGGTAACACAGGACAGCAGGCTGGAGAACATGGTTAAATATGAGAACACATTAAGCAAAACTGCATACTGAAATCTGCACCCTTGATTCACTGACCCAGAGACAGTGGGTGTAGCTAAAGGGACAATAACATTCCATTGGCCTGCATGCCACCTTTCCCATTTCCCTCCATATATACATACTCTATGGAAATAACCAATTTCTCTCATAGATACACACTCTATGGAAATAACCCATTTCTCTCCATAGATACATACTCTATGGAAATAACCAATTTCCCTCCATAGATACACACTCTATGGAAATAACCCATTTCTCTCCATAGATACATACTCTATGGAAATAACCCATTTCTCTCCATAGATACGTACTCTATGGAAATAACCCATTTCTCTCCATAGATACATACTCATCTATAGAAATAACCAATTTCTCTCCATAGATACACACTCTATGGAAATAACCCATTTCTCTCCATAGATACATACTCTATGGAAATAACCCATTTCTCTCCATAGATACATACTCTATGGAAATAACCCATTTCTCTCCTTAGATACACACTCTATGGAAATAACCCATTTCTCTCATAGATACACACTCTATGGAAATAACCCATTTCTCTCCATAGATACACACTCTATGGAAATAACCCATTTCTCCTCATAGATACTTACTCATCTATAGAAATAACCCATTTCTCTCCATAGATACATACTCATCTATAGAAATAACCCATTTCTCTCCATAGATACATACGGTCTGCTTAATCCTGCAGTATTTTACAGCTCATTGATCAGGCACTATCACGCTTCTGTAGCTGGACTTCCCATAAGCTGTTTTGCTGCTTTAAATAAACTGCCAGGTAACTAACATGTAAACTGTGTTTTATAATGTTGTAGTTTCCGTTGCGTGCTTTTCTGTGCATGTTACCATGAGCATGGAGACCCCTGTTCCACGTTACCGTGGGGATGGAGAACCCTGTTCCTGCACAGCTTTGTCTGGATTTCAGGGCATCTTCTGCTCTTCATTATGTCATCATGAATGCCAGCTCTCTCGTACACTAAACACTTTCAAATGCAAGTGTGAATGCATTACGGAGCCTCTGACACATGAGGGAGGGTACCTGAGAGGACCTGCTCAAAGGGTGCTGCGAGCATAGCTAACAGCGGTCGCATTCAGAGTGTCACTTTGATGGTGACTGCAGAGATAGCTTTCATTCTGCCTGTGTTTAATGATATTTGCATATTTGCACATGCAAACACTCACACACGGACACAAACACATACACAAACATACATGCATGCAGATGCGCATGGACATGCATGTGCACACAAATAGACTGCATTTTCCTAAGCCTGTGAACATGGTTTTGTCACATGCATAAGGAAAAAAAAAACTTTCAAATTTAATAAACATTATTTCTCACAACAAATGACATGAGAAGAGTGAAATGATCAAACCATACGTCATTAATGGCAGGACATGACAGAGAATAGCGTCACTAGATAAGGGAAAACTCTTCAAGTGCAATAAAGTACTGTATGCCCATGTTTCCCTTGTGACTGGTCTTGCACTTCAAGTAAGAATCTATCACCAAAGTACAAAGGCTGTCTGTACAAAAACATACAAAAATGTGTATTTTCTGTAACCACGTGCATACATGCCTTAATTAGCAGCGCATGTTGGTGTAGCATCCCTACAAGTTCAAAGACGACCGCCCCGCGCGCGCCTGTTACCTGGAGCCAAGCAGTTTTCTAAGAAAAGCACGAAGTTCAATTTTCCGCCAGAGAGGCACTTAAAAACGGTCGTCTCTTGCCGTTTTAATTAGCTAAATTAGCCGCTGTTTTTTACGATGGCATGGCAAGTCTGTAAGTGCAACTCGTCGACTGGATTCAGAAAGGAAATAACGCTTTATTGGCATTACACAGGCGGGTTGCGGAAAAAGTCGAAAGGATGTTTATAGAGGTGGACAGGCCGTCTGAAGACATATATATGTTCTGTAACAAGCAGACCAATAGTAGCCGTTTTGACTGTTCTGCTGGAGTGAGCAACGATTTCGTAATCTTAAAAAAAAAAAAACAACTGCATACAGGCTGGGGGCGGGGGATGGGGGCTGAATAGGAATAGGAGGAGGGTGGCCCACATTCCTCTCCCACATGTAACTCAAGAGAGTCGGCGCTTGTAGACTGCTTAACTTCCTCCCTGTCGACAGGCGAGGGCGCGCGAGGACAGCGATTTCCACGGAGAGGCAGGAGGCGCGCAGTAAATGTCTTCCGAGTAAACAATGGGACCCTGCGTGATGTCACAGCTCACTACATCATGTTCCTCTACGTTTAGCGTGTCGAAGTGGCAATAATGTAAGTCATACAGCCTGGTCCACCGGCCCTGATGTACACTTCACTTCGCCCATGAAGCGGATGAGGCATGAGAGGCAGAGGAGGAAGGATGGCCAGGGGAATGGGGAAAGAATAATAGAATAATAGCAGTTAACGTTTCACACTCATTTCAATGTCTTTACTAACTGCAGGATGATCATGATACCCTCGATACCAGTGCTTTATTGTGTATGTTTATGTAATACACCATAGTCTATATTTAATACACCGCCGGGCTGCGTGTGCGGTTCAGCTGTCTAAATATTTTCATTAGAAATGTTAATGCGGTGGTCAGTAACTGTCATTTTTCGTTGCGAAAACTGCGAGTTTTAAATGAAAATATTGGACTAAGAGAACTGATTGGAAAATTTACACGGATCTGTGACACAGAAATATATTTTCTGACTGTTTCTACATCATTTCTGGTTGACAATAGGCTAATCTTGGTCACCATCTATCCGTAAAAGAGTATGTATCTAATGTCACTTTGCCTCTGCCCCAGATGGAGCAAACTCATTTGTTTCATCCAGTTCTCAAAACTGGAGATCCATTTACCCATATGACGTTCTTTTGAAAGATTTTCTCGGAATTTCTTTTTTTACATTTTTCATTTTTTAAAATCTGTTTGAGTTGTAATAATGTTATGTCATTCAGATGTAAGTGGATTATTCTTAATTATTTTGCATGAATTAGCTGTTAACGTTAACATAGATGACTCCTTAAAACAACTCTCTGGTCAAGATCATATATTTAATTGATTGATTGATTCATTTTTTTCTACACAGGGTTTTGGTTTTAATCAGTCTGTTTATTCAGAAACAAAGACCTGCACTTAACTGCATAAAAAGCAGCGGCTTAATCATCACTATCGATTACAGACATAGAACACATTTTAACGGTTTTAACATCCATCTATACTGCATAACTGTTACTGTTATGCAGTATAAATAGATAGGCACGCTCGCACTCACGTTTATATCTGCACATACGCTGATCTGTTCAGATTCATAGATGTGTACTGGAAGATAGTGTGTGAATACGCATACGGATCAGTAAACCCGCGCCAGGGAGTGCTCAACACTTACAGCACGAGTCGGTATAATTACTCATTTTAACAATTCTTGTTAAGAAGTATTTAATCCAGATTTGACCGGAGAATTAATTTAGCCACCAAAGTGAAAGGGAGGATGACATCTTTTCCCTTTTGACACGCTTTTCCATATAGCCCAGGTTGTTGCTAAGACTCATACAAATCTAATTAAATGTCAAATACCCTGTTATTCTGACTTCTGCCCACGAGGACTTGACCTTTATCCGCTTTACTTGACACCACTTTGGAGAGAAAGGAAGAGACAGCGCGCGCGAGGGGGTGGCGGTGACCGCGAGCTGGAGGTGAGCCATAATAATGCGCGTTCACATCCAATAGCAAGGCGAGGTAGACCACTATTTTCTCTGAGTCCAGGGTTTTTCGTTACTTTAAACGTGCCGCACCTCCAAATCAATATGCTGATCCACAGGGAACATGTAATATATTCCTGAGTGGTGATTAAAAATCAATCTTTCAGGGGTACAACAGATATGTCAGCATCAGACCATATTAGGCACATTATACTGCCTCAGCTACACCGTTTATAGTTTAAGATCACTGTTTTGGTCTACACATGGTGTGGTTGACTTGGATAAAGAAAAGTGAATACAGTTCTCAGTAACATGATTAATTTGTTTGTTGGTATGCTGCATAGCCCTGTCGCCCAGTCCAGAGGCAGTTTATTCCCCATTTACCTGCGACGTCAATGGAGATGACAATAGAACTGCAAAGACTTTTCTCTCAATACTCCATCGACTGCAGTTGGCCTCTGCTCAACCCCACCGAACAGCATTTCTCCTGCAGACTCGCGCTGCAGTTATCACCCACAACATCACAGACTTCATAGGCAACAATTAAGGACATGCGCAGATAAATGCATCAGGCTATGCAGAGGCTCGGGACACTGCCTCCTACAGCTGACTCTGGGTCAGCGGCCAGCAGGTTTACCCCCACATTCATGCCCAGACACTACAGAAGGTCCCACTATGACCCGCTGGCATCCCCAATAAATTATCTACTTTAACTGCCCAAAGCTAGATAGTTCAGATAGACAGAGAAACAGACAGACAGAGTTATGCTTCAAAGTAAGTTGCCGTTTTCGTCATGTGACTGTGGGAGTCTAAATCCATTGAGAATCGAAATTCAGCTTCAAAAACCTATTGTTGCTATTCTTTATTATACCTACTTTAAATAAAAATATGAATATTTAAAGTTCCATGTAGATGCACAGGTTCAAAACTTACCCATGAAGTCATCACAATTATTTTGAATTTGATACTTCATCATATCTGTCGAGGTATTGACCCAAATTCAACAAAAAAAAACTCCCCCTATTATTTACCTCTGTAACTGTAATGAACGGTTATTTTGGGAGGTTTTTGGCGTCCTAAGTAAGGTTTGTCTGTAATGATGTAGTATAACTCAAATCGAGGTAATGTTCGCCCTTACAGTCGCCTCTTTGCAATGTGGTCGCTGTTTCTGTTTATGCGCTTCGAATCGATGAGTGGCGTCACCGGGGGTTCTATTATGACGACTGCCCTATTAAGAATGACAGCTCGAGGAGAGAGGGCAATGGTGATCCCTCCCAGAGCTCGCGCCGCACACTGGAGTGCTCCCACAGCAGGGTCAGCACGTCCCCCTCTTGCGATCTGCTTCGCAGTGTGTACTCCTCTCTTAAAAACGGCTCGCCGTCGCCCGCACTTGGCGCTCGCTCTGCATCCATAATGGAAAACAGAAAGGAGATGGTGATGTTCATAGAGGGAGGTCAACTTGGCACGCTGGTTGGCAAGATAGGCGCCAATTTGTCAGAAGCAGTCGGGAGCCCCGTTCAAGAACCGCAGGAAAAGATGATCCACAGAAGCTGTGTGAGCCCCAGGTCGGTGCCTCCAACACGAGAGAGAGCGGATGGGGAGGTGGAGGACGCGCGGAGCGGCGTGTGCAGTGATATAAGGCCGGGTGGAGTTCCCTCTATAGCGGGGAAAGCGCAGATTGAAGTCAGCAACAAAGACCACAGCAGCTCCGACACTGAGTCAGATTTCTACGAGGATATCGATGTCAGCTGTACACCCGAGAGCATGGAGTACCCCAACGGCAAAGGTGAGGTGAAACTACACTCAGGATTTTGCGATTTATTTTACAAATCGCATTTTTCTGGCATGCCCTTTAATGAATGAAAAAAATTACAAGAAGAGTTTCCGCATGCGAATAGTCTCAGACGCGCCAGCCCATTCACTGTAATCCCGGAGTATGGAGACAGATTGTATGATCCTGTCGGAGGTTCAGCTCAATCAGCTGTAGGGACTCTCCTGGAGTGTGTGGGGAAATTATTTATTTACGTTTCTGTTGTTATGAAAATGACAAATCAAATTACTTCAGTCAGACGCTCGTAACAGACTAGCTTGTGAACCAGTTCACGATTTAATTGTTGTTCTTTTACGATGAAGGGAAACGTTTGTAATTACCACAAAACTATTAGTGTTTTTAGAATGGAATTTGACGAGAGGTGCAGGTAGCACGAGCACCGCATTACTTCTTAGGCTTCCCGGCGCCACTTCTGAAGAAGCCAGCGCGCCAGGGACGAAACAGCGCAACTGAATTTCAAAGGAAAAGGAGCACATTTTCCTCTTGTAAAATTATGACTTTGTGCTTTGTAAAAGTGGCTTCAAGCTATGCTCTGACAGTTGTAGTAGATTATTTCACGGTATTAAATACGCTTTCCAACATATAATAAAAAAACACAGTATGGACAAAGTGTGCATAGTAGCCTATATGTATATTTTTAATTTATAGCCTTATTAATTGCACATGTATTGTATTTATTATTTATATTATTATGTGTAGCCTATTTAAGTATTCAAAGAGAATTCAGAAACGTGAGTGACATTAAATAAACAAGTAAATAAATAAAAAATATTTTATATATTACATAGGCCTATAATATATATGTCTTACTTTTGCATCTCGAATATACAGTATAATTTCTGTAATTTTCCATACACATTTTTATACAGATTTAGGCTAATAAACTGAAATAAACGTGCAAGCAAAATTGTTAATTGTATTATAAAAGAGAATATTTTCGCTTGGGGACGTTCTGTTAAGAACGTCATTACTCTTATTCTAAGTTGTTTTAAAAATCAGTTTTCCTAGACTACATCTACTGTATTTTGCTGGTGTCAATATTCTAAAGGCACAGCTTTTCACTGAAATAATATTATATGAAAAGCAAAATAAGTATCTTATAAACATGGACTACATGCGGTTTCATAACATCTTAATATTACATAAATGTAAAGGTGGCTGATAAAATTAACATTATCAAAATAATGTATTATATAAATTATTTTACGCGAAAGGTTTTTTTAATGGTCCTTTGATCATTTGATTATTTTGAATAGAGTCATTATTACTAGGCTAATGTTATTATTGTTATTTTTTGACGCGTTTTTAAATTATTATTTCAGGTCGTAGTGGTGGCTCTCCCAGCGGTAACAGTGAGAGCGCTGTGGATATGGGGAAAATGAACGCTGCGCAGGGCTCGCTGTCCTTCGGAGCGGACCAGATGCGTCGGTACCGGACGGCCTTCACACGGGAACAGATAGCCCGTCTGGAAAAGGAATTCTACAGAGAAAATTATGTTTCTAGACCCAGGAGGTGCGAACTGGCAGCTGCTTTAAATTTACCTGAAACGACTATAAAGGTAGGTAACAGCCAGCCGCTTGATATTTTATTTTACCCGAACCAAATAAATATCATACATCTACAAATAACAGCAGGCCTATATATATATATATATATATATATATATATATATATATATATATATATATATATATATATATATATATATATATAAATATAGATTACCTTGTTGATCCAAAAAAAAAAAAAATTCAGAAGCAAATGAACTGAACCGAAATTCCCTCTCGGTTTTGTGTAATTTAAGGATGTCAGCAACGCTCTAAGTCAATTGGGGGAATAAGGGGGTAGCCTACAAGTCGCACCCTGTAGGTCCTCAAACACGGTTTTAACCCAGTGTGTGTGTGTGTGTGTGTGTTTTAGGTATGGTTCCAGAACAGGCGAATGAAAGACAAGCGGCAGCGCCTAGCGATGACATGGCCTCACCCGGCGGATCCCGCCTTTTACACCTATATGATGAGCCACGCGGCGGCCACCGGGAACCTGCCTTATCCCTTTCCATCCCACCTGCCGCTGCCGTACTACTCGCACCTGGGCGTGGGTGGGAGCTCGGCCTCTGCAGCCCCTTTCAGCGGCCCTCTGAGACCGCTTGACACTTTCCGGGTTCTTTCCCACCCGTACCCCCGCCCTGAGCTGCTCTGCGCCTTCCGGCACCCATCCCTCTACCCCACCCCAGGCCATGGACTCGGCGCCGGGGGAAGCCCATGCTCATGTCTGGCTTGTCACACCGGTCAGTCCAACGGCCTTTCCCAACGGCCTTCTGGCTCGGACTTCACCTGTTCGCCAACCAGCAGGACTGATGCCTTCCTCACCTTCACCCCCTCGGTGATCAGCAAGCCCCCTGCCGTCACTCTGGACCAGAGGGAGGAAGTACCTTTGACCAGATAAAACGCGGGCCTCACATGGGTCAGACGGTGGTACAGAGCTCTATGTTTCGCGCTGCTGAAACAGGACACGCATGACAAAAAAAAGCGACAACATGGAACACGCACTGAAAAAGCAGCGAGGCAACGAAGTAAATGGCGCCGTATCCACCTGCTACAACAAAGGGCTGGAGTTGGGACTTCATTCTCCAGCTTTAAGCTATGTTGCACCTGCGAGAGGATACATTAAATATTTATAGATCAATGAAAACAAAATAGAAGTTGCAGTAAGCCTTAGTTTCTTTTTCTTTCTTTTTTTGTTGAAAATAGTAGCTGCTGGCTGAAAAAAAATATTTGAGGAAAAGCAAATTGTAGTTTAAATCTTAAAGATATAATCTGTTACCGATTGGTCTGGTCTGAAGAAAAACAGAGCAGGCAGACGTTTATCGCCGTGATGGATGGTGTTAACGCTTTATCATTATTTGTAGTTTCTTCACATGTCCAAATTGGCCTAGATATATTGTTAGTTACATTAAAATGATGTTTTTCTTCTGTCTTTTTAACAAGGGAATTTGTTAACAGACTGAGGAAGCTCATTATTTCTCCTCCGGAGCCCCTGTCCTGGTGTAGGAGGCTGAAATCTGCAGATGTTGGTAAAATTAGCAAGTGATGTATATGTAAGGAGGAATTTTGAATGTTGAATTAATGATAATACTGTGCGCGTGGAGACTTCCTGCCAAACGGTAACAAGGCGCCATGGGAACGGATTAGCTGACGGGGAGAGCGAGATCTATTGGACAATCACACGCAGCAAATTGGGGCAAGCGCGAGCAGCCTGCCTGTCTTTTTTCCGGCCTTCGGTTGAACAAACCCTCCAAACTCTGTCATCATTTTCTATCTGGGAATCACTGTTTATTGAGGAAAACTAATAATGATGGATGATCTAAGCCTTATATTTATTATTAAAATAACAGAAATGGTCTGAAAATATTTATTTAAAGGTTTTTTTTTTCATTTATTCGTTTTGCCTTCGAGTGTTATACTCCATAAATTATATACTTTAGCCAAATATATGGAAATAATATTTTACATCTTTGGAGAACAGCTGCAAAGCTTGTAGGAGGCAAACATATTTTAGTTCAGTTTAGGACAATGGCTATTTCATTTCACATTGTGGACCTGTTCCAATATGTTAACCTTTTTCAATAAACACATTTTAAATAAAAAAACACACACACCTAATGCTTCCAGATGAATTAATCACAGACAGTGGGTTTTTACTCCATCATTTCCATGTGAAAAATCCATAATTTCTCTCATATTTATCTCATGATTTTAAATGCCACAGAACCTTCCATTTCGATGTAAAACTGCAGCGCGCATCACCTTAAGATGTTGAGACAGTGTGTTTATTATAATGAAATTTTAAGAAAAGAAAATCAAAAATTAAATCGAAACGGAGATATGGTTACTTCTTCGCCATGAGGGCAGCGCTGCACTAATTTGTAAAAACATGGTATGCTGTCTTTCACACCGTATCAACCCTTCGGCCTAGATTTTATTCAGGTGCTTCACGCTTGGCCTGCTGGGGAGGTTGTCTCCAGACTGAGATAACAGACGCATCAAAACTGTCTTAAGTGGTGTCAAATCTTGACTTGATTTCTGCCCACCCCCTCCGAACCCCCCTCTCACTCTTTAGAACGCTGCCCCATTAAAACGCAGTGCTTCTTGCACGGCTCTCTGATCGGAGCGCGAGATTGTTTGTGACAGTTAAGTGGTCCCTCGGCTGCGGTAATACAAGCCATATTTTCTCAGTTACCAGTTAATAGATAGAACAAAATTAGATGTCTCGCGGAGATATTGGAATGTAAAAGATCGATGATGCATCCCCCTCACCAATCAGCGTACGTTAATTGGCTGAATTTTCTGGGTAATTGAGCTGCTCTCTATATAAATTGAAGCTTTCTGGAAATAATGGCGGTAGATTCATGAAGCTATTTCAGGTATCGTTCGTTTAACAGACTCCCAAAACTCTCAGACTCTTTAAGATGATAAAACATAGCTATAATGCTGAATGAGGAGTAACTAAGCCGGACGGATAAATCCTTTTATGGTTTCAAGGCTTAAGTTTTTAGGAGACCATTCAATCTAAGCACAAAATGTTTTTTGTGCCTAGAATTATCTTATAATTAACTACGTCAAGAGTTCAAACTACACATTAGCATAACTATTATCATTTTTCCAAAATAAAAATGTTTTCCAAACATGATATCAGATGACTATATTACACAGATTGGAAATATAGATGTTAACTGTGTTAGTATCCTTCATTCCTTAATTTACCTTTTCTGTCTGATTATTGCGTGTTATTGGGGCCAAGATTGTCTTACTATCCGGCCCTCGAGACCCCCCGAAACACCAGCGTGCGCCGTGTGCGTGATTGATCGCCTTATTAACTGGTGTTCTTGTAAGTGTGACCGCGCTGATTAAAATGCACGTGTTTGGAATAATGCGCCGTTTAAGCAAGTGGGCTTTGATAAAGCTCCTCGCGCCCATGGGCGCATCGTATTTCAGCCGCGTGTCATGGAGAAGCTGATGAAGGAAAAACATTTACAAACACAATGTCACTAGAAACAGTGGGCGGGGTTGGATGGGGGGGTGTAGGTCCATGTTCCAAGGTTATTCATCCATCCACACATTTCAGCATAAAGAGGCGACAGGCCTATTTGGTTGTGAGGCTGTTGGATCTTTTTGCCCCAATACAGCATGGTACTATCTGCATTGTGGGCACATGTTCGAGCTGCATTCATCCCAAAAATTTGGGAGTATATCTCGGCAACAGGCTCATTTACAATGTTTTTAAAATAAGTGAGTCTGAAGTCCTGTTTTTTTGAGGGGCAATGATTCCTCAGCTAGCCCACGTGCACAGTTCTGCTAATCCTTCTACCTCTCCACGTAGTTCTGTGGATGTATTTCTCTTTGTTTTCACAGGTTCATGTATAGCCTACCCAACAGGTAATAGGCTTTCCCCTTTCGAGCGGGAGCTTGTAGTGTTACCCTGCAGCTAACACACTTACAGGAAACCTCACTGGAGGACAAAACACGTCTTACACTCAGCATTCTCTGATGAACACATAATTGTGAAATGTCGTTGGAGAGAAAGCCTGCCAGAATGTGTCATCCCTTAATTATAAATACAAAATATTAATATCTGCCTTTCTACCAACGGGAGACTAAATCAACGCATAACGCATTTCAAACTACCGAAAGTGTTTCAGGTGTAACCAGAGTGATGGAGGTGGAGATGTAACTGACTGCTGCGTGTTCGGGTGCGTTGCTCGTGCTTTGTTCAGGGCACGCGGAGGGACATTCTGCAGGCCCCTCCTGTAAGAGGACGCTTTTAAAAAGGAATATCGCTTCTTGGAGGGGAAACTACAGGAAACATTAGAGAGCAGATGAGATTTTCGGGCACCGTGACGCAGCAGAACTTTTCTGAGGTACTGAGGCGCGCTCCCTTAACACCTTTCCTTGTGTCTCTTCGCCTTTTGCACGGCATGTCAATCAAATTCTGAGATCTGGCACAAACTGATCGACATTAAATTAAAGGTATTTTTTTACATGTACTATTTCTGCAGTCTTCCTTCAAATTGGCGTTGTTAGCATATCCAGCAGCTAAAAGTTGATCATTTGTGAAGCCCACGTGGCCGTGAAATACCAAGTGAGGTTACATCACGCGCATAGACTCAATTACCTGGGGTTGTGTTAATTCATACTGGCGAAATTGGCTCATAACTGCGATTCCCTGTCTAGCTGAGCCCAAACGAGGCTGTGATTGGTTAGGGGCGTGTTCCGCAGCTGTTCACTGGGCCTCGCGGTTAACGCTGCGTGGCTTAAATTGTGTTACATTCTAATTTACAGGCCGTTTCGATTCAGACAGGCTGGGAGGCGTTGAATGGACCAATCAAAACTTAATGATGATGAATGGGAAATTAATTCAGATACAAGCGAGACAATTTAGGCCTTCATCTGTTTAAATAGCCTTCCAATAGCACTTGGAACTGGAGGTCGCATTCAATCAATCGGGCGTGGTGTGAAAGTCATATTCTACGGCCTCTTTATCAACATTATTTATAGCGCACGGGAGACAAGCCTGGCTCGTGAATACCTCTATTGGAAAGCGCTCCTGACACGCAGCACACAGAGACCGATCTCTCCAAATGCACTTCTTAAAGTATAATGTCTCAGGTGAAACGTGCGCTACAACGCCTTGTAGGTGAGAGACAAGGCTTAGTGCCTGTTCATCTCCATTACCGTTTATTGTTTATTGACATTGGTATGGACCCGGCTACTTGTGTGTGTGTATATGTATGTATGTGTATGTGTATGTATATATATATATATATACACACCCACATATGTAAAAGACTTTAATTCGCGTAAACTGTTTAAATTGAAATTATAATTAAATATGAGCTTTTCAAGATGAATATGCTTATGTAATGAATCACATCTGATGAAAATGTTTCGTGTGTGTGTGTGTGTGTGTGTGTGTGTGTGTGTGTGTGTGTGTGTGTGTATATGTGTGTGTGTGTGTGTTCAAGAACATATTCGTCAGATTGTAGAAGAATGCTATAAAGGCTCAACGATATTTTAAACCCGAATAAACACAGAAAAGGTCGAATATTTCCTGGCAGGTTGGGCAACGCATTATTGTTTTTGTGTCATTAGCATATTCATCTTAACAACCTCACATTTAATTACAACAAACTTTAACATTTTAAACGAATTTCAGCCTGCTACAGGAGAATAGCATTAAAATGGTGGCGGTCATGACCCCTTCAGCTGATAAAATCAAACATGCGGTCATAAAATAATTCCAGTATATGTTTTGTGGTCATCCCAGATTTGTTATCAGGTGTTTTATGTTTATAGGAAGACAGAATTCGATGCAAACAATAACTCTTCATCAATAAAGTGTTTTTCAAAACTATGCGATAAGCTAAACAATCAAAATGTAAATCAACGCATTTGGTTCTAGATGTTTTGAACATTCAGTAAAAAAATGCAGAGAAGTATAATAGTTTAATAATGCTTTCTTTAGTAGGCTAAGTATAGTGATAAGTACATTAATTATGGGAATAAAATTTAAATACAAATAAATCCTGTATATAAACGTGATCTTTAATTTTTCCAAATATCAATATCGAGAAAAGTGTTTCAACTTTTTTTTTTATTATTGTTTATCAAGTCTGCAGATAATCACACTACACGATGCGAATTGCTGTCGTTATCACACATTGTGCTCTTATAAACATTTCCGTGGTCTCTATTCCAAATATTGATTTGTTAATGTCTTATTTGTAAGTGTAATTGGCAGTGTTCCGGCGCTAAACCCTGGTGAACGCAACTGGCCGCATCGGGCTGATTGCAGTTTTAATTTCCGAGTTTGTCCTACATGAACGGTGAGATCAATGCAAGCCTTCTTACGCGTCAATCCAGTGTTCCTGAGCTCGGTGGAGACTCTCTGGTTCGAACGCATTTGTTTCGAAATAATTACTCGATTTCATAATAATAACAACACAATTTTAGAATAAAGCAGAGAGCAGTAACTTTATTTTTCCGAGGAAGAACTTAAGAGTTTCATTTTATAGCAATAAAGACAAACAGTCCACGTATACTTGACAATGAACACGACTGTTCATTGCAAGGCGATTCTCTCTTTAAGTCTGAACTGATGAGCACTTAGTGTTTTACCAGCTCGCAAACTGATGGAAAGTGTTCTGGTGAAACCTTAGATTCGTTTATGTAGAAGCCTGTTTAATGATTCTCACGCAGAGAACTATCCTTCCGATATATTTCATCTCTTTCTATCTCTTGGCCAAACTTCGATTTCCCCCGGACACAGCAGGGTTTATTGTTTAAAATCTTGTCATGCCTTATGCTGTTATTTTGAGAGGTTAAATAAAAATGAATAATTCCAACCTGTATGGGCGGCAGCATAATACAGTCATTCCCCAGAGCTGGCCTCAGACAGCCTAGGCCTGGCACCGTGAGGGAGTAAATGTGTCTATAGAGGGACGCGGCCTCAGAGGAATATACTGGGGGACCTCCAGTCTTTGGGGTCACGGAGGTCCCCTGGATTTAGCTGTTTCACAGCCATTTGATTTACCCCTTGAAAAGACCTATGTCAGGCACCCGAGGAGCCCGCACGGCGGGATGTATGAACGACGACACAGATTTGGCTCTGGGTGTCACACTGACACGTCATTAAACGTGCGCAGAGCTTGTTTGCTCTCAGGCGCACTTCCATCTTCACCATCCGAGACTCAAGTGCAATATTTTGTTTCCAAGTGACACATCGACAAAATCACATTCTGCACATGCAGACTTTACTTACTCTATACACAGTCGGGCTCGATGACTCTCAGTTAGTTTAGTTTTTATTGTGGTTAAACCAGGTCAAAACCAAACTTTTATGACACCTTTTTTTCCTATCTCCTGTGAGATACAATTTGGGTTTAAAACTGCAGGTAAAAATACTGTGCAGGTGACAGTACACCCTTCGACTCAAAAAAACTCACACACCGGACAGCGTCACGCCTTCTCCGTTCAGCTTTGGGTCCTGTGATCTATGTAAACTATGATCTGCCCAGCACTGGACTCATTTTGTCTGAATTATGGAGTGGTTATTTTCAGCGGTATAATAATAATAAGGATGATATTATACTTGATCATGTTTCTGCTCACAGTTTTGCTGCTGTGGTGCTATCCTCGCTCACTGCCTCACTGCCTCGCTGCCTCGCTGCCTCGCTGCCTCACTGCCTCACTGCCTCACTGCCTCGCTGCCCTGAGGGATGCTCCTCCTGTCGCTGATATGATATATGCTGTATGATGTATGATATATGATGTGATGTAATGTGAGATAAATGATATAAATGGTGTTAGCCGCAGGGTGCCACGGAGCCAAACTAAGCCAGACCTCAGTGTGTTCTGTGTTTAACCTCCACGGGACAAATTCAAAGTACAGTTCTGTTCCATTCTGTTGCTTTTTCATCTGGATTTTTGCATAAACATGCTCAGTTGGTTTTGATGACTCACGGAATATTGGCTGACAGCAGACAGTAAGTTCAGCGAGGTTCTGTGGTTCAGAGTTTGAAAACAAAAGACAGTAAAACATGCAGATTACCTGATACTGCCTCATGATTACATCTGCACCTACAACAGGAAGAGGACAATGTCACCTCCTAAAGCAATCACACTGACACTGCTTAGAGACTACTGACACCAATCAGACTGTTAATGCCACTTAGAGACTACACTGCCTACAGACCACTGTCCCTGCTTATAAACTACTGACACCACCTACAGACCACTATCCCTGCTTATCAACTACTAACACCACCTAGATACAACTGTCCCTGCTTACAAACTACTGACACCACCTACAGACCACTATCCCTGCTTATAAACTACTGACACCACCTAGATACAACTGTCCCTGCTTACAAACTACTGACACCACCTACAGACCACTATTCCTGCTTATCAACTACTAACACCACCTAGATACAACTGTCCCTGCTTACAAACTACTGACACCACCTACAGACCACTATCCCTGCTTATAAACTACTAACACCACCTAGATACTACTATCCCTGCTTAGAAACTACTGACACCACCTAGAGATTATTGTTACTGCTTAGAGACTACTGACCTCATGCAGAGAGTAAAGACGCAGCTTAAGAACTCATGGGCCTATCAGAGCGCTTCATTAAGAGCTCAAAGGCCAATCAAAGACTTTCAACATGTTTTTTTTGAGGCTCATCACTAATGCAGCAACCTTGTTTTCTTTCCTTTCTCATGGACAAAACAGAGAAGACAAAAATCCAGAGAGGGAATGATCTCATTAAAAAGATGGGGCAGAGGGGGATTGTGGGTAAATTACTTGATGTGCTCCAGAGCTATGGAGAGCTGCACTGCAGAGCTCAGTGTGAGCTGAGAATGCTCCATTTACACGGCAAGAGACAGAGCCGCCTACCTCCCTCCCTCCCTCCGTCCTGCTCTCTTTATCCCCCTCCCTTTCTCTCCTTTCTTTTCTAACTTGTCCATTTGCTCTTTCTCTCCCTCCTTCTTCCTCCATTCCTCTCTCTGTCCCTCTCACTCCATCCATCTCTTCTTCTCTCTCTCTCCCCATCCCTCTCTCCCTCCCTCCATTCTGACCTGGCCGTTAGCTCTCTCTCTCTCTCTCTCCCCATCCCTCTCTCCCTCCCTCCATTCTGACCTGGCCGTTAGTTCTCTCTCTCTTTCTCTCCCCATCCCTCTCTCCCTCCCTCCATTCTGACCTGGCCGTTCGCTCTCTCTCTCTCTCTTTCTCTCTCTCTCTTTCTATCCGTTCAGCCCAGTGATCTCAGCGGGCCCATCTTTTACACGGCTCTCCCAGAGAAAAATCTATATTAGATCTGCAGCTGAGTGATAATGCTCATATGGTGCAGCCTTTTATCGGCCGTACTGATAGCTTTAGAAATCAGATAGCCGGGATCAATACTACAGATTCTCCTTTTATGAGAGAGAGAGGGAGAGAGAGGGAGGGAGAGGGAAAGCGAACACTCCTATACCATAACAGACTGGTCTCAATGATACCGACACATATACACACCCACGCACCCACATACATACACACACACATATACACACCCACGCACACACACACATATACATACATACATATAAACCCACGCCCACACACACACACACACACACACACACGCACCCACACATATATACATACATACATATACACACACACACACCCACGCACACACACACATACACACACACACACACACCCACGCACACACATACACACACGTACCCACACACATATACATACATACATATACACACACACACACACACACCCACGCACACACATACATACGTGCACAGATACACACCCACGCACCCACACGCACCCACACACACACACACACACACCCCACACACACACACACTCACATATATATATATACCAAACAAAAATTTGCAAACTTCTAAGCCAGCTCTCCAAATGGCACTCTGAAAAACCTAACCCAGTGACAGTTTTTTGTGGGGGTGAAGGGTCAAAGGTCAAAGTTCATACAGGGGGAGTGGGGCTGAAAGTGCCAAACACCCAATTCAGACCACTCTGTTTCTAAATCATTTAATAAACGCTTTGTTTTATGAGAGGGAGTTATTGTTTTATCATCTCTCCCTCTCTCCCTCCCTCTCTCCACCTCTGTTTCTCTCCCTCTCTCAATCCCACTTTATTCTCATGATTTTCAGGGTTCAGCAAAAACAAAACCAAGCCCCAAACACGCACAATAACACACACACACATTCACACACTCACACACTCTCTCTCTCTCACACACACGCTGGGGGGGGTTATGTACAAGCCTGCAATGGTGTCTTATGAAGCGCTTTCCTTGTGTGACACGGGCATAATGATGGACATGCAGTTTATTCACATCCACAAAGGCTACATGAGGCTGACCTCCCTTCAGTAAACTTTAGCTGCTGACAGGCCCTACCTGCATCACTACGGAAACACACACAGGTGGGTTTCCATGGACAGGAGTATGGAGTATACGTGTTTTTATGGCAGAATTTTCCAGGCCTGTCTTGCGTGGCTGCAGTTTGATGCAGCGGCCGGGGTGTTGCGAGTTTCGGTCCCAGTTGAGGAACTGCGGCGCGAAATGTGAGCTGGACATGCAGCGACTCTATGGGGCTGATGGGTAATCAGGACAGAGACGAGCACCAATCAAAACGCTCAGCACCTGCAGTCAGCGCCAGGGAGAGGGACTGGCAGAATCTCCTGGTCTGCCTGCTCCCCCACCCCTCTCTCTCTCTGAACGGCAGTGTGTGTGAGTAGGTGTGTGTAGGTGGGGGGTGGGTGCGGGGCTCTTTTGATGGTGATGGAGTACAGGTGATGTGTCCTCATTACCTGTCCTGTTCCCTTGGTGACAGACACAGGGGCTCTTCCTTCCCAGGGGATTTTGGGGGTCCCGGAACTCCTGAAGAACAGCTGACACCTCATGGCAGAAACACACAGCAACGCGCTGCAATCACCCCTAACGAAGGAGGAATCAATTACAGCGACAGATCAGCAGCAGCCACGGCACAGGTCTGTCCCAACGTCTCAGAGCCCAAAGAGCAAACCAGGAGGCTGTCTCCAGATTACTGCAGGGGCTGATGGGATAGCAAAAGCACAGCGCGGCAGTGACAGCTGAAACTGCAGGGAAGGGGCTGATGGGATAGCAAAAGCACAGCGCGGCAGTGACAGCTGAAACTGCAGGGAAGGGGCTGATGGGATAGCAAAAGAACAGCGCGGCAGTGACAGCTGAAACTGCAGGGAAGGGGCTGATGGGATAGCAAAAGCACAGCGCGGCAGTAACAGCTGAAACTGCAGGGAAGGGGCTGATGGGATAGCAAAAGCACAGCGCGGCAGTGACAGCTGAAACTGCAGGGAAGGGGCTGATGGGATAGCAAAAGAACAGCACGGCAGTGACAGCTGAAACTGCAGGGAAGGGGCTGATGGGATAGCAAAAGCACATCGTGGCAGTGACAGCTGAAACTGCAGGGAATGGGCTGATGGGATAGCAAAAGAACAGCGCGGCAGTGACAGCTGAAACTGCAGGGAAGGGGCTGATGGGATAGCAAAAGCACAGCGCGGCAGTGACAGCTGAAACTGCAGGGAAGGGGCTGATGGGATGGCAGAGTCCACTTTGATCCCCAGTGCTGCCCGGTTCCAGTGCTGTGGCAGAGTTCACTTTGATCCCCAGTGCTACCCGGTTCCAGTGCTGTGGCAGAGTTCACTTTGATCCCCAGTGCTGCCCGGTTCCAGTGCTGTGGCAGAGTTCACTTTGATCCCCAGTGCTGCCCGGTTCCAGTGCTGTGGCAGAGTTCACTTTGATCCCCAGTGCTACCCGGTTCCAGTGCTGTGGCAGAGTTCACTTTGATCCCCAGTGCTACCCGGTTCCAGTGCTGTGGCAGAGTTCACTTTGATCCCCAGTGCTACCCGGTTCCAGTGCTGTGGCAGAGTTCACTTTGATCCCCAGTGCTACCCGGTTCCAGTGCTGTGGCAGAGTTCACTTTGATCCCCAGTGCTACCCGGTTCCAGTGCTGTGGCAGAGTTCACTTTGATCCCCAGTGCTACCCGGTTCCAGTGCTGTGGCAGAGTTCACTTTGATCCCCAGTGCTGCCCGGTTCCAGTGCTGTGGCAGAGTTCACTTTGATCCCCAGTGCTGCCCGGTTCCAGTGCTGTGGCAGAGTTCACTTTGATCCCCAGTGCTGCCCGGTTCCAGTGCTGTGGCAGAGTTCACTTTGATCCCCAGTGCTACCCGGTTCAGTGCTGTGGCAGAGTTCACTTTGATCCCCAGTGCTACCCGGTTCCAGTGCTGTGGCTACCCGGTTCCAGTGCTGTGGCAGAGTTCACTTTGATCCCCAGTGCTGCCCGGTTCCAGTGCTGTGGCAGAGTTCACTTTGATCCCCAGTGCTGCCCGGTTCCAGTGCTGTGCTGTAAAATCAGGTTCATGAGCTGTGCTTGAGCCTCCCTGATGTTCAAACAAAGCGCACACCCACCCAGAAGGGGGTTAACACAGGTCAGAGACGGGGTGTGTGTGAGTGTGTGTGAGACAGAGAGAGGGAGGGAGCACATAGGTTTATCTCTCTAATGGACAACTAAAAGCCGCTCATGCTGTTTGTCTTTCAGTCAGACTCCAGAACCTATAAAGCAGGAGCAGAGAGCATGTGTGTAGGTATGTGAGCGTGTGACAGTGTGTATGTCACAGACAGAGAAAGAGGTAGAGACAGCGTGGTGGCGACACAAGAGGTGGAGAGGTACAGGTAGAGATAGTGTGTGTGTGTGTGTGTGTGTAAGAGGTGGAGAGGTACAGGTAGAGATAGTGTGTGTGTGTGTGTGTGTGTGTGTGTAAGAGGTTGACAGGTACAGGTAGAGACAGCATGTGTGTGTGTGTGTGTGTGTGTGTGTGTGTGTGTGTGTGTGTGTGTGTGTGTGTGTGTGTGTGTGTGTGTGTGTAAGAGGTGGAGAGGTACAGGTAGACACAGTGTGAGTAAGAGGTGGAGCAGTACAGGTAGAGACAGCGTGTGTGTGTGTGTGTGTGTAAGAGGTGGAGAGGTACAGGTAGAGATAGTGTGTGTGTGTGTGTGTGTGTAAGAGGTGGAGAGGTACAGGTAGAGATAGTGTGTGTGTGTGTGTGTGTGTGTGTGTGTAAGAGGTGGAGAGGTACAGGTAGAGATAGTGTGTGTGTAAAAGGTTGAGAGGTACAGGTAGAGATAGTGTGTGTGTGTGTAAGAGGTGGAGAGGTACAGGTAGAGATAGTGTGTGTGTGTGTGTGTGTGTGTGTAAGAGGTTGAGAGGTACAGGTAGAGATAATGTGTGTGTGTGTGTGTGTGTGTGTGTGTGTGTGTGTAAGAGGTTGACAGGTACAGGTAGAGACAGCATGTGTGTGTGTGTGTAAGAGGTGGAGAGGTACAGGTAGAGATAATGTGTGTGTGTGTGTAAGAGGTGGAGAGGTACAGGTAGAGATAGTGTGTGTGTGTGTGTGTAAGAGGTTGAGAGGTACAGGTAGAGATAATGTGTGTGTGTGTGTGTAAGAGGTTGAGAGGTACAGGTAGAGATAATGTGTGTGTGTAAGAGGTTGAGAGGTACAGGTAGAGATAATGTGTGTGTGTGTGTGTGTGTGTGTGTGTGTGTGTGTGTGTGTTTGAGAGAGTAAATTCCTATGCCCTGATGGGGTCCTGTGTCCCTTTTTATGAGGTTCTGTGTTTGTAATCTGTGACTACTCCATGATAACAAACACCACTTAACTCTGCAGGTTTATGGTCCACGGTCATGTGACCCCCTCTGTCTCCTGAAGATCAGAAACAGACCGCACTCTATGTCTATCTTCATCTCTTTTCTTCTCTCTCTTCCTTACTCTCTCTCATCAATACATCTCTTTCTATCGCTCCCTCTCTCCCTGTCCCTCTCAGTTGTTGGTTCTTGGAATGTCCTGGAATGTTGGGAAAGTTAAGGCTGACCAATCACAGCTTCAGTTCGGACAACCTATTATCTCTCAGGGACATTGCAAGAGCAGCTACAGAATGTTACTTGAATTTGTAATTATACTTATAAACACTCAATTTGGAAGGCTAATCAGGCTATTTTATGAGAAATGTTAGCACTGTCATCCAAACCTTTGAAGGGCTAGGGCTAGGGCTAGGGCTAGGGCTAGGGTCTTATGTGTTGTCTGACGTTTTTTCTGGGGAAATAAGAACTCTCAGGAAATACTCCCTGGGGTCTGGAGGGTGTCTGTGACACATAGCTTAATCCTGGATCAGAGAGCTTTATATTTTAGCTGCTATTTCCCTGTGACCCCCACTCCCTAAGAACCTCAGTGCCCCCCATCTGTGTGTGTGTGTGTGAGTGAGTCTGAGTGTGTGAATCTGTGTGTGTGTGTGTGTGTGTGAGTGAGTCTAAGTGTGTGATTCTGTGTGTGTGTGTGTGTGTGTGTGTGTGCGAGTCTGAGTGTGTGATTCTGTGTGTGTGTGTGAGTGAGTCTAAGTGTGTGATTCTGTGTGTGTGTGTGAGTGAGTTTGCGAGTCTGAGTGTGTGATTCCGTGTGTGTGTGAGTGTGTGTGTGAGTGAGTGAGTGTGTGATTCTGAGTGTATGATTCCGTGTGTGTGTGAGTGTGTGTGTGAGTGAGTGAGTGAGTGTGTGATTCTGAGTGTGTGATTCCGTGTGTGTGTGAGTGTGTGATTCTGTGTGTGAGTGAGTCTGAGTGTGTGATTCCGTGTGTGTGTGTGTGTGAGTGAGTCTGAGTGTGTGATTCTGTGTTTGTGTGTGTGTGTGTTAGTGCATGTGTGAGTCTGTGCGTGTGTGAGTGAGTCTGAGTGTATGATTCTGTGTTTGTGTGTGTCTGTGCGAGTCTGAGTGTGTGATTCTGTGTGTGTGTGTGTTAGTGCATGTGTGAGTCTGTGCGAGTCTGAGTGTGTGATTCTGTGTTTGTGTGTGATTCTGTGTGTGTGTGTTTCTGTGCGAGTGTGAGTGTGTGATTCTGTGTGTGTGTGTGTGTTAGTGCATGTGTGAGTCTGTGCGTGTGTGAGTGAGTCTGAGTGTGTGATTCTGTGTTTGTGTGTGTCTGTGCGAGTGTGAGTGTGTGATTCTGTGTGTGTGTGTGTTAGTGCATGTGTGAGTCTGTGCGTGTGTGAGTGAGTCTGAGTGTGTGATTCTGTGTTTGTGTGTGTCTGTGTGAGTGTGAGTGTGTGATTCTGTGTGTGTGTGTGTGTGCTAGCGCATGTGTGAGTCTGTGCGTGTGTGAGCTCCCAGCTCTGGGTTGGCCCTGTAACACATCCTCAACCAAACACCTTCATGGTCAAAAATCGCTCCTGTCAAACAAATATATAAATAAAGAGAAAGATGGAGAGAGCGAGGAGGGATGGAGGGATGGAGGGATGGAGAGAGAGAAATCAATGCAAAGGGAGCAGTGGAGTGTGTGGATTGATGTCGTGGGGCAGGGGATGCTGGGATCAGGGCAGCATCATAAAGCAGAATGAAAGATGGCAGATCGCGCTGGATGAAACTTTTAATAACTCACCCGCGTTTCACTCAGCCCATCATTACAGCGTCGATCGCACTCATGGCCTCATTAGTCTGCGCTGAGTGACGGCTGTGTTTGGGGTGGGATGCCCCCCCCTGCATGACCGAGAGGTAAGGATCACCCAGCCCGTATGCAGCAGGACCAGAGAAAAACACCATGCTTACACTTTTATTTGTTTCTTAAATTAACAGTTTTTCACCAGGTAGCTCAACAAAGGACTGATCTGTTTGCAGATGGGCTGGAAATGATAGTGGGTGGAGATCTGAGCAGCCGGTCAGATATAAGGGGTTTGACTCTATGATCTAATGGGCAGAGGGAGAATCTAATGTGAAAATGTGTCCTAGAGATATTTTACTTTAAACACATTTTTACATTTGTGCATTTTGAGTTTAGCGTTCAGTGGAAGTCAGATTTTTTTTGTTATGCTGTTACTACGCCCCCCAAGCATAAACACAGGAGGTTGAATTTGTCTTGCTGCAAGAGTGACTGTGTGTGTGTGTGTGTGAGAGAGAGTGAGTGAGAGTGACTGTGTGTGTGTGTGAGAGAGAGTGAGTGAGAGTGACTGTGTGTGTGTGTGAGAGTGAGTGAGAGTGACTGTGTGTGTGTGTGAGAGAGAGTGAGAGTGACTGTGTGTGTGTGTGTGTGTGTGTGTGTGTGTGTGTGAGAAAGTGAGTGAGAGTGACTGTATGTGTGTGTGTGTGTGAGTGAGCAAGAGTGACTGTGTGTGAGTGTGTGAGAGAGTGAGCGAGAGTGACTGTGTGTGAGTGTGTGTGAGAGAGAGAGTGAGCAAGAGTGACTGTGTGTGAGTGAGTGTGTGAGAGAGAGTGAGCAAGAGTGACTGTGTGTGAGTGTGTGTGTGTGTGAGAGAGAGTGAGCGAGAGTGACTGTGTGTGAGTGTGTGTGTGTGTGAGAGAGAGAGTGAGCAAGAGTGACTGTGTGTGAGTGTGTGTGTGTGTGTGTGTGTGTGAGAGAGTGAGCAAGAGTGACTGTGTGTGTGTGTGTGTGTGTGTGCGTCCACATCTCCTGGGCTGATCCAGATCATGTGACCCTACTGGTCTCGACACAGCCATTTGTTTTTTATTTTGTATTCATAAGGTCTCTGAACCGCCTAAATAAATTTACCACTCTTTTTCGCATTTAACATTTATGGAAAAAAGAATTAAAGTGAAGACATCAAACGTGCCCTTAATTAAGAAAAATATATTTGGCCATAAAAGCTGAAGTGGGAGTCTGGCTGCGTGAGCTGTGGCAGATGGTGGGCGGGGCCTGGTGAGCGGGGCATGGTGGGTGGGGCCCACAAAACTGCAGACAGAAAATCCCAGTATTTACCCAAAATCCTGCATTGACAGTGATGCTAGCACTGAGCAGGTAAGGCTGGTTTAATATGACTCACTGGGCCCTCAGCGGCTAAACCCCACCCACCAGTGGCTAAACCCCACCCTCAGCAGCTAAACCACACCCCTCAATGGCTAAACCCCACCCTCAGCGGCTAAACCCCACCCCTCAATGGCTAAACCCCACCCCTCAGCAGCTAAACCTCATCCCGAATCACGATGGGAAGGAGGAGCGTTTAAATGGAGCAAGCAGCAGCCGCTTAACAGCATGAAATAATGAAGCGCTGTTTAGTGCGTCACGCACCATATTTATCACAGCAGAAAGAGCCGATGAGCCGCTCCCGTCAGTGAGGGGCAATTACCACATTTACCCCTGCCCCCTGCACCCCCCACTGAACAGCGGCTCAGATGAAAAGGCCTCTTCATCCGGCCGCTGAGGGACCGCATTAATTGGCTAATCATACCATTTCACACACTTAATCATTCTGAGCGCTCTGAGCCAATCAGTGCAGGAGTGCAGCATGCAAATGTCAGTCCCGCCGAGACGCTAACCTCCTGCAGGACGACAGTGATAGATTATGGGAAGCCATTGAATATATAATAAACACAAACAGACACTGGCAGAATATTGTGTTTTAAGTTAAAAACTGAAGCATTTCCAGCTCTACATCTCTAAGAGAAAGCACAGTTTGGAAAGGTGCGATGCATGTGAAAAATTCACCCAGCATACTGTAACCTAGTAGTGTCATGTTTCCACAAAAGGTGATCAACCAGACACTTCTCCGCGCTGTATTCTTAACACTGACAGATCTGCTTCCCTGCTGTTTATGCATAAATATTAAAAAATGTATCAATCTTCTGAAAATTCATTTAGGCACCTGTCCATGAGACACTGGTCCAATGGACATTCAGAGCTACTGGGAGACATCTTTGCATTAAGAGCACAGGATGAAGGCCTTCACAGTACTGTGCTAAATGCCTCCAATGGATTCAGTATTACCTTCAGTTTTAAACGGGCAAGGCCGGCTGAAAAAACAGTTACACTCAAGCTAGAGCCAGGACTGTCACATAACAATTGTGAGCGGATTAAAGAAAACAGTTAAACGAAGAAAAGTGTAGCTGAGCGGATCTAACTTGAGAAGGCGACAGGCAGAAGCAGGAGGGTGAAGGGCTGTCAAGACCGTTATATTTTTGATGACTCTTCAAACTGGACCAAACTCGAGCCTTCTGCCACAGGTTTATTCTTTAGCTGGGCTGGGGTTAAGATGGAGGGAGCAGAGGAAGGAGAGATGGAGGGAGAGAGACAAAGGGAGAAACAGAGGAAGAGATGGAGGGAGAGAGACAAAGGGAGAAACAGAGGGAGAGATGGAGGGAGAAATGAAGGGTGGGGGGTCGTCCCTGCCCTGCATACATGCGCTCGTTAGCCACGGAGTGATGGCGTGAGGGCGGCACAGCCGCGAGGAGGGGGCGGGGCCGTCAGCAGCTGCGACAGACGTCAGCACGGGCACGCTCAGTACCGATCAGCTTTTATAGGGACCTTTCAAGTCATGTTAACGAGCAAACCGCCGGCGCACAAACGGCCCCATAAACGAAGGGCCCAAATTAAAACACAAATATGAATCAGAGACGAGACGGTCCCCTCTGACGTGTCATCATTTTTCCAGCTTTTGTTTGTGGTGTTTTATAATAAAAGCCGCTGTGTGGAAGCTGCTTTCGCTCTGACCTCGGACAGATCATTCACGCTGATATAACCAGATCTTGCTTTTTATATATTTTGTAATTACGTACTTACATCCAGTTATTGCTGACATCAACATCGGCCTGTTTTTATAGTTTTTCAGACCACTTTCCTGTGAAACTCTTGTGAGAGCAACTGCTATCAACACTTAGTTCCCACGGTCTTACAATATGAGCAGCAGCAGCAGCAGCGTACCTTCAGGAGTGCTTCCCATTCCCATCAATCTTCACATTTGGGTGAAAACTCTGTGATGCAAAATCAACTCCCTTTCACTCCTCACTCCTTTATACTTATTGTTTTGCATTTCTCCTGTTTTTCCTCAACCTAACGCAGCACCCCTCTCCGTCCGCCCTAACCCAATCACACACTGTCACTCTGCTAACCCTAACCCAATCACACAGTGTCACTCTGCTAACCCTAACCCAATCACACACTGTCACTCTGCTAACCCTAACCCAATCACACACTGTCACTCTGCTAACCCTAACCCAATCACACACTGTCACTCTGCTAACCCCAACCCAATCACACACTGTCACTCTGCTAACCCTAACCCAATCACACACTGTCACTCTGCTAACCCTAACCCAATCACACACTGTCACTCTGCTAACCCTAACCCAATCACACACTGTCACTCTGCTAACCCCAACCCAATCACACACTGTCACTCTGCTAACCCTAACCCAATCACACACTGTCACTCTGCTAACCCCAACCCAATCACACACTGTCACTCTGCTAACCCCAACCCAATCACACACTGTCACTCTGCTAACCCTAACACAATCACACACTGTCACTCTGCTAACCCTAACCCAATCACACACTGTCACTCTGCTAACCCTAACCCAATCACACACTGTCACTCTGCTAACCCTAACCCAATCACACACTGTCACTCTGCTAACCCCAACCCAATCACACACTGTCACTCTGCTAACCCCAACCCAATCACACAAATACGGACGGACAGACAGACAAACGCATACACACACAGACACACACACAGATGTGCCCACACGCCTGCACACACACACACACACACACACACACACACACACACACACACACACACACACACACACACACACACACACACACACAGAAACAGACAGACAGACAGAAAGCAAATTTGTCATTACAGAAACCAGACTTTATTACATGATGGAGTGAGCATCTTCCCAGAAAGCAGAGGAGGCAGTGAGTTTGGGAAGGTCCTGGCAGAATGCATCAGTCTTTGTGTTAGTGTGACCTGAGCCCTCCTGTGAAACCAGGCCATTAGAGACAGCAGGGTGCCGTCCCCACCAACACCAAGCACTGCATTCAAAATGACAGCACAATGATGCCAAACGCACCGGGAGAATCCGGAGGGGTGGAAGCTCCAATCGGAATGATGCGGTCTGATTCTTCATACTGCAGCACACGAGCGAAGAGTCCAAATACTTATATACATGCAAACATGTTTATGCAAAAGCTCTACATTGACTGTGCTTAACTCTGAATAACACATTTAGATTTTTTTGTTGTTACGCTCTTTGCTTACTTAACCGTCACGTTTGGATAAGGTTTACAGATTGTGACATCACTTCCTTTTTCTGGATACTGTACATTAAGGATAGAGTGGCACAGTGAGTTTGGACTGAAATGTCTACTGTGTTATCCTCATAACAGGAAGCAGCAATGATGTCATACTGATGTCATAATGACCTCGGTCTCCAGCAGAAACTGAGAGAAGGAGGGTGGGGATGTCAACCTCTAGGATAAGTCTGTGAATAGGGGAGAAGAAAGACAGGACACGATGTGAGCAAAGACAGAGTGAAGGAGAGAGAGAAAGAGAGAGGAAAGACAGGAAGGCACAAAATATAATTTCACCATTAAAAAAGAGAGAGGAAAAAATCCAAGAGTGATATCTACACAGTGTTGTTTTCATACAGACCGGTCAGTGTGTATAGGGTTGTTGGGTGAGGTAGTGAGGTCGGAGGTCAGAGGTCGTGAGATTGAATCCTGGAATACTGAAAACAACTCCTACTTATTAACCCTGTAAAGACTGTCTATGACTTGCTCCACAGTAAAGCAGCCTGAACTTCAGCGTAACAAACATATAAAACAGCTGGTCTGACAAACAGGAAGTGGGCCACCGGTCCACAGGAAGTGGGTGCAGCGTAGGAGAGAATGAGGTTATGAGTCATTTCCCATGGCAGGGGAGCGCTCTGGGTGGGAATTGCTACTGTCGCTAACGTCTCTACCCAGCGGAACTGCCGGACTGAAATGACCCAACTGCATCTCAGCAGGGCTGGGTCAAAGCGCCTGCCATGCCCACCCAGCGCCCCCTACTGGCTCTCCTCCTCGCGCAGGAACTGGAAGATGGAGCTGAAGTCTTTGTTGGCATAGCCACGCGCACACATGGTGCGGTAGAGCTGGTGTGCCAGAGAGCCCAGAGGAATAGGCGTTTTAGTGTCCGTCGCCGTGCTCTGAGCCAGACCCAGATCCTGCGGAGACAAAGTTACACACTGTGAATACACTCTCACACACACACACATATACACACACTGTACACACACTCACAGACACACACACACACACCTTACCTTGGCCATGAGCATGGTGCCAAAGCCGCCTAGGTAGTTGTTGGCAGAGGGCACTCCCTCCATCACACCGGGGACTGGGTTGTACGTGTCGCTGGACCAGCAGCGGCCTGAGCTCATGTTCAGGACCTGCGTCAGCAGCTTGGGGTCCAGACCCAGCCTGCAAGGTCAAAGGTCAGGCAGAGAGTGTTTCAGTGGTGACCTGAGGCCGACCCTTGACCACTGCAGTCATCTCTCTCCTGCACTAACTCCACTAACAGCTGTAATTGCTGCACTGCAGCACAAAACAGCCACAACCCCCAGCCCCTATAGGAAGAATGCATACTACTAATGCTAATACATAGCACAGCTAACAATACATACTGCTAATGCTAATACAGAGCACAGTTATCAATACATACTGCTAATGCTAATACAGAGCACAGGAATCAGCCCTCTGTGAGAGTGTAGCTTTGGGAATACTCAGCCCTCTGTGAGAGTGTAGCTTTGGGAATACTCAGCCCTCTGTGAGAGTGTAGCTTTGGGAATACTCCCCTCTCGTGCTGCACTGCCAGGCTACTGGCTGCTTTGTGTTTTTAACGACAGAATAAAAGTGGACCACATGAAGCGGGCTGGGCAGACGGGCCGGCCGCTGCGCTGTAAAGTGTGTTTTGCGCTGGAGAGTGGGGTGAGATGATGATTGGTGTTTAGGGCCTGCACCTGGCTCTGGCGCTGGGATGGTGGGTGTGCGTTTACAAGCTGTCTGCGCAGCAATTACACTCTCAGACAGTTTCTCCCTCTACTGACGCACTTTACACACTGTTTTGGAAATTTGGGATAACTACATTTCAGTGTCTTTTGAAATGTTTTTATAATTTTGGCGGGGGGTTGTTTTCTTGTTTAAAGTCCTGCTCATGATTGCCTTTTGGGTTTATGTCTGAGCATAGACCTCGGCGTGCGCAATAGCCACCCCCACCCCCCCGGCGCGCTGGGACGGCCTGTGACATATGCTCGACATCTCGCCGCACCGTTCATCCGCGCTATGGGTCAGTGGCTGAGGGGGTTACAGGGCTGCGGTAATAAAGCTTGGCCAGGCAGGCAGATCCTTTATGTGACAGCGCTGGGGAGACCGGCCACAACCCCCCACGGCCATAAATCACCCCCACCCCTGCCCCGCCCCCACCCGCTGCTCAGCACTAATTCGGGGTGGGGTGGGGCTGAGGTGTCCTGCCTCCTCCTGACCCGGGAGCTGCTAGGAGCCAGACAGGCCTATTCAGGCCTGCACAACACCGTCCTCCTGCGTCACAGCCCCAAATAAAACCAAATTTTTTTGCAGAAAGCAAAGTGCAAACTCACTGCGTAATTATCAGACAAATTACGAGGGGAACTTATTTTCCTTTAATAAAGAGTCTTTATTAACATAAAAAGAGTCTTTATTAACTTTCATTTACGATCAGCAGCCTGATTAAAGAAAGAGGAAGAGAAAGAGCGATGCAGAGCGACGCAGAGCGCAGAGGCGGCGGTTTCAGTGCGCATTCGGCTCTGATTAGTGTCAAATTAAAGGTGTAACACACAGGCACCCGGCCGCACTATGCCTACAGGAACATATGCACACAATCTGCTGCCCTGTGCCTGGGGGGCGGAGCAGGAGCCCCCATCCCTCCACTCATGGAGGGCAGCCTTTTTAACGCGTCTTCTGCACGTCCTCTCCAAGCCTCTCCTGGCAGAACGCTGAGACTGAGATCCATCAGCGCTGTCCCCCGCCCGCCTACTGTCACTCTGAGCACACGCTCTCTCTCCAGGGCGTCACGCTCTGGTGGTGATGCGTGAGTCTGAGATCAGCAAAAGAGTGCGAGTGGACAGGATTTATCCAGGCGGCCTCCCTATATTACAGCCATGGCTGCAGCCACAGTAAAGCAGTAATGCAGTAATCTTATGCTCTGCTGTGGTAGTGCGATGCTACAGTAACATAAACTACAGTAACGCAGTAATGCAGTAATCTTACGCTCTGCCACGGTAGCACGATGCTGCAGCCACAGTAAAGCAGTAATGCAGTAACCTTACGCTCTGCCACGGTAGCACGATGCTACAGTAACATAAACTACAGTAAAGCAGTAATGCAGTAATCTTACGCTCTGCCACGGTAGCACGATGCTACAGTAACATAAACTACAGTAAAGCAGTAATGCAGTAATCTTACGCTCTGCCACGGTAGCACGATGCTACAGTAACATAAACTACAGTAACGCAGTAATGCAGTAATCTTACGCTCTGCCACGGTGGCATGATGCTGCAGTAACATAAACTACAGTAACGCAGTAATGCAGTAATCTTACGCTCTGTCACGGTAGCACGATGCTACAGTAACATAAACTACAGTAAAGCAGTAATGCAGTAATCTTACGCTCTGCTTCGGTGGCATGATGCTGCAGTAAAATAAACTACAGTAACGCAGTAATGCAGTAATCTTACGCTCTGTCACGGTAGCACGATGCTACAGTAACATAAACTACAGTAACGCAGTAATGCAGTAATCTTACGCTCTGCTTCGGTGGCATGATGCTGCAGTAACATAAACTACAGTAAAGCAGTAATGCAGTAATCTTACGCTCTGCCACGGTAGCACGATGCTACAGTAACATAAACTACAGTAAAGCAGTAATGCAGTAATCTTACGCTCTGCCACGGTAGCACAATGCTGCAGTAACATAAACTACAGTAACGCAGTAATGCAGTAATCTTATGCTCTGTCACGGTAGCACGATGCTACAGTAACATAAACTACAGTAACGCAGTAATGCAGTAATCTTACGCTCTGCTTCGGTGGCATGATGCTGCAGTAACATAAACTACAGTAAAGCAGTAATGCAGTAATCTTACGCTCTGTCACGGTAGCACGATGCTACAGTAACATAAACTACAGTAACGCAGTAATGCAGTAATCTTACGCTCTGCTTCGGTGGCATGATGCTGCAGTAACATAAACTACAGTAAAGCAGTAATGCAGTAATCTTATGCTCTGCTGTGGTAGTGCGATGCTATAGTAACATAAAACTACAGTAACGCAATAATGCAGTAATCTTATGCTCTGCTACAGTTGTGCGATGCTATAGTAACATAAACTACAGTAACGCAATAATGCAGTAATCTTATGCTCTGCTACGGTTGTGCGATGTTATAGTAACATAAAACTACAGTAACGCAATAATGCAGTAATCTTATGCTCTGCTACAGTTGTGCGATGTTATAGTAACATAAACCTACAGTAACGCAATAATGCAGTAATCTTATGCTCTGCTGTGGTAGTACGATGCTATAGTAACATAAACTACAGTTATGAAATGCAGTAATCTTACACTCTGCTACGGTAGCACGATGTTACAGTAACTTAAACTACAGTAATGAAATGTTACAGTGATGTGCTGCTGCAGCAACATGCTGCCTTGGTGAAGCAATGCTATGGTAATGAGATGCCATGGTAACACACTGCTACAGCAACACGCAGGCAGCATCAGTCCATCCAACCACCAAACACCTAAGCCACAAACCTGAATTGTTCTGCTGAATTGTAACCCGCAGTTACAGGTGTTACAGGCTGCTGCTCAGGTGGTGTGGTGCTGCTCAGGTGTGTGAGTGTGAGGGTGGTGTGTGCTGCTCAGGTGTGTGAGTGTGAGGGTGGTGTGGTGCTGCACAGGTGTGTGAGGGTGGTGTGGTGCTGCTCAGGTGTGTGAGTGTGAGGGTGGTGTGTTGCTGCTCAGGTGTGTGAGTGTGTGGTGTGGTGCTGCTCAGGTGTGTGAGTGTGAGGGTGGTGTGGTGCTGCTCAGGTGTGTGAGTGTGAGGGTGGTGTGGTGCTGCGCAGGTGTGTGAGGGTGGTGTGGTGCTGCTCAGGTGTGTGAGTGTGAGGGTGGTGTGGTGCTGCTCAGGTGTGTGAGTGTGAGGGTGGTGTGGTGCTGCTCAGGTGTGTGAGTGTGAGGGTGGTGTGTTGCTGCTCAGGTGTGTGAGGGTGGTGTGGTGCTGCTCAGGTGTGTGAGGCTGGTGTGTTTCTGCGCAGGTGTGTGAGTGTGAGGGTGGTGTGGTGCTGCTCAGGTGTGTGAGGGTGGTGTGGTGCTGCTCAGGTGTGTGAGGGCGGTGTGGTGCTGCTCAGGTGTGAGTGTGAGGGTGGTGTGGTGCTGCGCAGGTGTGTGAGGGTGGTGTGGTGCTGCTCAGGTGTGTGAGTGTGAGGGTGGTGTGGTGCTGCTCAGGTGTGTGAGTGGGGTGGTGTGGTGCTGCTCAGGTGTGTGAGTGTGAGGGTGGTGTGGTGCTGCTCAGGTGTGTGAGTGTGGTGGTGTGGTGCTGCTCAGGTGTGTGAGTGTGAGGGTGGTGTGGTGCTGCTCAGGTGTGTGAGTGTGAGGGTGGTGTGGTGCTGCTCAGGTGTGTGAGGTGGTGCTGCGCAGGTGTGTGAGTGTGAGGGTGGTGTGGTGCTGCTCAGGTGTGTGAGTGTGAGGGTGGTGTGGTGCTGCTCAGGTGTGTGAGGGTGGTGTGGTGCTGCTCAGGTGTGTGAGTGTGAGGGCGGTGTGGTGCTGCGCAGGTGTGTGAGGGCGGTGTGGTGCTGCGCAGGTGTGTGAGGGTGGTGTGTTGCTGGCTGAGGGAGCTCTGCTCCACTCTGCTCTGCCATATTTCACAGGCTCGGCTGTGGGGGATTTATGTTTTTGCTGGAGCCAATTTTCTCACCAGCACAGGAGGCCAGATAAATCAGGGTGCACTGCACTCCCCCCCACCCCAAACACACACACACACACACACACACACACACACACACACACACACACACACACACACACACACACACACACACACAGGCTCTCTCTGGGCCCCCCCATACACCGCGCAGACAGGCTCCCCCACACACACACACACACACACACACACACACACACACACACTTGCTCCCTCTGTGCTCCCCCACACACACGCTCTGCCACGTGGTCACGGGTTTGAATCCTGGATAAACCCCACAGCCGCTGCAGCCCGAGCCGCACCAGTAAACAACGGCAGACAGAGCTGCATAAAATATGATACATGACATCATTATCACCATGAAATATCGTCTTTATATTTCATATCCATAAATCAAAGCAAGAGAGACTTTAAACACACACACACACACACACTGTCTTCCTTCCTCACACACACACACAAACACACACACATTATCTTTCTCCCTCTCTCTCTGTCTCTCTCTCTCTTACACACACACACACACACACACACACACACAGACACAGACACAGACACACACACACAGACAGGAGTGTACCTGAGTCCCAGGTTCATGGTCTCTGCAGTCCCGATCATGCCGATGGCCAGCAGCATGTTGTTACAGATTTTGGCTGCCTGCAAGAAATATAGGTGCAGTGTTCAGACAGGAAGTGTCCTTCATTTACACACAATATTACATGTGCAGTAATGTCATTTATAGGGATAGCAAATGTAGCCGTAGCATGTAGCTGTAGTATAAACAGCAGTAGCATCTGTAGTGTGTGCACAGCATGAGTAGTGGTAATGTGCATAAGTGTAGCATGTCTAGTGATGGTGGTAGAGTGTGTAGCAGTAGCATGGTTAGCATGGTGGTGCTCTTACCTGGCCGGCTCCCACCTTCCCACAGTACAGTGCGTTGTGTCCCATGCAGCCCAGTAGCTCCTTAGCTGCTGTAAACTCCTCCTCCGGCCCGCCCACCATGAAGGTGAGCTTTGCCAGACTGGCGGCACCCACACCTGGCCAATAGGGGGCAACAGAGAGACATCACACACTGTACCTTCACCTGTCCGACAGAAAGAGAAACAACACACTGCACCTTGGCAAATAGAGTGCACCAGAGAGACAGACACACCAAACAATACCGACATACAGTGAGCTCTTGGTGACTGCCACCTGAAGAACAGAAGGAAGAGAGCTGAACTAACATCACCACAGAATGAGCTTTGCTGCTATTGTGCAAGGCAGAGCCGTACCTGTGTGTGTGTGTGTGTGTGTGTGTGTGTGTGTGTGTGTGCATTGTGTGTGTGTGTGTGTGTGTGTGTGTGAGCTGTACCTGTGTGTGTGTGTGTGTGTGTGTGTGTGTGTGTGTGTGTGCAAGGCAGAGCTGTACCTGTGTGTGTGTGTGTGTGTGTGTGTGCAAGGCAGAGCTGTACCTGTGTGTGTGTGTGTGTGTGTGTGTGTGCAAGGCAGAGCTGTACCTGTGTGTGTCTGTGTGTGTGTGTGTGTGTGTGTGTGTGTGTGTGTGTGTGTGTGTGTGCAAGGCAGAGTGTGTTTGTGTGTGTGTGTGTGTGTGCTGTACCTGTGTGTTTGTGTGTGTGTGTGTCGTACCTGTGTGTTTGTGTGTGTGTGTGACGTAATACCAAAACATTTATTTCTCAGTTCATTAAAAAATATTTTTTGGATACAGTTTTCTGTATCATCATTTTGTATAGTTTACACCAGTGAAATATAAGGAGCGTGCGCATTTTTCCTTTCAGGATGCTGATGATTTGAGTGTTAGCAGTTTGGGCCATATGACCCTGTGTAAATCACTTAATTTGCTGAGAAGTTAAACGGTTTGGTCATTTAACTCTGGCGTGAGTGTGTGTGTGTGTGCTCGCTCCCAGGGGAGGGGGCTCTATTGCCCCTCTGACACGTGCTGCGGGGTGGCAGCTGGGCCTGGGGCAGAACCCCCAGCAGAGTGAGGGGCAGACCGGGGGGGTGATTAAGACCCCACTTTATCATGTTCAATTAGCTTCCCGTCTGCGGTGGGAGGGGCCGTGTCCAATCCCCTGACAAGCATGTCGTGTTTTCGGCGGTGGGCGGGGCTTCACGGCGAATCACGTTATACTGTGGTGTGTTTTATCGGTCACTACTGCGCAGGGACATCTGTCACGGGCCCCGTAGGGGGTCCTGCTGACGCAGATAGATGAGCACGGACCTCCCCCTGCGCCCCCCCCAGGCCATCCCATTCCCCCCTGCATCACCCCATCCCTCCCAACCCTCCCTTCCCACACACTGAACCTCTTCACTGATGACCTCTTCCCAGATTACACACATATCAGACCATTGTATGTACCTGAACAGTGCTGCATTGAAGCTGTACAGCAGTGTGTTGTAAGCAGGTGGCAGTGTAGCAGAGCAGTTAGGGGGCTGGCGCTGTAACTCAGAGGCTGCTGGTTTGATTCTCACATTCTAGTCGTGGAGTTTATAAAGGGTAGGGTAGAGTATGGAGCGTGACGGCAACAACGTGACTGTTAAAAACGTGTGTCTGTGTCTGGCTGCTCCCATAATCACACCCTGGCATTCCCCAAACAGGAACAAACCTGTCTCACACACAGTCACAGAACTCTGCAAACCATTTAGAGCCAGCACAACTTTTCTACAAGTCTGATTGTCAAAAACATAAATCAGATAAACAATATCGTCCTGGCAGCCTCCACAGGGAGCAAACACCTTCACAGTGGCAACACGCCACAGAGCGGACACCAGTCCTCCTCACACACGTGCAACGCTCGGAGGGAACAGGCAGATGGTGCTAGCACAACCTGCTATGCTTATTAGCACAGCAAACAGTGTAAGGACAAGCTTACGCTAATTACCACAGGCAGCGCTAACAGAGACAGATGATGATTAGCACAGGCAGTGCTAGCAGAGACAAATGGTGATTAGCACATTGCTAGCAGAGGTGGATGGTGATTACCACAGGCAGTGCTAGCAAAGACAGATTATGGTTAGCACAGGCAGCGCTAGCTGAGGCGTGTGGTGATTAGCACAGGCAGCACTAGCAGAGAGGGATGGTGATAGGCACAGGCAGCACTAGCAGAGAGGGATGGTGATAGGCACAGGCAGCACTAGCAGAGAGGGGTGGTGATTAGCACAGGCAGCACTAGCAGAGACAGCTAGATGTGATTAGCATGGCGCTAGCAGAGGAAAACGTGATTAGCACATTGCTAGCAGAGGCAGATCGTGATTAGCACAGGCAGCGCTAACAGAGACAGATGGTGATTAGCACAGGCAGCACTAGCATAGGTGGATGGTGCTAACATGGCACTCATCTGAATGGCAGTCCCCTCTGGGACACATACCTGTGTTTGTGGTCAGGAACAATCCTGTTTATTCTGAGAAGCTAATAAAGTCTCTGTTAATAATGCAGCAGGGATTAGCTCTGCATGTCAAACAGCTGACCCCCACAGACACCAGCCAGCAGGAGTGTGTGTGTGTGTGTGTGTGACCCCCACAGACACCAGCCAGCAGGAGTGTGTGTGTGTGTGTGTGTGACCCCCACAGACACCAGCCAGCAGGAGTGTGTGTGTGTTTACAACTTATACAAACTATAGAGGTTTCTGCATCCTTTGTAAGTTTGTAACATTCTGCAATCGCTAATTTATGAAGTGACTGACAGTCTACGTGTGTGAATGAGTGAGTGTCACTGTGTGTGTGTGTGTATGTATGTGGTAGTATATGCAGTGTGCATGGTGTGTGTATGTGCAGTCTGAGTATGTATACAGTGTGAGTGCGTGTGTATAGTCAGGGTATAGTGAGCTTACGGGTTTCCGGGTGTAACAGTGTAACGATCCGTCTGCAGCTGCTCAGTTCATGGCGGAGCCTCATTATTTATCCATAATGACCTGCACACAGTCGCCACGCCAACGCATCACTGCGGCTGACAGCCGCTCTGCTAATTAGCACCACTACGACACAGAGACGTGGAGGAGAGAGAGGGATGGAGGGAGGACAGGGAGGAGAGAGAGAGGGAAGGGAGAGGGAGAAAGAGGGGGAGAGACTGCAGCTGAGGGAAATAGACAGGGACAGAGGGGGGACAGAGAGAGGGAAGGGAGAGGGAAATAGAGAGGGATGCTGGAGTGAAAGGAAGAGATGGACAATGACCAAACACAGGTAGGATCAGAGTGACGGTGAGGTGTGCAAACGCAGGTAACACAGGTAAACAGCAGCTCCGCAGTACAGAGACCAGCCTCCTGCCCCTACTCTCCACCTCAGAGAGGGTATCCGTCTCCAGAGTCCAGCGGAGTGGAACGAGTCGATGGCGGTCAGACTGCGGCTGCAGAGTGGCTGGACGCAGGCCATGCTGCTGTCCATTAGCCTGCGGTTATGCTCCACATAGAGATAACAGCACGTTAGCATCAGTATACAGTGATGCAAGATACAGCTACACCACACTGCATTAGCATTTGCATGCAGGAAAGGCAAGGAAATACAGTGGGCTACCATTACTGCTAGCATGCAGCGATGTCGAGCACAGGAATTCAACAGGACATTAGCATACAGCCATTTTGCCTGCATCTGAGGAACTGCAGCAGAATTCTGCAGAGATTTGTTAGCCAACACTAGTCAGCAGCACCTGCTACCTAAGCCACCTCCCCAAGATGTAAAACCATGCCCATGTGGCTGGAAAAAAGCTGATCCAGGATCAGCCATGTAGATTAAAGGCTGATCCAGGATCGGCATGAGGAGAGACGGCCTGATCCTACACTGGGAAAGTGGAGAACAGGTACACCTGAACACATGTGCAGCCAACTACACCTGGAATAACAGGGAATGATGCTGCAGGTGTGATAGCTGTCGGTGATCGCAGATCCCAGGTCCAATGGAGGGGGGACAATACAACTGCAACTGTGAAAGAGAAGCTACAGCTGAAAAGCCAGAAGTTCACTCACTCTGACTGCCCTGATCAGTTTGCATATTACGATCAGACTTTGCTGATCACTCATATTTATTCAGTTGAGGATCTATTAAATAGATCAAAATTGTTCTATTTAAGTTGCTGTAATGACATGGATCAGGGTATCTGGTTTCCAGATGGGTTTTACAGAGAGGAATCCAGCCTGCCTCACGTGGAAGTACCCGCTACCATCTCCTTCCTTCGCTGCAGCATCTCCCCCTCTTCTCTCCTGTCGCAAACGGTCACGCTCTCATCATCCACTCTCTCGCATACTCCTTTCTCATACCCCCAGCTCTGATGTTTCTGGGTAAAATGTGAGTACAGTGAGGATTTCTGGGTAAAACGTGAACACAGTGAGGGTTTCTGGGTAAAACATGAACACAGTGAGGGTTTCTGGGTAAAACGTGAACTCAGTGAGGGTTTCTGAGTAAAACGTGAACACAGTGAGGGTTTCTGAGTAAAACGTGAACACAGTGAGGGTTTCTGAGTAAAACGTGAACACAGTGAGGGTTTCTGGGTAAAAACAGGCCCTGATATATCTCTCATGATCTCACCATCTCCTCTGTAGATTAAGTGTTTTATTATGTTAACTTTAACAGAGTTTTCCTCCTGTGTTACACTGCATCATGGTGGGGGGGTTTGGTGACGGTGTTGGTCACCATGTTGGCGACTGTCCCCATGGGAACTGCACAGTGAACGCCGTTCCCACAGAAACGCCGCTCCCACGGAAACGGAGCGATAAACCCAGCACCCTATGTTCCAAAAACGCACGCTCAAACTCGAGCACCGCAGCTAAACCGCTCCTTTACGGGCCCAAACTGCGGCCCGAACACTGTAATTACGCTGAAAGGGAGATATTTTCTCAAACTAATTAAAAACCCAAACAACCTTAATAAATTTACTATGGATTAAAAAACAAAAAAGGGAAAATAAAAGCGGTCCTCATCACCGAGACACACGCGTATAAAATGAGAGAAAAAAGAGCAGTGTGGAGAATTTGCCTGCCAAGCGGCTGATGTGGGCCTTTATGTTCAGCCTGAGTCTGAGTTAACAAGGAGATACACTATGCTACGCTATGCGCTGCCCGTGGGGGAGATACACTATGCTACGCTATGCGCTGCCCGAGGGGGAGATACACAATGCTACGCTATGCGCTGCCCTAGGGAGATACACTATGCTACGCTATGCGCTGCCCTAGGGGGAGATACACTATGCTACGCTATGCGCTGCCCGTGGGGAGATACACTATGCTACGCTATGCGCTGCCCGGGGAGATACACTATGCTACGCTATGCGCTGCCCTGAGGGGAGATACACTATGCTACGCTATGCTACGCTATGCGCTGCCCGAGGGGGAGATACACTATGCTACGCTATGCGCTGCCCGTGGGGAGATACACTATGCTACGCTATGCGCTGCCCGAGGGGGAGATACACTATGCTACGCTATGCGCTGCCCTAGGGGAGATACACTATGCTCGCTATGCGCTGCCCGAGGGGAGATACACTATGCTACGCTATGCGCTGCCCTAGGGAGATACACTATGCTACGCTGCGCTGCCCGAGGGGAGATACACTATGCTACGCTATGCGCTGCGCTGCCCGAGGGGGAGATACACTATGCTACGCTATGCGCTGCCCGTGGGGGAGATACACTATGCTACGCTATGCGCTGCCCGAGGGGGAGATACACTATGCTACGCTATGCGCTGCCCGAGGGGAGATACACTATGCTACGCTATGCGCTGCCCGAGGGGGAGATACACTATGCTACGCTATGCGCTGCCCGAGGGGGAGATACACTATGCTACGCTATGCGCTGCCCGTGGGGGAGATACACTATGCTACGCTATGCGCTGCCCGAGGGGGAGATACACAATGCTACGCTATGCGCTGCCCGAGGGGGAGATACACTATGCTACGCTATACGCTGCCCGAGGGGGAGATACACAATGCTACGCTATGCTGCCCGAGGGAGATACACAATGCTATGCGCTGCCCGAGGGGAGATACACTATGCTACGCTATGCGCTGCCCAAGGGGAGATACACTATGCTACGCTATGCGCTGCCCAAGGGGGAGATACACAATGCTACGCTATGCGCTGCCCGAGGGGGAGATACACTATGCTACGCTATGCGCTGCCCAAGGGGGAGATACACTATGCTACGCTATGCGCTGCCCAAGGGGAGATACATTATGCTACGCTACGTGCTAACCGAGAGAGACAAGCTAAAGGACAACGCATTGTGCAGTGCTGCAGTTCCTGCGGTACACAGATTGACTGTACAGTGCCATGACTTTCACAGCTCACAAGAAATGATACACTTTGCAATCTGCTTGAATTAGCTTAAGTTTCTTTCAGTCTTGTCTGTTTAACCAGTTTTTGCCTTGCTTAACGCAATCAAGACCACAACTACAGGACAGTAGCCTAGACGTGCAGTCAAATTTAAACCTTCACTTAGTCTGAACCCAAAGGGGCTAACCTCACAGAGCTAACTAACAGCAGCTAATCTCATAGTGCTAGCTGACTGTGGCTAACCTCACAGAGCTAACTAACAGCAGCTAACCTCATAGTGCTAGCTGACTGTGGCTAACCTCACAGAGCTAACTAACAGCAGCTAACCTCATAGTGCTAGCTGACTGTGGCTAACCTCACAGAGCTAACTAACAGCAGCTAACCTCATAGTGCTAGCTGACTGTGGTTAACCTCACAGAGCTAACTAACAGCAGCTAACCTCATAGTGCTAGCTGACTGTGGCTAACCTCACAGAGCTAACTAACAGCAGCTAACCTCATAGTGCTAGCTGACTGTGGCTAACCTCACAGAGCTAACTAACAGCAGCTAACCTCATAGTGCTAGCTGACTGTGGTTAACCTCACAGAGCTAACTAACAGCAGCTAACCTCATAGTGCTAGCTGACTGTGGCTAACCTCACAGAGCTATCTAACAGCAGCTAACCACATAGTGCTAGCTGACTGTGGTTAACCTCACAGAGCTAACTAACAGCAGCTAAGCTCATAGTGCTAGCTGACTGTGGTTAACCTCACAGAGCTAACTAACAGCAGCTAACCTCATAGTGCTAGCTGACTGTGGTTAACCTCACAGAGCTAACTAACAGCAGCTAAGCTCATAGTGCTAGCTGACTGTGCCAATGAGCAGATATCACCAGCACTGAAGGTGGAGGAGACCAATCTCACACATACACATACTCATACTCTTACACAGCACTCTCTCTCTCTCCCTCTATCTCACACAAGAACACTCACACAAGGTTACATACACATATATAGGTGTGCACACTCACCCTCACACGCATTGACATAGTCAGGCATGCACACACGGCACACACGTTCACACATTCACGCACGCCCGCCCGCACACAGGCAGTAATAAGGGCTAATGAGGTGATGATGGAGATTCCATTGAGTGAAAGTGAGACGAGAGGGTGGAGCCTGGGGTGAGTGACTGACAGGTCCCAGTAGGGGGTGTGGCCAGTAGCAGATGATACGCAGAGTGACACAGAGAGGAGGGGTCGCACAGCTGCTTTCCGTCTGCCTCCATCTGGGGGCCCCTGCTCCAGGCTGCCCTTGTGATGCTAATTCATTTACTCCCCTTACTGCTGCTTAACTATCCTTCAGTCTCATCCTGACAGCGTTGCCATGTCAACCACAGCGCAACCATAACCCCCCCCACCGCGACCCCGGCTGGCCAGCCGTCCATCACTTCAGGTCCCTCCCAAGGCCCCCTCACTACCTCCAAAATCAAAATATCCCCCCTCACTTCTAATTTCTGACAGGCTTGGAAGGTATATGCGTGTGTGCAGGGAGCTGAAGGAAGTGACATCATCAGCATGTATCAGGTTCCTTTGTAAAGCAGGAGCGGGAAAAATGACCACTCTTACCCTCTCTGCAGTGCTGGTGTCTGCTGCATTTCCTGCAGACACTGCGGTCCTCCAGGACTGGAGTTA
>CM040743.1:49556904-49574404 GCA_022829145.1 Albula goreensis
AAGCTATTACAAGCCTGCAGGTCTGTGGACTGTCAGAGAGATGACAGTGAGACACACAGAGCCCAAGTCTCCTGTTTGAGCATCACTCATCCTCAAATCTACACAAGTTGCTCTGAAATCTACAATCTTCAACAGAACCTACACACGTATCTCTACAATCTCTATAATCTACAAAACTAGCTACACCCTACACTTTGGTAGGGAGTGAGGTGTTTGGAGGGTGTGGTTTGGTACAGTGTGAGTTTGTTTGATGGGTGTGGTTTGGTACAGTGTCAGGCGTTTGGTGTGGTTTGGCAGAATGATTGGCACTCACCACCCGACACTGGTGCATCCATAAACACTGCCCCCATCTTCTCGGAGGCCAACGCCATCTCCTTGGCAACGGAAGGGTCGATGGTGCTGGAGTCAATCAGCAAACTTCCCTTTTTCACCTTCCTGAGAGAGAGAGAGAGAGAGAGAGAGAGGGAGGGATGGAGGGGAGGGGAGAGAGAGAGAGAGAGAGAGAGAGGGATGGAGGATAAAGAGAGAGAGAGAGAGAGAGAGAGGGAGAGAGAGAGAGAGAGAGAGAGAGAGAGAGAGAGAGAGAGGAGGGATGGAGGGGGATAAAGAGAGAGAGAGAGAGGAGATGGAGGAGGAGAGAGAGAGAGAGGATGGAGGGAGAGAAGAGAGAGAGAGGGAGGGATGGAGGGGAGAGAGAGAGAGAGAGAGAGAGAGAGAGAGAGAGAGAGAGAGGAGCGAGAGAGAGATAAAGAGAGAGAAAGAGAGAGAGAGAGAGAGAAGGATGGAGAGGGAGAAAGAGAGAGAGGAGGGAGGGATGGAGGGGAGAAAGAGAGAGAGAGAGAGAGAGAGGAGGATGAGGGAGAAAGAGGGAGAGAGGGAGAGAGAGAGGGTCTGAGTATGTAGTGTGTGTGTGTGTGTGTGTGTGTGTGTTGTGTTACAACCCAAGACCCAAGGACAGGAAACTCTTAGCAACACTATGGTAGTCTAGGGGATACAGCAATTTACTTGGCCTGAGCTTCGGATGTAACTTAAACTAATGTGTGCTTTAATGTGGACATCAGTATGTATGACTCTGATGTTGAGACTGTAGCACTGAGGGAACAAGATGCACTTACCTCCACCTGGGCAAACACTGGGCCCGCTCCTTGTGGTGATGCCAGAGTTGGCCAGCCCTCGTTCGTTGTTGTTCATTCAGGTTTTTTATTAAAAGGTTAGAAGTTAGGTTTTACAGTATTTCGTAATATGGTGAGTACCAAACAGAAAAGATCCAAAGGGAGAACGCTGAGAAGTTCCTGGCATGAGCACTTCTGTCTCAGCTTCACACAGGGGCTCCTCCCTTCGCCCTTTGACACCACCGCCCCTTTTATAGGTTTTCCCAGGAGGCAAGCTCCACCCTGCCCCCCAGCGCATGAGGTGTGGTAGTGGAAGTGTGGTGTCTGTGCTAAGGTGCATCCCTATCCGGAATAGTGCGTCTGTACCTGAGCACGCCGTTGGGACCAGTGTACGCTTCGATCACGTTGGGGCTGGATGGCAGCATGGTGATGATGCGGTCTGCCTTATCCGCCACCTCTGCCGGAGTGTCCAGGATCTGAACCCACACACACCCGGAAACAGGTCATAACAGGACCTGAGCTCCCATAAGATATACCAATGGGTCTCATCCATCAGAAACATTTGGGCTCTTTGAATCCTACACTAAGCAATGAGACCCTAATTGTACACACAGGATCTGGGGAAATAACCAAAGTCATAACAATAACAGGTGTGCTGAAGTGTGCCCGTACAGTTCAGGTATGCCCAGGTGTCTCACCTGTGCTCCGTGGTCCTGCAGCTGCTTGCCGGATTCAGGGAAGACGTCGGTGGCGATGATGGGGTACCCCCCCTTCAGAAGGTTGAGGGCCATGGGGGTCCCCATGTTACCCAGCCCGATGAACCCCACAGGGGTCTTGGAGGCCATAGAGCGGCTGACTGGACACAGATTACACACACTGAGCACAGCACACACACACACTTAGCACAGCGCACACACTCAGCACAGCGCACACACTCAGCACAGCACAGCACAGCGCACACACTCAGTATGTCACACACACTCACCACAGCGCACACACTCAGCACAGCGCACACACACTCAGCACAGCGCACACACACTCAGCACAGCGCACACACACTCAGCAGGTCACACACATGTATATATGCATCTAGTGTTGGGCTAAAGAGAGGGGACTGCTGGGGCACGTTTGGCAGAAGGTTCAGTGATGATGAAGCTCAAATGGTTTCCTGTGACTCGTTGTCTCAGGCGATGCTGGCACAGAACTCTGGGGGAATGACATCAACAGCCAGCGGAAAACGCGGGCGGGAGCTTAAGGATCATGATGACCGTGCGCGACTTTGAGGTGCAAGCCTCGACAGGAGAGAAACTTCAAAACAGCAGAGTGTGAATGTAAATGCAGGGCGTGAGCTGGCAGCTCTGTCACTCCGAGTCCTTAGCGCTGGAGTTCCACACAGCACGGCTCTACAGCAGGCAGGCAGAGCACAAACCTCCCACTACACCCTCAATGCCCCTGTGCTGGAGCAAAGAGTAGGCAAAGGGAGGTGACATGGTGAACGGGTGAACGAGTGAGTGAGTGAGTGAGTGTGCGTGGTGCACTCCAACAGAAGCTCAGATACGAAGCTGAATTTCGCTACTCTGAAGACATGGAGTGTTTTAGCACAGACTGACTGATCCAGGCAGTGGGTTTCCCGTGCTTTAGGCGGGGTTTTCTTCGTGCACCTATACACAAACACCACAATGTTTCTGTGGGCGAAAGTAAACACTTCAACAACACGTGCATCTGTTCACAACTAAGACAAGCAGCTCGTGTTACAAAATAACCACCTAGTCAGATAACGCGAAGTGCAAGACTGGCAATGTAGCAATTTTTTCAAGTGTGAATGTGTTACCACATTACGATTATGACCGCAATAAAACGGAACCTTTATCATGCCATTAACGTAATTCTAAGGCGGTTATTGCCAAGCACGGTAGTATATGTTATAAGAATGGCCACAAAAAACGGATAAACACAACACAACCGAGCTCTGTCTGCTAGGTGAGCTTCGGAAAAAATACAGATTTTGCACGGATCAACCCACGCGCTGATGTATGACAATTACGACATTATTGTCTGGTTTAAATGTCTAGAAAACCTCTGATACCTGACTGAAGCTACAGTGCACCCAATTCAAGATTCGCACAAATGTAATGCTCATTGTTTTTTTCCCTAAGACCACAACAAAACACGTCTCTGCAGTCAGTGAATAACTCTGAAAAAATACTCGGAAAAACCGTTACCGATTGTGAGGTCAACATGGTTGTTGCTCCGTTGAAGCAGACTCCGGGAGCCTCTCAATAAGGCGGCCATCGCTCTTTCCCCTTGACCTCAGCGCTGCAGGACTGACAGCCTTAGACTCCGGAAGAAGGGGGCTGGCCACGACTGACGTCTATTCTGCCCAATCAAAAACCGGGAAATGCAGGCCATCTCCTCTTTACCTGTTCTGTTTTCCTTTTGATAACACTCTCTCCTGAGCGTGTTTTTTTCCCAACAATTTTACTCTGTACAGTATTCCTTCAGTAAACACCCGTACAATTACACAGTTTTTCAATGTGGAGTCACTCCTGACATAAATTAGCATTTGCTATTTTCTGTGAAGTACAGCATTTTATGGTAGTATGGTAGACACTGCGGCTTTTATCTTGTACCACAACCTTCTTTTCTCACCAGCGTATGTTAAATCTCTATTCCTGTACAACTAGAATGCAAATATATGAGTCAATGATGGAAACATATAACAGTGTCAACAAGCATAAAATTCCTGTCAGATAAACATGCATCTACAGGCATGTTATCAGACTGGGTTGAAATTTACCACTGTCAAATGGCAACGTTATATTTTAGTACTCTGAAAAACTGCCAACTTTTAGTGACTGAAAGTCACTAAAAACCAGAAAGTATGTGTTGCCAGTCTGCATCGATGCTAATGCGCTAGCGTCTTAGGTCCGAATTCTGCCACCTGACCGCATCCACACATCCATCCCGAGCTTGCTATAGCCCGGAAATGACGCAAGCGCCTCCTAATTCAGGAGGAAGAAAGCGTTGGCACATCTTGACAGCGGACAGCTGCCTCGATAACATTAACAGGTTGGGAAGATCACCCTGAAATTGTGTGTGTAGCTATTGTACTGTTGTTAGACATGTGAAACTGGAATTGGTTGACAGCTTTTTGATGTCATATGTGCTTTCTGTGAATATTGCGGTTTTTTAGGATGCTGCGATTTTACAATGATCCGTTGCTAGGTAGCTAGAGTCAGCTACCCTTGAGCTGATAAGGATGTTTCCTAGCTAGCGTTAGCAGCCGGTGTTAACTAGTGACATCATTAGCAGCTTTCTGCATAAGCCCAGGATGCTTAACTGAGCTGGCCAGACTTTTTTCATTTTGTGCCAGTCCAGTAGTCCCAGTCACTGGGGGCAAAAATAGTGATAATGAAAAACATAACAGTTACCTGCAATTTGTGTGACTAATTTTGTGTGCATTACAGTATTGGCTAACGTTGGCTAGATCCATTTGCTTCTGCGGAGAAGGCAGAAAACGCCAATGATAGGCGTTTTCATCGGCTGTAACTGAAAGATCTTTTGATTGATTTTAGCTTGCTCATTAGCTAAGATAACACTTGGGATTTTACTGTTTCTTAGTTGAAGATGTTTCTTATACCGATGTTAGCATGATGTAGCAATTACAGAATGAGTCATTAGTTGCCATCTTGATAAAAAGTTATTGCCACCTTCTGCACGTACTAGCGTGACACAAGCACCAACTGTATATTAAAAATACTTGTGCAATTAACGGTTGCTTTGCTTCCCATATAGCCAGATATGACTCAGAAACATTATGCCCTCTCTGTGAAAACCATACTGTATTAAGGTGGCAGTAGTGTGCTGATGCATGCAGGGCTAATTTTTAAAGGCGCGGAAACGTAAACAGGACTAGGAAACTAACACTGGATGATGATTTTGTAATTAACCGACAAATGTTCATTAAAATACCGCTATAAATACAGGTATACACTGTGACACCCGGGATGATTAACGAATTAGCTAGTCGGCTAACTTTTGTAAATCTTTTGGAACAAGTCAGGCTTTCCGCCCATATGAAAGCAAGCTCGTATCCAGTCTGGTTTCATTGTTACCATGACAACAATTCCGACCTTACTCCAAGAAGAGACATTTGATATCTGACATCTTTCATAAAAGCGATGACTCACCGCGGTGTTCTCACATCGTTAAATTCAGTAAAAAATGTAACTGACTCACATCTGGAGCAGTGGTGTCTAGCTCAGCGCTACAGTGGGCGATGCGTGTGCTGGTTTTCCTTTACAGCCAATGGATGTTGCCTGAATTGGCTCAGTTTCTCATCAGCCCCATGCAGTAAACTATGTAAAAGCGCAGAATATAAGCAATGGCTGTTAGCCATCATAGACGGCACAACACGTGAACTGTGTCGATCAAGAGGAATCACTTGCATCAAAAGTAGAGGCTGTACACAACGTACACAACTGGGCCCCCGATGCCAATAACTTCCATACCACTGACCTACAGCGGCCTTCACACTCCTGATCAGAACAGTTATTTTATTTTGCTATTCAAAGTTTCACCTACTGATTTTGCTAGAGAAATAACATCGCACTAACTGCAGAGCTCAAATTATGTTAGCCAGCTTGGGGAGCCAGGTCCCTGTTTGGTTAATACATTTGCTGAAATTACTCAGAAGAAGGTGTCAGAAGGTGCTGGAACTTGAATTTTCTTTTTTTGTAATTGAGATGGTCAAGCTGATCCATGCCCTGTGTGTGTGTGTGTGTGTGTGTGTGTGTGTGAGAGAGAGAGAGAGAGAGAGAGAGAAAGCTTCAGTAATTTAGTGACTCACACACTCTGCAGTCTCCACCTGTGGACGTTCTCCTGCACAGTACCAAAGCGCTCCAGCGTGCTCTCACACATGTGGCACAGCTGTCTGCCTTCCCTGCTGCTTTCAGCTGATTTTCAGGCCTGTCTGGAACTTTCCATAGATCACATGGATGTGAGGTTGCACATGTATTCAGCTACAAGTGCAGTGTAGTCCCTGCTACCATATCTAACCCGTTTATAGAATATCTGTGTGCAGTTTAGTCCCTGCTACTATATCTAACCCGTTTATAGAATATCTGTGTGCAGTGTAGTCCCTGCTACAATATCTAACCCGTTTATAGAATATCTGTGTGCAGTGTAGTCCCTGCTACGATATCTAACCCGTTTATAGAATATCTGTGTGCAGTGTAGTCCCTGCTATGATATCTAACCCGTTTATAGAATATCTGTGTGCAGTGTAGTCCCTGCTTTGATATCTAATTTATAGAATATCTGTGTGTAGTTTAGTCCCTGCTATGATATCTAACCCGTTTATAGAATATCTGTGTGCAGTGTAGTCCCTGCTACGATATCTAACCCGTTTATAGAATATCTGTGTTTAAATCTTACAGCCGCAGATCTGGGCCACATAGTCTGGTCATTGTGTAGAGTATATCTAAGTTATGGGTGGTCTGACTATCTCTCTTATCCAATCAGTGATCAGCATTAAATTAATTCTGCCCTTCACCAGTCAGTGATCATGATTCAATTAAGCGTAATCTTTCACTGAGCGCGCTGCAGAGGACTGAGCTGCCGGTCAGGTTGAGCTGCCGGTCAGGTTGAGCTGCCGGTCAGGTGGAGCTGCCGGTCAGGCTGAGCTGCCGGTCAGGCTGAGCTGCCGGTCAGGTGGAGCTGCCGGTCAGGTTGAGCTGCCGTTCAGGCTGAGCTGCCGGTCAGGTTGAGCTGCCGGTCAGGCTGAGCTGCCGGTCAGGTTGAGCTGCCGGTCAGGCTGAGCTGCCGGTCAGGCGGAGCTGCCGGTCAGGCTGAGCTGCCGGTCAGGTGGAGCTGCCGGTCAGGCTGAGCTGCCGGTCAGGTGGAGCTGCCGGTCAGGTTGAGCTGCCGGTCAGGTGGAGCTGCCGGTCAGGTGGAGCTGCCGGGCAGGCTGAGCTGCCGGTCAGGTGGAGCTGCCGGTCAGGTGGAGCTGCCGGTCAGGCTGAGCTGCCAGTCAGGTTGAGCTGCCAGTCAGGTTGAGTGCTCAGGCGTGTTGCAGGCATCTTCATCAGAAGCCTCTGCTGCTAGCAGCTCAGAGCAGGAAAGAGTATTAAAGCACTAAAGTTAAATGCTATATGTGCAAATAGGTGTAAGCTCTGTAAGTCTGACACCTCACCTGCCCCCCAAAGGACCCTCTCAGGCTGAGCGAGGGATGGCTCTGTTCCAGGAGGGGGCGTTGGAAAGCAGCGCCATGGAAACGTCAAACTTTGCACACGTGATCTTCCAGGACGTGGGAAAGAGCTTCCTGCCAGACGCGGCGCTGGAGTGCCGCTACACCCTGACCCCCCACATCACCCCCCACCACCGGGACTGGGTCGGCATCTTCAAGGCAAGACTCCCCCTTACCCTCTCCTCTCCTCTCCCTACTTACCCCCCCCGGCCTCCCCCTTACCCCACCTCCTCCCTCTTACCCCACCTCTTCTCTTACCCTCTCCTCTCCCCGCTTACCCTCTCGTCTCTTACCCTCTCCTCTCCCCGCTTACCCTCTCGTCTCTTACCCTCTCCTCTCCCCGTCTCCTCCCTGTCTCTCTGCCTGCCTCTGACTCTCAGGTTAGGGGTGGGGGATCCCCTGGAACAGCAGAGCTGTACCCATAAATCTGTGCTCTGTGACAGCTGGGCCAGGGGGATTTCCCAGAATGCCAAACTCTGGGATACCTGCACCATGACTCATAGCACCCAGCATTACAGTGCACCACCAGCGCCACCCAGTGGCCTTCCACTGCCATTACCACTGCAGGCAGTGGAGAGTCTCTATAGCCCTGTTAGCATTGCTTATGGGACCCTGTTAGGGCAGTCTCTACAGGGCTGTTAGGGTGTTATCACTGCATGTACTGCCCTGTTATCCTGTTAGCATAGCCTGTATAGCCCTGTTAGAACAGTGTCCAAAGTCTTGTTAGTGGGTTACCACAGTCTCTACAGTACTATTAGCTTATTAGCAGAGTCTCTGTGGCCCTGTTGGCCTGCTCCGTACCCTAGCCCAAGTAACCTGTCGCCATAGTCCTATTGTCTATATCCCTACTCTATAGTCTCTGCACAGTAGATAGTACTGTCTGTTTGTATATGTGCATGAGTGTATACATGTTAGAGAATATGTGTGCGCACTTTTGATGAGTTGCAGTGGTAGCCAAGTGGGCGGGGCAGGGTGTGGCCGGGCATCGCCTGCAGGCAGGCAGGGGGCGTGGCCTCAGTGTGGCCGGGGAGAAAGCAAACAGAGAGGGTGTAATTACGCTGTCAGCAGCATCCTGATCGCCGTGGTGACGGAGTGATCGATGGGTGGCAAGGCACGCAGGCCTAGGCCCCGCCCACCGCCCCCATCCCCCAAAAACATGCCTCCCAGAGGCAGACCTCTGGCCGGGCCCCGGTGCTCTGAGAGAGGCGCTCTGCGTAGCCACACTGTCTCTCCATGGGAATGCTCCCAGCTCCAGAGGGCGTGTTCAGTCTAAGCTCCACTGTGCTGGGAACCAGGGCCAGGTTTACATTCTTATGCACTGAGCCACTGCTGCTGTACCCTGCAGCAATAAACGTAATCAGAGCTAACAGCTGTGCCTGTGTGTGTGTGCTTGCATGCACCCGCATGTGTATGTGTGTGAATGTAAGTGGGTGTATATGTGCGTGCGTGCACAAAGGTGCGTTTGTGTCCACACCAGCATTTGTGTATGTGTGTGTGTGAATGAGTGTTAGCAGAAGTGTGGGTGCAACGCTGGATTCTGTGACAGGTTTATGACTGAATGCTGAAATTATGAATGTAGAGTCCCTCATCACCCTTCACTGAGCGTCACATAAAGCTGTAATTACATCTACAGCTACATTTTCCCCTGCATGCTAACACATACAGCTACGCTACATTTTCCCCTGCATGCTAACACATACAGCTACGCTACATTTTCCCCTGCATGCTAACACATACAGCTACGCTACATTTTCCCCTTTATGCTAACACATACAGCTATGCTACACCTCCCACTGCATGCTAACACATACAGCTATGCTACATCTCTTACTGCATGCTAACACATACAGCTACGCTACATTTTCCCCTGCATGCTAACACATACAGCTACGCTACATTTTCCCCTGCATGCTAACACATACAGCTATGCTACATTTTCCCCTGCATGCTAACACATACAGCTACTAATTTTCCCCTTTATGCTAACACATACAGCTATGCTACACTTCCCACTGCATGCTAACACATACAGCTATGCTTCTCTTACTGCATGCTCACCAGCTATGCACATTTTCCCCTGCATGCTAACACATACAGCTATGCTACATTTTCCCTAACATATACAGCATGCACTTCCCAACACATACAGCTTGCACATCTCTTACATTTTCCCTATGCTTTTTCCCCTGCATGCTAACACATACAGCTATGCTTCACCTCCCACTGAATGCTAACACATACAGCTATTCTACACCTCCCACTGCATGCTAACACATACAGCTATGCTACACCTCCCTCTGCATGCTAACACATACAGCTATGCTACATCTCTTACTGCATGCTAACACATACAGCTATGCTACATTTTCCCCTGCATGCTAACACATACAGCTATGCTACATCTCTCTCTGCATACTAACATATACAGCTATGCTACACTTCCCACTGCATACTAACACATACAGCTATGCTTCATCTCTTACTGCATGCTAACACATACAGCTATGCTACATTTTCCCATTGCATGCTAAAACATACAGCTATGCTACATCTCCCTTGCATACTAATACATACAGCTACACTACATCTCCCACTGCATCTCCCTCTGTTGTGTTAGCGTTGTATTAAGGTTGTGTTGATGTTGTGTTAGTGTTATTTTAACATGTGCAAATTGTATTAATGTGGTATTAGTGTTGTTTTAACGTTGTGTGTTCTGCAGGTTGGCTGGAGCACAGCACGTGATTACTACACCTTCCAGTGGTGCCCTCGCCCAGAGAGCCTGGAGCCTGGCTTAGTGCACCAGACCGTGCTGTTCCAAGGTGTGTGTGTGTGTGTGTGTGTGTGTGTGTGTGTGCGCAAGAGTGTGAGTGTGTGTACATGTGTGTTTGTGCGTGTCTCAGGTGTCTCTGTGCTGAAGGTGTGTCTGGTTGCAGGGTATTACCTGCCCAAAGATGACGGGGAGTTCTACCAGTTCTGCTACGTGACGCACAGCGGGGAGGTGCGTGGGGCCAGCACCCCTTTCCAGTTCCGCGCCGCCACGCCCCCGTCTGACGACCTGCTCACCGTGGAGGAGGACAGCAACTCCGAGATCCTGGTGGTCACCTCCAAAACTTGCCTACTGCAGGTACCAGCCCAGCCCCTTTCCCTCAAAACACACCTGCTTTCAGGTACCAGCCCAGCCCCTTTCCCTCAAAACACACCTGCTTTCAGGTACCAGCCCAGCCCCTTTCCCCTCAAAACACACCTGCTTTCAGGTACCAGCCCAGCCCCTTTCCCTCAAAACACACCTGCTTTCAGGTACCAGCCCAGCCCCTTTCCCTCAAAACACACCTGCTTTCAGGTACCAGCCCAGCCCCTTTCATTTGAAACACACCTCACCCTTACTCTCTCCACCAATCAGCAGTTTGTCACTACAGGCCCTTAGGTTCTCCTTGGCGTCACTCTGCTCTGTAAGTGATACTGGTCATGAGACCATTTTCCCCAGTGAGGCCCAGGTCATGTGACTGCTGTCACTAATGAACTATGGGTCATGAGACCATTATCCCCAGTGAGGCCCAGGTCATGTGACTGAGGTCCCTGTGAAACCCAGGTCATGTGAGCGTGTGTAATGGGCATGTTCCATGATCCTCCTGCAGCAGAAGGTGGAGGAAGCACAGAGGGAGCGGGCGGAGCTGGGGGAGAGACTCCGCCTCCTGCAGCAACAGAAGGAAGAGCTGCTGCACAAACAGGAGAGACTGCGCAAAGAGAGAGAGGAAGAGAGAGAAGCCTGCACACGCCTGCGAGCACACAACCAGGTGAGAGACACCTGCACACAGCCAGGTGAGTGAGAGGTGACAGAGATACACCTGTACACAACCAGGTGAGAGAGACCTGCACACAGCCAGGAGAGAGAGAGACCTGCACACAACCAGGTGAGTGAGAGGTGACAGAGATACACCTGTACACAACCAGGTGAGAGAGACCTGCACACAGCCAGGAGAGAGAGAGACCTGCACACAGCCAGGTGAGTGAGACCTGCACACAACCAGGTGAGTGAGAGAGATGGGTGGTTGCATAACAATTGCAGTATGGAATGTAAAGTTTTAGTTGGACTGTCTTAATCCTTCTTAAATGCTGAATCTGAAAAAGAGAGAGAAAGAGACAGAGTGTGAGAGTGAGAGAGTCTGAAAGAGAGTGAGAGTGAGGGAGCACTCAGTGAGGAACACATCCCTTTAGCAGGAGGTTTGTTTGACTGCAGTATCTTACTGCCCCCTAGTGTGTGTTTTTGTATTGCAGACAGAGGGCTCTCCAGTTCCCTATGAAACACATGGCCAGGGAACTGTCAGTCATCAGCCCAATATCCAATCATAACTGTTTCATAGTTTTAGTGGCTGGTGATTTTATGAGCACTGTGTGTTTATAAGCTGTTTAATCACTGCTAAAGCTGTACCACAGACCAAGTGAGGGATTAACATGGTGTGAGTTTGTGTGTCACACTGTTTGCACTACTCTGCCCTGAGGCTGACCTGAGATCAGGTGCTGTGTGTCACACCATATCCAGTACTCTGCTCTGAGACTGACCTGAGATCAGGTGCTGTGTGTCACACCACATGCAGTACTCCGACCTTAGTATTGACCTGACATGAGATAATTGGTGTAATTCAGTTAATTCAATTAATTTTTTATCTAATTTTTTGATCTAATTGGTTTAATTGGTGTGTGCAGGAGCTCCAGCGCTCCTCCCAGACCCTACAGGAGGAGAAAGAGGAGGCGCAGAAGAAGCAGGAGGAGGCAACCGCCAGGCTGCGGCAGCTGGAGGAGGACCTGCTGGCTCTCACAGAGAAGGGCCTCCAGAAGGAGACTGAGATGGATTGGTAGGATGACGACCATAGATATTTCCAAAGCCTTTGACACCGTCCACCAAAGACATGCACAGAGCCTGAAAAACCATAGATATCCCCAGAGTCTGAATGATTGTCTACCACTGAGCTATACATAACAGAGAGCTTCATAAAGAAAACACAGAGATCCTGCCATCGCGGAGTACAACTGATTCAGGAAAATAAGAGATCTGCAGAAAAAGGTTATGACTGAATGACTAAATAGTGTGAAGGCTGATTGACTGATTGATTAATTGATTGATTGATTGGCAGCCTCAGGGACCAGATGAAGAAGCTGAATGTGGAGAATGATTCTCTGGAGTCGCAGCTTCAGATGGAGAGAGACGAGAGAGAGCTGTGCAAGGTAGGAGACACAGTGACATCACACACACAGCCTGATGCGTTGCAGTGACATCACTCACTGTGCAATTTGTGTAATGTGTGAATATGTGCAGATCCACCTGAAGAGCGTGGAGCTGGAGAACACGAAGCTGTCAGCTGAGGTGCAGATGCTGCGATCTGTGGACATGAATAAGGAGATCAGCATCTCGCAGCTGCAGGACCAGCTCAGTCACCTCAAAGCCGAGAGAGACAAGCTGCAAAAAGAGGCGCTCGCTACCGCCGCCCTGCCGGTACTGTAACCCTGCCCCTGGTACTGTAACCCTGCCCCTGGTACTGTAACCCTGCCCTTGTGACTGTAACCCCACCCCCGCTACTGTAACCCTGCCCCTGTGACTGTAACTCCACCCCCTGCTACTGTAACCCCACCCCCTGCTACTGTAACCCTGCCCCTGTGACTGTAGCCCCACCCCCCGCCACTGTAACCCTGCCCCTGTGACTGTAGCCCCACCCCCCACCACTGTAACCCTGCCCCTGCCACTGTAACCCTGCCCCTGTGACTGTAGCCCCACCCCCCACCACTGTAACCCTGCCCCTGCTACTGTAACCCTGCCCCTGTGACTGTAGCCCCACCCCCACCACTGTAACCCTGCCCCTGCTACTGTAACCCCACCCCCACCACTGTAACCCTGCCCCTGTGACTGTAGCCCCACCCCCACCACTGTAACCCTGCCCCTGTGACTGTAGCCCCACCCCCCGCCACTGTAACCCTGCCCCTGTGACTGTAGCCCCACCCCCACCACTGTAACCCTGCCCCTGTGACTGTAGCCCCACCCCCGCCACTGTAACCCTGCCCCTGTGACTGTAAGTAATTTTGTTAGTTGCTCAGTGTTTCTGTGGCTTAGTCAGTCTGAGTCTCAGTGAGTCTGTAAATAACTCAGTGAGCCAGTCTCAGTGAGTCTGTGAGTAACTCAGTGAGTCTCAGTCAATGTGTGGTCTGTGCAGGGTGAGAATGCGCGGCTACAGGAGCAGCTGCGGCAGACAGAGGAGCAGCTGCAGGCGCTGCGGCAGCAGGCGGCCATGTTGGGGGCAGAGCTGCGGGACACAGCGAGTGCAAGGGACCAGACGATGGCGGAGCTGTACCGCGTGCGGCTGGAGGCCGACGCCCTGAAGGCCAGCCTGACCGACGCCCGTGCAGAGTGCACCCGTCTGGAGCAGCAGCTGGAGTCTGTCAGGGCTGCAACTGAGCAGGAGCAGGTACGCACTTGAAGAACACACGATAAACACACACACTCATATACACACTATAAACACACACACTCACACTCATATACACACTATAAACACACTCACACTCATATACACACTATAAACACAAACACTCATATACACACTATAAACACACACACTCACATACACACTATAAACACACACAAACACACTCACACTCATATACACACTATAAACACACACACTCACATACACACTATAAACACACACACTCATATACACACTATAAACACACTCACACTCATATACACAGTATAAACACACACACTCACATACACACTATAAACACACACACTCACATACACACTATAAACACACACAAACACACTCACACTCATATACACACTACGCAATTACACACCACCGTACACTTACACACTCATAATACAGGCATGGCCATTGGGAGGCTGGAGGGGCTACAGTAAACCGGGTGTGGTTGCTGTTGTGTGTGTCTAATAGGGCGTGGCTAAGGGGAAGGAGGCGGAGCTTCAGCAGGAAGTGGAGGATCTGCGGTTGCGATTGCAGATGGCCGCAGAGCACTACAAGGAGAAGTACAGGGAGTGCCACCGTCTGCGCAGACAGCTGTCCCAGCTGCAGGGGGTGAGTACCACCATCTGCGCAGGCAGTTGTCCCAGCTGTAGGGGGTAGAATTACACAGAGACAGAAATACACAAAACAAAGAAACGCAATTGGCTGGGACTTGTGATATCTGGAGGAGCAGGGGAATCTGATTGGTTTATTTTCCAGGAGGCAAAGAAAAGTGCAGCAGTGGAGACAGCAGAGTCAGCAGAGCCTGAATCAGGTACTGCCTGCATCTGTACTACACACATTGGCCATGGCAGCATTTGTGTGTGTGAGTGTGTCTGTGCGTTTTTAATGGCAGCGTGTATAAGTGTGTGTGTGTGTGTGTGTATTTTTAAAGGCAACATGTGTATGTGCATGTGTGTATATGTGCTTGTATACGTTTTTAATGGTAGTATGTCTCTTTAATGATATCAGAAATCCAGAGCACCACAGACTTCACAAACGAAGAGAAACCAGTGACCCCCCAAACCCATGACCACCCCGAGAACAACAACCCACACATACCAAGAGTAAGTAATGAGTGAGAGTGAGAGAGAGTGTGTGAGAGAGAGCAGTTAGAACAGCTTGCTTAGTGTGTGAAACAGTATGGATGGTTGTTATGGTAACAGGAACAGTGTTTAATGTCTAGTGTCTGTGCAGGAGGAGGAAGAGCTGGAGCCTGAAGGGGAGGAGCCTGAGGGGGAGGAACCGGAGGGGGTGGAGCCTGAGGGGGAGGAGCCTGAGGGGATGGATTCTGACGAGGAGGAGTCTGAAGGGGAGGAGCCTGAAAGGGAGGAGCCGGAGGGCGAGGAACCCAAGGGGGAGGAGCTGGAGGATGTGGCCCAGCAGGACAGTACTGCACATGTGCAGACAGAGAGGGAGGAGCTGCAGGTGAGTTTCATGCTGACCTTTGACCCTGGCAGGTATGCAAGGGAGGGTTCAGTCTGCACCAGTCAGGGTATGAGCAGCTGACTGCATGGCAGGGGCGGGGTTTAACAGTCACTTTGTCCTCAGCAGGAAAGTGCAGATGGAGCGGCCATGGTGCTCCAGTACCCCATCCCCTACCCACAATGCCCTGCTGAGCTGCAGTTTGGGAACCCGTACTCCAGCCTCCCTGCCATGGGTAAGCCCCTCCCTGCTTGTCATTCACTCAGACTCAAACAGTGCTGCGCGTTGCCATGGTGATGCATCTTGGCCTCTCCCCTCAGGCGCAGTGGAGATTGGCTCGGCCCCGCCCCCACCCTCGGGGCCCTCCTCCTGGGACAGTGCAGTGGTCTGCACCCAGCCGACCCGAGCTGTGAGCCCCAACAGCCCAGAGGAGCCTGAGCAGCACAGCGACGTGAGCCTCCGAACCTGCACCCCAAAATCCCCCTCTCCCTGCAGTACTGCTCTTAATGTACATAGACAGTCAAGTACAGTGGTCTGGGAGGTGTCTGTGTGTGTGTGAGTGTGTATGTGTGTGTGTGTGTACAGTGAGCTCTGATGTCTCGTCTCTACTCCACCTCTTCCCAACATGATGTTTCGTCACCTTTAACTTTTGACCATGGCTTGTTCAGCGTGTCTCTCTCTCTCTCTCTCCTGCCAGCAGGGCGGTGGTGGTGAGCAGCCAGCAGAGTTCCTCTCCCAGAGTAGCAGCAGGTCCAGCTTCTGTTTCCACTCCAGGTACCACACACACACACACCCACACACACTCCCACACTCACATTCACAGTTACACTGACACACACACACACACTCACATTCACAGTTACACTGACACACACACACACACACATGCACGCACGCACACTCAGATTGCACAGTCGTGTGTGAATGTGTGTGTTATGGCGCAGTTGCGTGTGTCAGTGTGTGTATGTGTGCATTATGGCACAGGAGTGTGTGTTTGTGTGTGTGTGTGTGGTGGCACAGCAGTGTGTCTTAATGTGTGCGTGTTAATGTGTGTGTGTGTGTGTGCATTGCAGAGAGGAGCAGAAGCGCTGTCCGCTCTGTGAGGTGGTGTTTCCGCCTCAGTACGAGCAGCGCAGGTTTGAGGAGCATGTGGAGAGTCACTGGAGGGTGTGTCCCGTCTGCAGCCAGCAGTTCTCCCTGGACTGCCAGCAGCAGCTCTACGAGCGCCATGTCAACACACACTTCGACGGCAACGTGCTCAACTTTGACTGAGACCACAGGACAGTGCCACCCTGCGGGAGTGGGGTTACTGCGGCTGGTCTATACGTATGCACTGGAGACATTAATGGATTATCATGTTGTCATTATTCTGTGTGATTGTGCGTGCGTGCATGTAAGGGTGTGTATGTGTCTGTATGTGCGTGTAAGGGTGTGTGTGTGTGCGTGCGTGCGTGCATGTAAGGGTGTGTGTGTGTGTGTGTGCGTGCGTGCTTGCATGTAAGGGTGTGTGTGTGTGTGTGTGTGTGCGTGCATGTAAGGGTGTGTATGTGTCTGTATGTGCGTGTAAGGGTGTGTGTGTGTGCGTGTGTGCGTGCATGTAAGGGTGTGTATGTGTCTGTATGTGCGTGTAAGGGTGTGTGTGTGTGCGTGCGTGCATGTAAGGGTGTGTGTGTGTGTGTCTGTATGTGCGTGTAAGGGTGTGTGTGTGTGCGTGCGTGCATGTAAGGGTGTGTGTGTGTCTGTATGTGCATGTAAGGGTGTGTGTGTGTGTCTGTATGTGCGTGTAAGGGTGTGAGTGCGTGCGTGCGTGCATGTAAGGGTGTGTGTGTGTGCGTGCATGTAAGGGTGTGTGTGTGTCTGTATGTGCATGTAAGGGTGTGTGTGCGTGTGCGTGCATGTAAGGGTGTGTGTGTGTGTCTGTATGTGCATGTAAGGGTGTGTGTGTGCGTGTGCGTGCGTGCATTTAAGGGTGTGTGTGTGTATATGTAATGAAGCGGGTGGTCCCAAACCAGGCTGAATTCTGGGAAATTGCTCAAGATGTCTCTTTTTGTCACATGTCCTTGATGTTCTCTCTTGAGGTAGGGGCCAGTGGCATGTTAAGAGGAGAAATCACCTGTATGGGAATTATTGGTTATGCCTAAACATGATTATGTATCATAATTCATTATAAACATAATCTGAAGTCAATTGCACTGGATTAT
>CM040743.1:49579404-49586904 GCA_022829145.1 Albula goreensis
GCCTGTGTGCATTACTCTGCAGTAGGGCTGCGCTGAGTGCATTACTCTGCAGTAGGGCTGCGCTGAGTGCATTACTCTGCAGTAGGGCTGCGCTGAGTGCATTACTCTGCAGTAGGGCTGTGTTTCCTGAGGCTCACCTTGTAGCGCTTCTTGCAGCCGGGCACGGGGCAGGCGAAGGGCTTGTCCTCTCCACCGTTCATGCACATTGAGCTCAGGATGCTCTCCGAGCTGATGGCGCTCTCCGTGGTCCATGAGTCGTCACTGTCCGACTCCGCGTACTCAACTTCCTCCTCGTCATACTCACTACCTGGGGGCGGGGCATCACCATGGTAACAGCACCAAGGTGGGGGCAAGATAGAGAAAGACTTAAGAGCTGAAAGGATAACTCATTAAAAAAACTGAGGGATGAAATACAGCCCTAAAATCCAGTCCAGAGAGAAAAACACATACTCATACACACGTGTGCAATTTTATGACTGTGCAGGTGTGCAGGTGTACCTGTGGGGGTGCTGCTGCGGAAGGAAGAGGAGGGGGTGATGGGTGGGGTCACAGGTGGGGTCAGGCTGCCGCTGCTGTGACGGGGGGGCGTCGACACATTGTTCCGGGCCACACCCCCTGTCAGTGATAGGCTGAGTTTGGGCTGGACCTTCTTCTGCTCACGCCGTGCGGCATCCGTCATGAACCTGAAGAGAGTTTCAGCCAATCAGAGTCAGCCAAAACCAGGGCTAGAGTTCCAGCCTCTCAGCTGGCACTCCCATGCCCGGTGTGGCCGTTTGTAGCTCAGTCATGCAGGTGCAGAGGCTCACCTGTTGATGTAGCTCAAGGCCACGTATGTCGGCTGCTGCAGCTCCTGTTTCTCTAACACCCTGGGATCTGTGTCTAGAAAGGAGGGAACAGACCAATCACAGCTCACCAGTAACCAAACAGGAAAGCAACCAGACCAATCAGAGAGAATTAGGAAAGTGATCCCTCTAGAGGTCCATGCTGAAGGAGCAACCGACACAGCAACAAGTGATAGACATGTGAGTGTGCATGTGTGTATGCGTTTGTGTTTGTAAGTGTGTGTGTGTATATGTTTGTGTGTGTGTGTGTGTGTGTGTGTGTGTGTGAAATAATAGTAATCCTGCAGACTCTGTGTGTGTGTGTGTGTGAGACTCATAAAACTCACTTCATTCATTTAGATAATTAAATGAGCCTCAGGCCACTACCACTCAGGTAATTCCTTTAGCCAGTGTATTAGATGTGTATTTAGATCACCCTCAGTGTATTACTCATGCTACACTCACTCAGTCACCCTCAGTGTATCACTCATGCTACACTCACTCATTCACCCTCAGTGTAGCACTAATGCTACACTCACTCAGTCACCCTCAGTGTAGCACTAATGCTACACTCACTCAGTCACCCTCAGTGTATTACTCATGCTACACTCACTCATTCACCCTCAGTGTAGTGCTAATGCTACACTCACTCATTCACCCTCACTGTAGTGCTAATGCTACACTCACTCAGTCACCCTCAGTGTAGCACTAATGCTACACTCACTCATTCACCCTCAGTGTAGTGCTAATGCTACACTCAATCATTCACCCTTAGTGTAGTGCTAATGCTACACTCACTCAGTCACCCTTAGTGTAGTGCTAATGCTACACTCACTCAGTCACCCTAAGTGTAGCACTAATGCTACACTCACTCAGTCACCCTCAGTGTATTACTCATGCTACACTCACTCATTCACCCTCAGTGTAGTGCTAATGCTACACTCACTCATTCACCCTTAGTGTAGTGCTAATGCTACACTCACTCAGTCACCCTCAGTGTAGTGCTAATGCTACACTCACTCATTCAACCTCAGTGTAGCACTAATGCTGCACTCACTCAGTCACCCTTAGTGTAGCACTTATGCTACACTCACTCATTCAACCTCAGTGTGAAGCAAATTCCAGGAATCAATGAGTCACAAACACACATACAATGAGTAACATTTTAACTTGGATGAACTCCTGCCTGTGATTAACTCAAACTTCAAACAACCTGCAGCTCCAAAAGAGAGACTTAATTACACTGTGATCACACTGCCCCCCTGTGGCTGACTGAGCTATCTGCAACAGCTGCACGGACCTCAAACCCACAGAAATTATTAAAAATCACTAAATAGCTCTGACCTGACCATGCCACAAACCACCTCCATTTTAAAACCTCTGCCCCAATTTCTATAATAATTACCACAATTAACACATTATATGTATGTGTTCATGAGTGAGCATAAGTTACAACAGTAATCACTCAATAACACAACATCACAGTCAACATAACAGCACAGTAACACTAAACACACAGTCAACAACACACAACAGCAGCACAGTCACTAACACACAACATCACAGTAACTGAACAGCACAGTTACTAAACAGCACAGTAACTAACACTCTCACACAGCACAGTCACTCTCACTCAACAGCACAGTAACTAACACACTCAATAACACAACAGCAGTCACTAACACACTCCAACTCAACATCACAGTAACTAACACTCAATAACACAACAGCAGAGTCACTAACACACTAACACTCAACAGCACAGTAACTAACACTCTCAATAACACAACAGCACAGTCACTAACACACTCAGCAACACAACAGCACAGTAACTACACATTTAACAACAGAAAAGTGCAGTCAGTGACACACTGGGTAATACAGGAACACTGAATGACTGATATTTTATGACTGCTGCTGACTGTAAGCTCATGCACGTGATTCAGGGCCTGATGGGAGGAGCCTCTCTGAGCAGCCAGGATCCATGGAGCAGGGTTGCCAGCTGTGGCAGAATAATCCCCCATATTTATATGAAAATTCATGGAGAAAATTTCAAGGCCAGCTTGACTCATCCTGAAGCATTTCACTCATCAGATCCTGTAGAGTGAAAGTCGTGTTTCACAATGATCCAAGTCAGTGATGTTATAGTATGAGTTAAAATTGAGTCTGTAAAATTCAGATGTTTGACTCCCTCCTGAGATGATGGTGCTCGGTATGAGCTGTGTTCTCACATATTTTGCAGATGTGATGCAGCTTCCGTGTGTGTAGTTACAGAGCTAATGAGGGCTGTTCCTTTTATAACGAGTTCCCATAATTCTTACATCAGTACTCTCTGCTCCCAGTTCATGCATGTTAGAGCGAAAGCAGGAAGTGAGTTTGGCTAAAGAGGTATTTCAGTTACACAGTATAAAAGCCAGAGAGAAGCATTTATCAGAGAATGCATGTGTGTGCCTGTGTGCATGACAGTGAGTAAAAATGTGTTTGAATGTGTGTGTGTGTGTGTGTAAATGTGTGTGTAAGACTGTGTGAATGTGTGTGTGAGAGTGTGTGTGAGTGTTTGAATGTGTTTTAATATGGTCTGAGCTGCAGGGCTCCGGATGGGGTGGGGTGGGGGGCAGAAACCCTCTCTGTAATTAAGGCTCTCGACACCCGACGGGATGCCCCCCCTCGTCTGGCACTTCAACAGCAGCGTATGGGACGGGGCGCAGGGGAAGGTGGGGGGGAACATTTTTCCACTCTGGGAAACTCTAATTGCCTCATTATACCTCTCAATAGGGCACACAGAGCATTACTACTGAAACAGAGAGAGGAGAGAGACAACACACACACACACACACACACACACACAGGGACAGGCACACACACACACACACACACACACACACGCACGCACACACACACTCACACACACACACACACACAGGGACAGGCGCACACACACACGCACACACACACACACACAGGGACGCACACACACACACACACACTCACGCACACACACACACACACACACACACACACACAGGGACAGGCGCACACACACACACACACACACACACACACACACGCACACACACACACACACACACGCACGCACACACACACACACACACAAACACACGCAAGCACACACACACACACACACACACGCACACAGAGCATTACGCACACACACACACACACACACACACACACAACACACACACACACAGGGACAGGCGCACACACACCCACACACACACACACACACACGCACGCACACAACACACTCACACACACAAACACACGCAAGCACACACACACACACACACAAGCGCACACAGACACGCACACAAGCGCACACACACACGCAAGCGCACACAGACACGTGCACAAGCGCGCACACACATGCACACACACATGCACACACACACACACACACACAACACGAACATGCACACACACACACCAACACACACGCAAACAGACACGTACACACACCAACATGCACATGCACACACAGACATGCACACAGACACACACATGCACACACATAGACTCGCACACAGATGCGTGTGCACACACATGCGCACACACACACAAACTCACAAACACACACATCAACACACATGCACATACAGAAACTCACACACACACAGGAACACACAAGCACGCAAACACACAGAAACTCATACGCACGCACGCATGTACGCAAGCACACACAAACTCACATGCATGCTCGCACGCACGCACGCACGCACACACACACTCACACACAGACAGACAGACAGACACGCACACACGCCCACAGAAACTCACACACACAAGCACACACACTCGCACACACAGAAACACACAAACTGTCTCGCTAACACACACAATCATCGATCATTAAGAATGAAGAATAATTGTGAAATAAAACTATGAATATTGCTACATGTTTTGTGATATTTGTTGATATTGAGAAAGGATGTAGTAGATCTCTGTTCTGGAACACTGAGATTCCTAAGTTCAGCCTTGGTGCTGCCCTGCCACCTGCTGGTGATTATGAGAAACTGCAGCCTCACACAGCACAGCTCATAAAACTTAAAACTCACATAAAACCCATCCCAAACTATACAAATGCCTCTGGGAACTGGTCCTGCTCAGGTCAGCAGCCTCATACAGCACAGTGTACCTACACAGGTTTATCCTTTACCCTGCAGAGCAGGTCTGTGTGGCTGGGCAATATAAACCCACTGCTGCAGTGACTTACTGTATTAATCAGACAGAGAGACATGCACATTCTCATACACACAGACACAAACAGAGATACATGTGCGCACACACACAGGGCAGATGAAAGGCAGGTAAAGGGAGGAAGTGAGAGGATGTGCTGCAGCAGGAGCGATGGCATCATTGTAAAGCCAGTAGCTTTAAAAAAGTTTGAAGGATCAGAAGAGTTATGCCACCTGAAACTCACAACAGAGACAGATGGCAACTCCCGATATACCACCAGAGGGCGACATTGCATCACTTAACTGATTAGTGATCTGCGAGTGTAAATTTGGAAAATCTTTTTTCCAAACAAACTGCACAGTGAAACAGTTCCAGCAAAAGTGGCCTTATCATGATTTAAAATCAATACACAAGCCCTTTAACATTCTGTCTAAAAGGACTTTATTATTTACACCTGAACGGTTGGAAGGAAAAATGTTTACAATAACACCAACAACATTGTGGAAACAGCAGTATTGTTAAACTGTAAGTGAAAGCAGATTTTCCCCTTTGGTGCGGCCTTTTCCAGTATACCAGTTTCAGGGTGGGAGGGGGGCATGCCCCAGGGCCCCCACGCTGGTGTGCTCTCACACAGCTGAATGGGCAGCCCCACTGTTTTTTTACATTGATATTTCGTGCAGAAGCAGGATGCAGGGTTACCTCGTTAACCTCACACCCCTCGCAGCTGATCCATACCAGGGGTCAAAGGTCACCGGCACCACTGTGCAGATGGCACACAGCCCATGTGTGCCACCCCCTCCCTGAACACACCAATCGAGGAAGAGAGAACCCTGAAATTAACCAATCAAAGAATAAGAACATCACTATCATTACTTATTATGGTTAAGGACTCAGAGGTTGCAGGTTTGATTCTTATGTGGGGCACAGCAGGTGCATGCTTGTTCCACACGGGGCCTGCAGCCCAATCACACACAAGCAGCCCCCCCCAAAACCACCAATTACACTGACAGACTCATCTGATTGATCATGAAGGGTGAGGTCATTGGGCAGATGCTGGGGGTGGGGCTTCAGGCCTGAAAGGCAGCAGATGTACTCTCTTAAAGCCAATGAATGATTCTCTCCCACAGTGTGACAGCTGGTTACCATAGAGACAGCCAATGAATGAGCCCCTCCCACAGTGTGACAGCTGGTTACCATAGAGACAAACTCAGAGGAGAACACCCCCCTCCTCTCTGTCCCAAGACACGGACACACATGGTCTGTTCTCCATTACCATGATATATATAGCAGCACACAGTCAGTTAGCGTGACGCAGATAGCCGCACACACTTCATTTAGCACAATATAGCAAAACTGTGGAGCAAAATGCTGCTGTGTGTGGAAAAATGTACATTTTGTGGCACAGAAAAACATGGAAATGCAGGGTCTGTTCTTGGTTAGCATGATATACATAGCTCCACACAATGTTAGCGAGATGCCTTACACATGCTTAGTTCTTCCAGCACAATGTGTGTAGCCACACTGTTGGCTGGGACCCAGAGCAGGGGGTGTTCTTCTCTCAGTTTGGGGGAGTTTGTCTCCATGGTAATCCCCAAACAGAGAGAAGATGCCCCCAAACTGCCTTAATCAACCACATTCACAACCAGAAATCCACTCAAGCAAATCAGATTACAGGCACCTAGGCCAGGAACAGAGATGATGCCACGCAGAGGTCAGAGGTCATGGAGTCCAAGCCGGCCCTCCTGTGACTCTAAACCGATGCTTTGTGTCCAGCTAAACCCTTTCCCTGGGTTATCCTTTTTTTTTTTTTTTTTTACTACAAATTCCTTTGTAAAATGTACTATAGCATCCATGAGAGAGCTGCTAAATCATGCAAATTAACTCAGCGTAACTCAAAGCCAAAATATCTTAATTAATCACACCTAAACTGCAATATAAACACATTCAGATTCCAGATAATGTCTTATGTTACCATTTCTGGATGCAAGTCTAAGGTAATAGAATGTGAGTTCAGTTTACATCAACAAAACTTCTCTTCAGTAACTTTAAAAGTATTTATTACTCTTTTAGATTATTTTTTTACTGAGTCAATTAACAGGAACCATGCAAAACTAGATGAGCAGAGTAGAAATAGTGAGACAGCTAATTTACAGCGACTCCTACACAACATAGCCGAAGAGGAATAACCTGGTATCACAGCGGAGCCTAAATCGGGAAAATCTGACTGGCAGACAGGCAGACCGAGCTACACTGCAGTGCTGACAACATGCTAAGATGCCTGAAGTTTAGACACGCGTTCCCTGAACCAAAACACCCCAATACAGAACCCAAACACCTTTACAAACTAACCACTGTTGTAGCTGACTGTTGTTTGATTCACTGTAATTGCATGTTTTATGACTCAAGAATAACAATACAAAGCAAAGGCGAGATAATTTCAAAGTTTCAAAGTAGAGACTGACTATATGGACTCTATATAGGT
>CM040743.1:49591904-49614404 GCA_022829145.1 Albula goreensis
CCCGTTGGGCTGTCAGACGCTGCTTTCGGGGGCGATCTGGAGCTCGAGCGCCTCTCCGCACAATGTCCCGTTTCAGCTTGAACTTGCATAGGGCGAGCAGCTCGAGGGTGACATACGGTCAGGGAGAAATAACGTCATGGGTCGCGTGCAGTGTTGATTGCTGTGTGAAATGTGCAGGTAGCATCTAGGTCCACGCACCGGGCCAGTCAACATTACTCCTGGGGCGATGGCCTGCCGGCTGTACCCGCGCAGTCGTCTGCCGTCCTGTTTCGAGATACAGTGAGGAGCCAAAGGCAGCCAACATCTTTTGGGTGCCTGTCCATCCCCTGTTTGTCGCTTACATTCCTGCTTTATGGTTCTGGTGTTGACCTGTTATGAGTTTTGTATTGCATTTTGCGTTTGGTTGGTTAAGGTAGTTGTTGTGCTGGTAAGTACTGAGCGTGTTTTTATTTTTAATGGAAAAAGGAATCACTTCTGAGCATTACGTCATTCTGCAGGTCGCTCGCGCGGCTGATTAACTGCTGGAGATACCGAAAGCTCCGGGTCGCGCGTGCTGACGAAGCACCCTCGCGCTGTAAAAGTTGGAGAAGACGTGTGACAGATTCTGTTTGACCTCACAGTTGCGTCTATCTGATATATTTCTGATTAATTTAGCAATTTTATAGGTAGAATGATAGCCCATTATTATTATTATTATTATTATTATTATTATTATTACAAAAGCCATAGTTGTATTCGCTCTTATAATCCTAAAGCAAATAACATATATAGCATAGCGCTGTGCATTTGAAACATTTGCTGATTGTGTAGAATGTTGGATCGTTGGTTACCCCAACAGAGGAACAGTCTCTGTGCTTCTGAAAACTCACAGGATGTCCTCTGCCCTCGACTCGGTCTCCGTGAGCATGAAATTATGGATATTCTGCGGACGCCACACAGTATCCCTGACTGTTTGTGACGTCATGATATGAGTGAGAACACTTCCCAAACTCTCCAGGAACATTTTAATATCCAAAATTGTAATGAATGTACACGGTTTGGAACGTTTATCTGAACATTCTGAGAATGCTATGGGAACCAAACATTGTTGGCTGGGGTGAAAGGGCATCAGTTCACTGTGACACTCATCCCTCTGAGGGACTGAACAGACAGGGGACACTGTGCTGCATGTGGCACAGAGATAGCAGGGAAGGGCCTGGCCATCTGCTGACATTACAGAGCCCTTGACACTCTATGAAAGACCAGAGCTGTTAACCTCAGTGTTCTGGTCCGTCTCACCACCCAATCATCTTCCTACTTCTGATTGGCTGCACAGTCCCTAGCAATCTCTATCCACTCTCATCAATGCAAAAGAGAACATAGTTTTCTTTTCAGCTCTCTGCGTAGCTGAAGGTTGGTGGAAATGGCTGCGTACACAGCAAAGCCCTGGGGATCCTGAGCAGGCGAGCCTTCAGCTCTGTGCACGGTTTCTGTGAGAGCTGCCTCGTCCACATCTCCCTCATCTTTGTCTTCCTCATATCTTTTACTTGCATGATGTGGTGATGTCACAGTGATGTCACAGCCAGTGCTCTCTGTTCCCACAGCTGTAAGAGGAGGAGATGAGTGCGGAGCTGGACCGGCCGTTCACCTGCAGCGCCCCCGGCTGTTCACAGGTGAGTACTGTGTCCCTCCTGTGAGAACATGTGCACAAAAACATGCCTCTGGATCCATATCCAGACTGTGGAGTCCTGGGAAGGCCAGTGTGACTGCAGGGTTGAGTCTCTCCTGATTTATGGGCTCAATTAGCTGATTAACTGCATGTGTCAACTTCACCTCCCTTTTAGACATAAATTGTTTATAAACGAGCACAAGAACTTCTCCAGCAGTCATTCATGAGAGAGAGCCCTATCCGTTCCACTGAGCATGCTCAGAGCCCTATCTGTTCCACTGAGCGTGCTCAGAGCCCTAGCCGTTCTACTGAGCATGCTCAGTATTTGACTTTGTCTCCCTCTGTAGCGTTTCCCCACTGAAGATCACCTGATGATCCACAGACACAAGCACAGCATGAGTCTGAAATTTCCCTCCATGAAGAATGACAACATACTTTCAGGTATCCCACAATGCTCTCTGCTCTCTTTCCATCCCACAAGGCCTCACTCTGCTTTGACTATCCTAGACATCATTAAACATTATTGCACAAAGGGAACTTTAGCAAAGAGCCACATTCTTACAGCTTCTCTGGTCACCTCCGAGTGACCCCCGTACATTCAGTGTGTGGAAAAGAGCTGCAGTTATTCACAGCCACTACAGTCTCCATCTCTCTGCATCTGTCTGTTACTCTCTCTCTCATGTACACCACATTTGCATGTTTCTCATTCAGAAGCTTTTAATTTAGAGTGATACGCAATACATGCAGTGGCATCAAATCAGTAAACTGTGGAACACCACATGTGCAGTACCACAGTGACAGACAATCAATAACAGCCATATTAAGTGCTGTACTAAAAATGCAAATATACATAAATATATCTCTCTCAGATCAGACTCCAACTCCTACTCGGTTTCTGAGGAGCTGTGAGGAGGTCGGGCTGTTCGGTGACCTGGACCTCTGTGAGGAGGGAGGGGCAACCCCTGTCAATCACTCAGTACAGGTGAGGGAGGGGCAACCCCTGTCAATCACTCAGTACAGGTGAGGGAGGGGCAACCCCTGTCAATCACTCAGTACAGGTGAGGGAGGGGCAACCCCTGTCAATCACTCAGTACAGGTGAGGGAGGGGCAACCCCTGTCAACCACTCAGTACAGGTGAGGAGGGGCAACCCCTGTCAATCACTCAGTACAGGTGAGGGAGGGGCAACCCCTGTGAACCACTCAGTACAGGTGAGGGAGGGGCAACCCCTGTCAATCACTCAGTACAGGTGAGGGAGGGGCAACCCCTGTCAACCACTCAGTACAGGTGAGGGAGGGGCATTCACATAGCACAGTCACATAGCAGCCATGTACATGTATAGATCTGCTTGCCGCCTTCTCTGGGCTAAACCTCTGTCTCAGTGCTGTTTTCCCTGCAGAACCTCCCTCTGCAGGTGCCTGTGAACCAGAGCCATGATGGCCTGACCAATCACAGATCCAGCCCTGCCCACCAGCAGGCCCCGCCCTCTCCCCAGGCCTCCTCCACCAATCAGCACCTAGGGTAAGAGAGAGCGTGTGTGTGTGTGTGGGCTCATCTCATATGGTCATGTACACAGGTTGGTGTGTGACAGGGTGAATGGGTGAGCTGTGAGAGAGTGAGAGGGTGAGGAATAAGAGCTGGTTACAGTAATGCTGGCTGCACTACTGTACTGAGACTCTTGAAGGCTTGGAATCAATTAAGATCACCCCTCCTCCCCCCACCCCCCATGAGAGAGTGCCCCCCAGCAGTGAAACCTGAGCCCCCAGCTCCGCCCAGCCCCCCAGCTCCGCCCAGCTCCGCCCAGCCCCCCAGCTCCGAACAGCTCCGCACAGCCGAGTGTGTGTGTGCATACGTGTGTGTGGCGTGTGTGTGTGTGTAAGAGTGTGTGTGTGTGCGTACATGTGTGTGTAAGAGTGTGTGTGTGTGTGTGTGTGTGTGAGAGAGAGAGAGTGTGTGTGTGTGTGTGTGTGTGTGAGAGTGTGTGTGTGTGTGAGAGAGAGTGTGTGTGTGTGTGTGTGAGTGTGTGTGTGTGAGTGTGAGTGTGAGTGTGTGTGTGTGTGTGAGTGTGTGTGTGTGCGTGTGTGTGTGTGTGTGTGTGAGTGTGAGTGTGAGTGTATGTGTGTGTGTGTGTGTGTGTGTGTGTGTGTGTGTGTGTGTGTGTGTGTGAGTGTGTGTGTGTGTGTGTGAGTGTGTGAGTGTGTGTGTGTGAGTGTTCCAGTGAAAAGTGTTGATTGCAATTTGGAAGGAATGCTCAAATGGTTTCTGGTCCAACAGAGAGACAGAGTATCTGATAGCATTCAGTCTTAAGGGGAGATGGATGGGAAATATGATATAATCCATAACTAATAACCCTCCAATAATCCGTATCAGCACTCAGCACTGATACCCCATTCTGCCCTGAACCCTAATGTGTCTGTGGCTACCTAAATCTGCCCCAGAGCTCCATTACCCCACCCCACTGCCCCAGAGCTCCATTACCCCACCCCACCGCCCCAGAGCTCCATTACCCCACCCCACTGCCCCAGAGCTCCATTACCCCACCCCACTGCCCTAGAGCTCCATTACCCCACCCCACTGCCCCAGAGCTCCATTACCCCACCCCACTGCCCTAGAGCTCCATTACCCCACCCCACTGCCCTAGAGCTCCATTACCCCACCCCACTGCCCCAGAGCTCCATTACCCCACCCCACCGCCCCAGAGCTCCATTACCCCACCCCACTGCCCTAGAGCTCCATTACCCCACCCCACTGCCCCAGAGCTCCATTACCCCACCCCACTGCCCCAGAGCTCCATTACCCCACCCCACCGCCCCAGAGCTCCATTACCCCACCCCACCGCCCCAGAGCTCCATTACCCCACCCCACTGCTCTAGAGCTCCATTAACCCCCCACTGCCCCAGAGCTCCATTACCCCACCCCACCGCCCCAGAGCTCCATTACCCCACCCCACTGTCCTGGGGCAGATTTGGGGGAGGGGTTGCTGTGTGTCCTTCACCCAGTAAAACTGGGAGTTTTCCTTCGACAGGGGGTGCTTCAAAATTATATATATATTAAATATATTCTTTTTATTTTTTCAAAGAAGTCTCAGCCTCACCTATCTCACAGTGATCACATATCCTCTCCTCTTTGGGACGGGTTGTTTGTGTCTTTCAATGTGACTGTTTCCATGGCCAGGCTGTCATCATTTAGCCTGTCTTTGGTCAGGATCCGTCTCTGCTTTATATCTCTGACAGTGGAGAGATATTCTGCTAATCTCTCTCTCTCACTCTACCTGCAGGTCTGGCTCGCTCTCCTGCTTGCTGCACCTAAGGGCTCAAGAGGGACAGCCTGTACCTGAGTCTGTGCCTGACCCCACCCACCCAAACTCCGCCCTCGCTGACATGGGTGCCAGCATGATTGGTTCTGCCCAGATCAGCTGTAGCTCCACCGCTCAGTTTCCCACATTGCACTCACAGACCAAACAGGTGAGCTGTTGTGAAGAGAGTGTGGCCACCGGGCCCCCCTGCCCATGCTGTGCCCCTGCTACTCTAAAAACAAGCTAAACATCAGTGACTCTAGCCTGCAGTGCTAACAGGAAGCTAACATTCACCAGCATTATAAAAATGTATGAATGATGATTGCCGAACAAGTTCCATAAATTTGATATTTGTTCATAGCAGTTGATGCATTTATCTGCAGTGAAAATCAGTCTCCTCCTCATCTCATTAGTCTTAATTAAATCAACAGTGCCCTTCAAGAAGGTTCCAAGGAAGATAGTCACCACATTTGAGATGCTGATTGCAGGCCTGTCCAAACTGTGCTAACCATGCTAACAATGACAACTGTGCTAGACATGATAGCTGTGCTAACAGTGCTACCATGTCCTGAACTGTGCAAAGCTTGCCAACTGTGCTACCATGTGCTGAACTGTGCTAAGCATGCCAACTGTGCTACCATGTGCTGAACTGTGCTAAGCTTGCCAACTGTGCTACCATGTGCTGAACTGTGCTAGGCATGCTAACTGTGCTACCATTCGCTGAACTGTGCTAAGCATGCTAACTGTGCTACCATTCGCTGAACTGTACTAGGCATGCTAACTGTGCTACCATTCGCTGAACTGTGCTAGGCATGCTAACTGTGCTACCATTCGCTGAACTGTGCTAAGCATGCTTACTGTGCTAAGGTAACAGTGAACAGACCACCTCAGGGCCTCCTGCTCCACACTCCCATTGCACTAACCTACCAGCCACTGACTAGATTACCTTACTCAGTTCTCACTATGCAACTAAAGATGAAGTAACTTCATGTTTCCAAACTGTATGTCTAGGACTGTAACTGTGTATATTAAATAGTTTTTTATTTGTTTTTCACATGATTATTTGGCTTCATTGACAATTAATCAGGTTCACTGTTAAATCTCAACACATCTGCGGTGCCTCAGGGTTATGCCTCCCACCTGTAGAGTATTATCACGCTTCAGCCCTGATCTCTGTAATGTAGCTAAAAACATGCTAAAGGACACTCAGTGACATCACCAGTGACATCATCAGCGAGCGCCCCTCTCTTTGTCTCTCATGGAACAGAGGTTGAAAGCTGTCCTTGGGCACCATTCTGCACCAGTTGCTAATGGTAACCTCAGCACCATGGGGAGTCACATGATGGAGATGATGTCATCGCAACAGGAGCAAGCTGGACAGCATCACCTGCACCAGCAGCCAGCTCCGCCCCAAAACTACCAACATGCTACCCATGGACACATCCACGGACACACCCACAGCCACCTGCCCCCAGGACTGCCCCCCCAAAACCCCCCACACGTGCCTCACTTCTCTGGGACCCCCTCTCAGGTAGATACCGTGTGTGTGTATGTGTGTGTGTATGAGACCAGTGTCTGGCTGCACAGGTGTGTGTGAGTTCTGTCTTGTGTTTGGCTGCGCAGGCATCCCCAGCTGCGCAGTCTCTGCAGCCGGTGCAGTCCTGCGGGGGCCGGCGCAGGCGGGCGGGGGAGGAGGACCCAGACGAACGGCGGCGGAAGTTTCTGGAGAGAAACCGCGCAGCTGCCACCCGCTGCCGACAGAAGAGGAAGATCTGGGTGATGTCACTGGAGAGGAAGGCTGAGGAGTTGAGCCACACCAACCTGCAGCTGCAGGTATGTACCTGTAAACACCTATACGCACCTTACCCACACCTATGCACCAACCTGTATCTGCAAGTGTACACACCTAACACACCTACACACCAACCAGAACCTGCAAGTGACACATACCTAACACACCTGTACAACTGTGTGTAATTGTGCAATGTGTGTAATGTTTGTGTGTATAGTGGTTTGTGTGTAATGTGTGTGTGTGTGTAATGTGTTTGCGTAATGCATTTGTGTGTGATGTGTGTGTGTGTTATGACAGAACGAAGTGACTCAGCTGAAGGTGGAGGTGACGCAGCTGAAGCAGCTGTTGCACACACATAAAGACTGTCCTGTCACCGCCCGCCAGAAGGAGGCCCGAGCATACCTCAGTGAGTACACCCTGACCACACCCATAAATACCACCCCACCCTGACCCCGCCCATAAACCCCACACCACCCTGACCACACCCTTAAATACCACCCCACCCTGACACCGCCCATAAACCCCACACCACCCTGACCACACCCTTAAATACCACCCCACCCTGACACCGCCCATAAACCCCACACCACCCTGACCACACCCATAAATACCACCCCACCCTGACACCGCCCATAAACCCCACACCACCCTGACCACACCCTTAAATACCACCCCACCCTGACACCGCCCATAAACCCCACACCACCCTGACCACACCCTTAAATACCACCCCACCCTGACACCGCCCATAAACCTCACACCACCCTGACCACACCCATAAACACCACCCCACCCTGACCCCCGCCCATAAACCCCACACCACCCTGACCACACCCATAAATACCACCCCACCCTGACACCGCCCATAAACCCCACACCACCCTGACCACACCCATAAATACCACCCCACCCTGACCACACCCTCAAACACCACCCCACCCTGACACCGCCCATAAACCCCACACCACCCTGACCACACCCATAAATACCACCCCACCCTGACACCGCCCATAAACCCCACACCACCCTGACCACACCCATAAATACCACCCCACCCTGACCCCGCCCATAAACCCCACACCACCCTGACCACACCCATAAACACCACCCCACCCTGACCACACCCATAAATACCACCCCACCCTGACACCGCCCATAAACCCCACACCACCCTGACCACACCCATAAACACCACCCCACCCTGACCACACCCATAAATACCACCCCACCCTGATCCCACCCTCAAACACCACCCCACCCTGACCCCGCCCATAAACCCCACACCACCCTGACCACACCCATAAACACCACCCCACCCTGACCACACCCATAAATACCACCCCACCCTGACACCGCCCATAAACCCCACACCACCCTGACCACACCCATAAACACCACCCCACCCTGACCACACCCATAAATACCACCCCACCCTGACCCCGCCCATAAACCCCACACCACCCTGATCCCACCCATAAATACCACCCCACCCTGACCCCGCCCATAAACCCCACACCACCCTGACCACACCCATAAATACCACCCCACCCTGACACCGCCCATAAATACCACCCCACCCTGACACCGCCCATAAACCCCACACCACCCTGACCACACCCATAAATACCACCCCACCCTGACACCGCCCATAAACACCACCCCACCCTGACCCCGCCCATAAACCTCACACCAGCCTGACCCCACCCACAAACACCACTACAGCCTGACCTTGCCCACAAACCCCACCTACAAACACCAACCCATGCTGACCCCACCCACCAACCCCACCCTGACCCCGCCCATAAACTCCACCCCACATAGACCCTGCCCACAAACCCCACACCACCCTGACCCCACCCACAAACCGCACCCCACACAGACCCCAATCATAAACCCCACCCCACCCTGACCCCACCCACAAACCCCGCCTTAAACTATGCTGAAACCCCCACCCCAAAACCTGTCTGGTCTCTGATTGGCTGGTGTTCGTCCCCAGGTCCAGAGAGCAGTCCAGCTGGAAGCCCCACCCCCAGCTGCCCCCAACAGCCCCTGATCCAGCACAACAGCGTCAGCACCTCCACTGCAGCAGGGGGCGACGTTGCACACAGCCAGATCCACCCACACCACCCCCAAACCGCCATCAACCCCATACTGTAGAGCCAGATCCACCCACACCACCCCCAAACCGCCATCAACCCCATACTGTAGAGCCAGATCCACCCACACCACCCCCAAACTGCCATCAACCCCATACTGTAGAGCCAGATACACCCACACCACCCCCAAACTGCCATCAACCCCATACTGTAGAGCCAGATACACTCCCAATGATCCCAAAAATGAAGCCAAATTAATAAGGTAGACTCAATGGCAATGGAACCTGTGCCCCCCCTCCCCTTACATAACCCCACTATGTAGCACGGTAGCACACCAGATCACTCTCCACACTGCCCTGTGGCGCCCCCTGCCAGCACTTGAGTGCCACTGCATCATCTGCACCCCTCTGTTTGGGTGTCTGCCCCTGTCTGTTTGTCTGTCTCTTGGGGCTGACTGTTAGAGGCATTCTTTTCAAAGTGAGTTAGTGTTACTTTCCTCAGGACTGGTCAGATATATTAATCATGTGACTAGACAGCTCCCCCCATGTCACTTCCTGCCTTGCTTACATCACTTCCTGTGATGGTGTATAGCCAAGGAGGCTAACTCTTAATGGCTAACCCCTTATATTTGAGCATAACAGCATTACAGTAGGAGTCACTCTGTCTGTGACATTTGCCACCATTTATGAAGGGGGTCATTGTTTAACACATTTTTGTCCAATTTGTTCCCCAAAGTCAACCCAGTTGTGCAGCCCTCTACACTCTTCTATGTAAATATTGGTGCAGGGTTACAGAAATGTGGCAAGAGGTCTGCAGGGTGCAGTGGGTGGAAGGGGCATGCACCAAAGATTGCAGAACATTCCAAAGAGACACGGTGGCGCAGAAGCATGTGTAACCCAGGTGTAACCCAGGTGAGAATCAGGTGAGACTCAGGTGTGACCTAGGATATAGCAGCCATAGTATCACAGTCTCCTGCCCTGAGTGTCTGCCTGCTCCCCTGCAGGTTACTCATAACTGACTTATTTAAACCAATAAGTGTGTTTGGTTCTAAAGAGCAAAAGCATTTAATTGATTGAAGTCCTAACATGACAGTTAATTGTAGCCACACCCCCTTTTGTGAGGCCTGTAGTCTCACTTTGTAAGCAGGTGTGTGTGTAAAAGCAACCTCACAGTGCAATAACATAGATGTTCCAGGCATTTATAGACAGGAGACTGAATATGCACCTTACTCCTTATTTTTCCAATGTTTTGCAGAAATAAAATGACTCAAAGCTACAATAGGTAAGAGAAAAACCTCCCCAAATCCCCAAAACAGACTAGTTCTGTCCATTTAGACTTCAGCTCAGCCCTCCCCAAGAACTCACCTGAACTGTCTGATTGGTGTGCTCATGGCCACGACTTGAAAGGTGATGAATGTGATTGGCTGGTCATCTCTGGTCAGAAGTTCTGCTTATACAGGAGCGAAATACACAGTGAAGCAAGCAGTGTGTGGACCTGGTGCTTCTCTCTGGGTCCAACTGACCTCTGGCCCCACATCTGTTAATAATGAAAGGTCTGCAGGATTTTAGCATACAAATCTCACCTACTACACATTTATGTGTCCTGAGGTCTGAGTGAAATATTGTGCCTGATTTTTTTTTAAATCAAATTCAGGAAGATAAGTGTGTGTCACTCAACTGAATAACAATTATAAAATCTCACATATGTACATCTCTCATAATCATGTAATTTTCAAGGGCTATTGAGTCATAAGCATGTATACAGGGAGATGGTGCCTTTGTCTTTAAAAACTCTAACTGTAACAACAGAATCTACATAGCAAAGCAATCTGAACACTCTGTGAATTGAAATCATCACTTACCGTACTGCAGTATTTCTGTGTAAGAGGGACTCCCCTCAGTGTTTCACTGCACAGATGAAGTTAATCAGTAATCACAGCAGCAGTAACTGGGGATCTCATTTTCTCTGGGTACTGCAGACATTTTGCTCAGCGCTCCTAAACTGCGCTTTGCTTTTGAGCAGGGTAGCCGAGACCGTGTGGGATTACATGTTAGCAGTGTGTCTGTGTAAAACAGCTTCAGAGATTCCACATCCTAACAGCAGGGGGAGACAGGGTCCTCTTCGACAGCGTGTGTGTGTGTGTGTGTGTGTGTGTGTGTGTGTGTGTGTGCGCACATGTTGTGTGTGAGTGTTTTACTGTCCAGATTCATGTCCGTCATCTCTTTATGTAAACTGGAGCATGGTTGTTGTAATGCTGAATAAAACAATGAGCTGCAGGTTTTGCACACGGCAGGTTACTGTTGTTTCAGTTTAACTGGAAAAGCTTTCTGTGGTTCTGTATGTGCTGGACATCTTGAAACCCCGTCTACTGTGACAGCTAAGCCAGCGGGAAGGCAACAGCAGAGATTCCCAGTTTAACTTGTAATGTTTGGCTGGGTTTGTTTACAAGAGTCTGTTTCCCTGTATGGCTCTCATGCTTGTTTCTATTGGCTATGATACAACAGTTCTCATTCTGACATCATCATTGTGCGCAACCAATGACCTGCAACTTTTTAGACTGGAACCTCAAGTGGAATTTATGTTATTTAATTCAGATGTAGGATGGATACAAGGGATGTGTGTGTGTGTGTGTGTGTGTGTGTGTGTGTGTGTGTGTGTGTGTGTGTGTGTGTGTGTGTGTGTACATGGTATTGCCTTGGAATCTCTTCGCGGCACCATAACACATGTAGGAATGAACATAACTAAATGAATCATTTTAAAAATGAAATGTAATAATGTACAGAATTTCATAATTTTTTGTAATCTTTTCCCTGTGAGAAAAGCACCTTTCTCTTTGAAAGGAGTGAGTGAGTGGTGCATATTTGTAAATAACCTTTGCAGAGCACTTCTACTTTCTAAGGCACCTGTGTCATGAGAAATGTGTAAGAAAGGAATGAATGGTAATGTGGAACTTTGTACATTTGAGTACTAATGCCTTGAGCTTTGAGCTCGTCTTCAGTCTGTGCTTCAGTCTCTGCTTTTGTGTGCTTGTACACTGCTGCTCCTGGAAGAATAAAGCACTTGTTCTTTAACAACATATTTTAGTGTCTGTGAGTGTGTGTGAGAGCATTTGTCTGTGTGTGCGTGTGAGCATGTGTATGTGAGAGCATTTGTCTGTGTGTGCATGTGAGCATGTGTGTGAGTGTGCAGAGTGTGTGTGTGTGAGCATGTGTGAGTGAGTGTGCAGAGTGTGTGCGTGAATGAGTGTGTACCCTTGAACTTGTTTATGATCTACCTTTAAACTGAATTTTGTCGTGAGATCTGTTGCTGTATACTGAAAATCCAACACTGAATGAAATTAATATCTATGCTACAGCCACTCACAAAATCTATCACATTTATTCACACACACACACTCTGACAGACACATGCACACTGACACACACACACACACACTCTGACAGACACATGCACACTGACACACACACACACACACACACACACACACACACACACACACACACACACACACACACACACATGCACACTGACACACATGCACACACACACACACACACACACACACACACACACACACACACACACACACACACACACACACACACACACAAATTTCAATTATGCAGCATGCACTCCCATTCCGCCCTTCTGGCTGTGGAGATGGTGCAGAGGGGGACAAAGCTTCCTCTGTCGCTCGCTCCACAGCAACAACACAATCTCAGACTCACGGCTTTATGACACTTTATTACAGAACTGAAGAGCACATACACACAGACCACTGGATATGCCCTGACAGCCACATACACAAAAACACAAGAGATAAAACTACTCAAATGAACCAGAGCAATACTACAGCATACAAAAGCACCAAATTCTCTCTGCCAGCCAGCTGCTCATACATCATCTCTCTTTCAACAGCTGTGAAAGAAAAGTACCAGTAATCTAACATGGAAATGAAATCAGATAAAAACTCATGCTTGCTAACAGCAAAAAGAAACCATGGTGAATATGTGATGTCACTGTGAAAATGAGTTGTTTGTGATGTCACAGTTATGCACGAGATATATCCAATCATAGTGCAGTTAGAGCCATACAGAAACCTGCCAGAGGATGCTCGACTGATCAGCCCAAACAGAACTGCAAACACCCATCTTCATCCTGAAAAGAGATTTACACTGATGAAGATGTGTGTACGTTTCAGAACAGAGCAGTCCTGACAGCAGGCATGTTCATGATGAACACAAACACAGAGAGGACACTTCACCCTGCCTAAGGCCCTTTGATGACCACTTTCACCATCTACTGGTCAAAGTCAGGTACTGTCAGGACCTTGGAGGAGCTGAATGATGGGAGAGGCATGTAACTGTTTCTAGGCCTACTGGCTGCCAGCGATTGGATAGAAGGTTATATGATGATCAAACTCAGGGAGTAACATTAAAGTGATTCATGAACTTACACACAAATGACTGTTAGGTGTTTATTAAAAGTAATGAATGCTCTTGTCCTCATTAAGAATACCTTTGGTGAAAAAAATCAAAATGAACAATTATGTCCGTGACATTCCAACAAACATGAAATAAATACAAAAGTGTTCCTGGCAGTTTCACATTGTCAGCTCCTCTCAGGTTTAGGACTGTCACAATCCTACACCTCAATGCAAATCGACCAGGGATGTCGGTTCCAACGGCCATTAAAATATTTAATGAGTTTCAAATCATGACCATTCTATCACCACTGCATGCACATACTGAGAAAACAGAGCGATGTCATTTAAACTTGTCACACAAGCTAAGTGTCAGGATACTTGAACAAAGTAGCCTCAGTTTTCAGGCTCATAATTATGATAAACTACTGTCCCAATAACAGCATTATGATATCACAGTACCCAGCTGGTGGATGGTCTTTAAACTACTGTCCCAATAACAGCATTATGACATCACAGTACCCAGCTGGTGGATGGTCTTTAAACTACTGTCCCAATAACAGCATTATGACATCACAGTACCCAGCTGGTGGATGGTCTTTCAACTACTGTCCCAATAACAGCATTATGACATCACAGTACCCAGCTGGTGGATGGTCTTTAAACTACTGTCCCAATAACAGCATTATGACATCACAGTACCCAGCTGGTGGATGGTCTTTAAACTACTGTCCCAATAACAGCATTATGACATCACAGTACCCAGCTGGTGGAGGGTCTTTGCTAATGAACCACCTCTGACTGATCACAGCTAATATAAATCTGAATATTTTTTTTCTCTGGTGGTTCCTCTGTAATGAATGTAGACACAGACAATCTTCTGGGCCACACGCTCTCACACGCACTCACACACACACACACACACACACACACACACACACACACACACACACACACACACACACACACACACACACACACACACACACACACTTAGTGCCAGGTGCCAGGAAGTGTCCAGGACGTAGTCTAGTGAACACAGCCGTCCTCCAGAAACAGCTCCATTATTGAACCCAGTGTGCTCTCAGCTGTTTGCAGGCTCATGATGTCATGAGGCCCATGACATCATGAATGCTGTTGGTTGTGGTGCTGAGTATGGCCTGTGCGTTTCCAAAGCCATGTACTGTTGTAAGCTGCACTGGATAAGAGCACTCGCAACACTCTAAAATGTGAATGCTTCAGTAACATAAAGCTTTTGTAATGCTCTGGTTCACAGCAATAAAGCACCTTTCACATCACACACCTCTGTGCTCTCACACACTTTTCAAATGATATACTGACATCCATAAGACCTATGGCATTACACACCTGTATCATGAAGCCCTTTTCACATAAATCCTTACACAGGTGTACAGTCATGCACACTTCATACCCAGGTATTCTGTGACTGTCAGCCTTACACAGGTGTACAGTCACACACACTTCATACCAAGGTATTCTGTGACTGTCAGCCTTACACAGGTGTACAGTCACACACACTTCATACCAAGGTATTCTGTGACTGTCAGCCTTACACAGGTGTACAGTCACACACACTTCATACTCAGGTATTCTGTGCTGCTCCACATTCTGTTTTCAGATTATTCACCCTGCTGGGGAAACGCAGAAAATACACTTCTCTGAAATTTTCACATTTCTAGAAAAATATTTTACCTATGGCTGTCAGTCAACAACATGAGACTTTACCTAGATTTCATTTTTTTGTTATTAAATTATTGAATTTTAAAAATTGAAAAATGTAATAAAAACCCATTTGTATAAAAAAGGTTAAAAAATGAATGCTGTACATCATGTCGCCATGGCGCCTGGTTGTCCATCAGTCCTGGAAGCGCTGCATCGCATCGTCTCTACAGGAAGAGCCGCTGTTGTCTAGGAAACGGTCGCATGGAAACTGTATAAGGTCGCCCTCGTCACCAGGTGGGCACGCCCGTGGGCGGTATGAGGCGAAGTCGCTGGAGATGGCATCAGCAACAGTTGCCATGGCCCGCAGGGGCGGGCGGCGGGTGGAGTACATGTGCCGTACGTGAACGGCAGACTTCCTGCGTCTGAGCCGCCTACGCAGGCCCCGCCCTGCCCAGGCCCCACCCACTGCCAGCAGCAGTAGTGCATTGACCGCCAGCGTCACCACGGTGACCACCTGCAGATCCAAGCCGCTGGCCTCCCTGGGTCCAGGCCCCGCCTCCTGGGTGACTACCCCCACACAGTGGTCACGTGACGCGACTGCGCAGGTGGCTCCACCCACCACTCCCTCCACACACACCAAATAGGTAGCATCAGGTTCGAGCTCACGCAGAGTGATGGAGAGGGCCCCACCCTCCACATAGACGAATCGTGGGAAGCGGGGGGCGGGGCCGAAGCGGTCGTAGCGGAGGCGGAACTCCAGTGAGACTCCGCCCTTTGGTGGGGTATGGGGCCGGACGCTCCAGCGCACGGTGGCTGTTTGGGCAGAGGTGTGGTCCGCGCTGACGTTGGTGATGTAGTGGCTGTTGAACTGGCAGGCGTCAGTCAGCAGAGGGCGCTCTCTGTCCTCCTGTGGCAGGTCAAACCGCTTGGCTGGATGGGGGGCAGAGGGAGGGGATGGTGCGATGGGGTCTCTCGTCCCCGGACTGGGTCTCAGATCCAGGGTCTCCCCCCTCACCCTGTTTGGGGGAGAGGCCACTTTGAGGGGTCCCCCCCTCGGCCTCTTTGGGGGGGCTCTGGCCCGCGGGGCGACACCCTTCCTTCTCTTGTCTCTATCTGCATTGCTGGGTGGCCCCTGATCTGCCTGGACGTTCCCCACCTCCACAGCGCCCCCCACAGGCTGTGCAGCGCAGGAGCCATTACCTGCATCACCTGGAGCCCCCAGCTGGGAGCTGCTCAGGTAATCTAGGTATCTGCCAGCCAGAGCAGGGGGGTGGTGACAGCGCAGGAACACGGTCAGCAGCCGGCCGTGTGTGTGTGCCTGCTGGATCCAGTCCTTAAAGCCCGTCAGCGCGCAGTCACAGGTCCAGTCATTAGCGTTCAGACTCAGCCGGTGCAGCTCAGGGTTCTGCATGAAAATGCCCCCTGCCAGGCCGTGCAGCCTGTTATCATTCAGCTTCAGGACCTTCAGGAGCCTCAGGTGGCTGAAGGCTTCCGGGTCGACCCGGGAGATCCTGTTCCGGCTGAGATCCAGCTCCTCTACCCTCTCCAGGGGGTCCAGCAGACTGGCGGGGATGTCCGTTAGCCGGTTCCCGTCCAGCAGGAGCTGGCGGAGGGAGGACAGACCTTGCAGAGCCTCGGCCTCCAGCACAGAAATGTTATTGTTGCTCAGGGACAGCCGCGACAGCCTTCTCAGATTCTGAAAGACACGGTTGCCAACGTGCTGGATTTGATTTCCCGACAGCAGCAGCGTTGTGAGGGAAGTGAGCTGGGCGAATGTAAACACATTGTGGAGAGAAGTTTGTTTGTTATCGCATAGGTTTAGAAAACGGAGTTTCTCCAATTTTGTGAAAGCATTCTCATGAACGTGCCGAAGACTGTTAGATTCCAGATGGAGATAAAGTAAATTTTCCAGACTTTTAAAAACTGCATCTTGCAGCGTTTCTATTGAGTTTCCATCTAATCTGAGTTTAATTACACTTTCTAAATTTGTAAAAGAATCTGGGCTTATCTTGTTTATCTCGTTACTGTTTGCGTCCAGTATTCTCAGTTTCTTGAGGGGCTGTAATGTTCCAGGGGAAATGGTGGAGAGAAGGTTGTTTCCCAGATACAGCTCCTCCAGTCGGGACAGCTTCTCAAAGGCTTTCGGGTGCACGGTGTGGATCCGGTTGTACTGAAGGTCCAGTCGGGTCACGTGGTGAAAGCGGCTCAGGTCGAACGCAGAGATGTTGCTGATGAAGTTTCCTCCGAGGCTGAGCACGAGGACGTCTCCGGGGGTCCCCCATGCCGCCGAGGCTTTGGGGACTGCGCGCAGACCGCGGTTTGTGCACAGGAGGTGCTGAGCGTGCTGACAGTCGCAGTGGTCGGGACAGATGGCTCGAGCGCAGAAGAGGACGCCGTACAGAAAGACAAAGCACAGAACCCACGAGCTTGCCATTGCCGAAAACCAGAGGCGGCTGCAGCTGTCTGCATTCCCTTTGTATTCAGTCCCTCTGCTCCTTACGTTTCCTGCACAAAGGGCAATGAGCACATCTCCCCCGATTGTTTTAAAAACTTAGCAGTGATATATCGCTTTACTAGCTGAGACCCATTCAGTAAATGCTGCTGTTTTGTTCTTTCAAAGCCAAGCAACGATTCCGTGTGCGGAAACACTCACACCCTTACATCTATATCCCCCAAGTGGTCATCTGGTGCAGATTACAGACCTCCGCAAAACTCTGTATTCAGTCGTGGAGCGCTCTCCTCCCCCTCCTTGCCATCGTCCGTCCAGATGCTGACAGCCCTGCACACACACACATGCTCACACACATGCACGCACGCACACACACACACAGTCTCTTCAGAGAGAAATCAGACACATGCTGAACACAGCTTCCTCCACTGTGACTATAGCCCAGTTTTCTGGCGCAGTATCTGGCAGCACGAGGCGGGGAAATACGGAGAAAACAGACGGAAAGTGGCCCTGCTTCCCACGCCGATCCCTGGGGTCTGCTCTGCTTTTTTGGGCAGTGAAGAGTTTTACTGCAGTCCAGCAGCTCTGCACATGGGTTAAAGTGCACAAGCGAGCCGAATGAATGCAAGCCAGAGGGGGAGGGTGAAGCACGCTTACAGAGAAATGAACAGAGACCATACACACACACACACACACACACACACACACACACTCACACACTCACACACTCACACACTCACACACACACACACACACACCACACACACTCACGCACACACACACTCACACACACACACACACACTCTCACACACACACACACACACACACTCACGCACACACACACACACACTCACACACACACATACACACACTCACATACACACACAACACACACACTCTCATAAACACACACGCACTCACACACACACACACACACAATCCCCACCAAGGGGTCCATACGATTATGTTTGCTGCATTATAGTAAAATGTTACACATTTAATATAAGTAAATATATTAGGTAAAGCCAATGTACTTTTAAATAAATGATGAATGTGTGTATTGGTTTGAGTCCTTGGGCACGTAAATGGGTTAATAACACTGTGGATAGCGTCATGCCACATGGTTCAGGTTTATTTAAGTGGAATTCAGGTCAGCTCACAGGGTGAAGGGTGACCAGAGACTAGCAGAGGAATGGCCTGAGCAGAAACATAACACAAACAGTGACTCACACACACACACACACACACACACACTCACTCTCTCTCTCTCTCTCTCACACACACACACACACACACACACACACACACACACACACACACTCACTCTCTCTCTCACACACACACACAGACACATGAACACATGAACACACGGACACATGAACACATGAACACACGGACACATGAACACATGAACACACGGACACATGAACACATGAACGCATGGACAATTGAGAACATGCATCTGATAGAACTCACACCATTATATTCATTTTGAACTCGTAAAAAAGGTGTGACCATGGTGTGTTTATATGAATCTACTACAAAGGGTATAAAAAGACCAAAATGACAGCCTGCATGTAAGGCGCTTTGCTCATGGGCTCTTCAGGGCCTTCAATCCGCCCACTCGGACCCTAAATTGATACTTTGAAATGTGAATCCGCCCTTGGGACTCTGGAAGTAAAAACAAGCTTTATTTGGAGAATCCGAATTTATCCTGAAAGCGACGAGTTCTCACACTATCTGAGTGTGTTTGTGGGATAGAGTACGTCAGACAGGCATTTGTGTCTGCATGTCTGACCAGGGCTGGAGATGCACCAGAGGCCGAAGCTCAGGGCAGTGTTCACTCACCTGATAGACGGCAGGGTCCAGGTAGCCTCAGGGCAGGTGTTCACTCACCTGATAGACGGCAGGGTCCAGGTAGCCTCAGGGCAGATGTTCACTTTCCTGATAGACGGCAGGGTCCAGGTAGCCTCAGGGCAGTGTTCACTCACCTGATAGACGGCAGGGTCCAGGTAGCCTCAGGGCAGTGTTCACTCACCTGATAGACGGCAGGGTCCAGGTAGCCTCAGGGCAGGTGTTCACTCTCCTGATAGACGGCAGGGTCCAGGTAGCCTCAGGGCAGTGTTCACTCTCCTGATAGATGGCAGGGTCCAGGTAGCCTCGGGGCAGTGTTCACTCTCCTGATACACTGCCCCACACTGACCGCTGCCCCACACTGACCGCTGCTCCACACTGACCACTGCTCCACACTGACCACTACCCCACACTGACCACTGCTCCACACTGACCTCTACCCCACACTGACCACTGCTCCACACTGACCACTGCCCCACACTGACCACTGCTCCACACTGACCACAGCTGACCACCATGTCAGTGCAGAGGAGTGGCAGTGAGGAAAGCAGAGACGGGACTGCAGAGAGCGTTTGTAATACGTTACAGTTTTCTTGATCTCTAAGACACATTTCCTGAAATTATGCTCCATTTCCCAAAACTCTAAACACAATTGCAAAACTGCACACTCATCTCCACAAACGTCAGACTTCCATGTCAAAACCAAACTCTCCAATCAAAACCATGTGATCTTACAGCAAAACTAAACTTTGACTTCAGACATCACACAAAAGGCATCAAATACACATACACTACAAAATGGTCATCACACACCAGTGAGATAAATTCAAAACACTTCTGTAAAAACTGTTACTGCAGTTATAAGAATGGGGCTTGTGGTTTTCCCCGCAGAAAAAATTCTTTAAATGATGAACCCAATATAAAGAAATAAAAATGTATACATTTTCAAGGTTTTAAATGCCTCAGTGTACTGTAGTACACTGAGAAAATGTTGAGTTGTATGTTGCTCTGAATAAGAGTGTATGCAAAATGCCTGTAATGTTATGTAATGTAAACGGAAACTGAGTGACAATGTAAAATATGCTACTGATAAAGAACACAGAATACAGCAAAGCAATTTCCACATCTACCAATATAAGCTACTGGACATAAAGAAATCACATATATTCTGCCTCAGCATCCTGTCTCTGGTCTGAGATTCTCATCAACATCACAGGCAATGTTATCCCTAGCCACGCAGCAGGGGGGAAAACCCTGTATGCCTTATCCACCCCTGGCAAGCCTCAACCGAAATATCTAAACAAGCCTCCTCCATGGCCTGGAGGAGGTGAACATGGATGCACGGGTCTTGGTCATAGACCTTCTACCACCATACCGAAAAAAAACTCTATGGGGTTTCGGAGGGGAGAATATGCAAGGGGAAAGATGTTGCTGAAACTTGGGCTGTTACAGAACCATAACTTGGGCTGTACAGAACCATAACTTGGGTTATCACTGAACCAGTCATGAACCAGAGCAGCCTGATGGAAACTGACTGTCCCAAATGACAACATGGAGTGGCTGCTCTGGTTGTGCTGGCTCCCTGAGGCTGCTGGGAAGTGGCTCAGATTCATTCTATGCCCAGCTCCCCTCACTGACATCCCATAAACAAAGACACAGTCATCTAGAGTTGCCTGGATCTCATCAGCAACATCCTTACCCTCACCCTTCCTCCTCCTCCTCCTCCTCCTCCTCCTCTGTGTCCTCTTCATCCTCTTCATCAACCTTCAGGTCTTTCCGGACCTAAAACATGTGAGCTAACCCATGACCCATTTATCTATCCATCCTGAAGTTCTGAGCAGTGTGTGAACAATTTTGACTCTTAGTGTTTCCATATGGGGAATTGTGTGTTAATGGGGTTTGAGTTGTAATGACTTGAGTTAATGATATTGAATGCCAGTGCTTTCTAAATGAGCACATTGTGTAGCCAGTGATAAATGAATGGGTTTGTGTGAAGAGTTTTTCCACAAGGAGTTCAACAAATCTGGATCATGTGTGAAAACAGGGGAATCGTGTTTAGGTTGTGGGAAATGGGTCTGTCTTTTGGGAAACGGCGTTCTGGTTTGGGATGTAAGGTTAATAGGTCCAGGAATTGTGTGTAAGTGATCAAGAAAAACTGTAATATGTTTTCTCTTTGTGAAGGAAAAGTGAGTGAAAAAGAGAGAGGCGAGAGAGTGAATGAAAGAAGGCTGTTAAAGGAGGAGAGAGAGGGTGAAGGAGCTGCTTCCTCTGTCATAAAGACTGAGCAAGAAAGAGAGGGGGAGGGAGAGAGAGGGAGAGAGGGGGAGAGAGCTGCTGACCCAGTTTCTGTCACAAAGAGTCTCTATTCTCATCCCCAGGACAGACCTGCTCATCACCACATTCAGGCTACACCCACAGCACATTGACCACGCCCACATCATAATCACCACACCCACAACTCCTACACACCCCCCACGCAGCCAGACCCTACTCAATCCCACAGCGTGAGTGTGCATATGCATGTGTGTAACATCCGAATCACAGGACAGGCTTTGTGTGAGTGTAACATTGTGTAATTTTACGATTGTGTGTTTGCATGTGTGTGTAATGCTATAGCAGTGTGTGTGTGTGTTCGCATGTGTGTGTCATGCTATAGCAGTGTATGTGTGTGTATGCATGTGTGTGTCATGCTATAGCAGTGTATGTGTGTGTATGCATGTGTGTGTCATGCTATAGCAGTGTATGTGTGTGTATGCATGTGTGTGTCATGCTATAGCAGTGTATGTGTGTGTATGCATGTGTGTGTCATGCTATAGCAGTGTGTGTGTGTATGCATGTGTGTGTAATGCTATAGCAGTGTATGTGTGTGTCATGCTATAGCAGTGTATGTGTGTGTATGCATGTGTGTGTCATGCTATAGCAGTGTATGTGTGTGTATGCATGTGTGTGTCATGCTATAGCAGTGTATGTGTGTGTATATGTAATGCTATAGCAGTGTATGTATGTGTAATGCTATAGCAGTGTATGTGTGTGTATATGTAATGCTATAGCAGTGTATGTGTGTGTAATGCTATACCAGTGTATGTGTGTGTATGCATGTGTGTGTCATGCTATAGCAGTGTATGTGTGTGTATGCATGTGTGTGTCATGCTATAGCAGTGTATGTGTGTGTATATGTAATGCTATAGCAGTGTATGTATGTGTATATGTAATGCTATAGCAGTGTATGTGTGTGTCATGCTATAGCAGTGTATGTGTGTG
>CM040743.1:49624404-49704404 GCA_022829145.1 Albula goreensis
AAGGCATTTGTTAGATGCTCGTATCCAGAGCGATTTACAAGGCACTTGCATTCCTTCTTTCTTTCCTTCCCTCTCTCTCATTCATACCCCCTGCCACACACACAGTTCCCCTGTACGTTCCACAGATTGACCATGTTTCTCATGTTAACTCAGTTTTCACTTGTTACATCTGGAAACACAACCGTTACATGGATGCAGCTATGTGAAGACTACCTGCCCTGAAAATGTAACTGGATGAGGTTAATTTCAGTTTGTTTGGTATATTTCACTCATCTTTTAACGAGTTAAACACTGTTATCCCTCCTGCTCCTGCTCAGGCTCTTGTTTTGTAGGTTAAGAAATAACGGCTGTGATCACTGATCACCCTGTCTCTGTGCTGCTGTGTGTGGCGCTGTTAGTGAGTGTTATTGTGCGTGTGTGGTGTGTGTGCGTGTGTTACTGTGTATGTGTGAATGCTCCATTGTGTGTGTGAGTGTTACATTGTAATATATTGCGTTATGATTCTCAGGTCCACGGGCCATGTGCACTGAAGGAGAGACGCTGGCGATATGAGAAAGCACATAGCTTTAAGGCATGAACCGGCTCTGAGTCACTGAGTACTACACAAACTGTGGGTCACTGAGCACTCCACCAGCTCTGAGTCACTGAATACTACATGAACTCTGAGTCACTGAATACTACACCAGCTCTGAGTCACTGAGTACTACATAAACTCTGAGTCACTGAATACTACACCAGCTCTGAGTCACTGAGTACTACATAAACTCTGAGTCACTGAATACTACACCAGCTCTGAGTCACTGAGTACTACATAAACTCTGAGTCACTGAATACTACACCAGCTCTGAGTCACTGAGTACTACATAAACTCTGAGTCACTGAGCACTACACCAGCTCTGAGTCACTGAATACTACACCAGCTCTGAGTCACTGAGTACTACACCAGGTCTGAGTCACTGAATACTGCATAAACTCTGAGTCACTAAGTACTACACCAGCTCTGAGTCACTGAATACTACACCAACTCTGAGCCACTGAATACTACACCAGTTCTGAGTCACTGAGTACTACATAAACTCTGAGTCACTAAGTACTACACCAGCTCTGAGTCACTAAGTACTACATAAACTCTGAGTCACTAAGTACTACACCAGCTCTGAGTCACTGAGTACTACATAAACTCTGAGTCACTAAGTACTACACCAGCTCTGAGTCACTGAATACTACATAAACTCTGAGTCACTGAGTACTACACCAGGTCTGAGTCACTGAGTACTACACCAGGTCTGAGTCACTGAATACTACACCAGCTCTGAGTCACTGAGTGCTACATAAACTCTGAGTCACTGAATACTACACCATCTCTGAGTCACTGAGTACTACACAAAATCTGGGTCACTGAGTACTACACCAGTTCTGAGTCACTGAGTACTACATAAACTCTGAGTCACTAAGTACTACACCAGCTCTGAGTCACTGAGTACTACACAATCGCTGACTGATACAGCAGCTGCTAGCATGTGTGTTCATGTGCACAGTGATTTTGTGTTTTGTCCTGCAGACACACACCTTTCGCGGACCACACTGGTGTGAGTACTGCGCCAACTTCATGTGGGGTGTGATTGCCCAGGGGCTCCGCTGCTCAGGTATGGATAAACCCTACACGCTACACACACCTTATACAATACACCATGTAATACACTAACCCTAACCCTAACCCACTAACCCTAACAATACCACACTAACCCTAACCCTAACCCACTACACACACCTTATACAATACACCATGTAATACACTAACCCTAACCCTAACCACACACCTTATACAATACACCATGTAATACACTAACCCTAACCCACACCACACACCATATGCAATACACTGTGTGCTATACTATATACACACTACATACCATTCACACTATAACACTGCATGATATACACTAAACACTATATATACAATGCACCATTCATACTGTAACAGTGTATGATATACACTAAACACTATACACTATGCACACTCTCTCACACACGCACAGCCTGTCTTTCACACACATACACACACACACACACACACACACACACACACACCGCCTGTCTCTCACACACACTCTCTCTCTCACACACACAGCCTGTCTTTCACATAAACACACACACACACATACACACTCTCTCTCTCGCACACTCTGAACAAGGCGGGAGCATGGATGGAGGTTGGGGTGGGCGGGGCTGTGGAGGTTTCAGTCAGAGTAAGGGAGTCCCCTGGTATGCAGCTGTATCTCACATTCCTGCAGGATTCCCTGCTCTGTTTTCATACACACACACTTACACTCTCACTCTCACATGCGCGCACACACACACACGCACACACACTAATACTCACACATGCACACACACACACACACAAACACTCTCACACTCACATGTGCACACACACACACAAACACACTTACACTCTCACTCTCACATGCGCACACACGCACACACACTAATACTTACAGCACACACACACACTAATACTCACACATGCACACACACACACAAACACTCTCACACTCACATGTGCGCACACACACACACACACACACTCACACACACTATTACTCACACATGCACACACACACTCACACACACTAATACTCACACATGCACACACACACAATCACACACACACACAGTTAAATTATTTATGTCCACGTTTCATAAACACATCACAAAAGGGCATACATTTCCTTTGGATGATGTTAGGACATATCATTTGCACTAGTACAGCAATAAGTATAATAGTTGCATATACACCTTCCAAGGATAGAGAAAGCAGCGTCTCCTCCGTATAGAGCAGCTACCAATAATAGTTGAGACTGAACAGTACCTCGCTAACTGCTTGGCACTTTTATTTGTCAGTCCCACCAATTGTAAACCTCTAACTAATAGTCTGTGAATATGACCTAGTCTGCCAAACTAGTGCAGAAAGTGGTGCAGACAGTAAGGGGCATGACTCTCAGTCACCTGCTCATGCTCATGGTGCAGACAGTAAGGGCATGACTCTCAGTCACCTGCTCATGGTCATGGTGCAGACAGTAAGGGCATGACTCTCAGTCACCTGCTCATGGTGCAGACAGTAAGGGCATGACTCTCAGTCACCTGCTCATGGTCATGGTGCAGACAGTAAGGGCATGACTCTCAGTCACCTGCTCATGGTGCAGACAGTAAGGGCATGACTCTCAGTCACCTGCTCATGGTCATGGTGCAGACAGTAAGGGGCATGACTCTCAGTCGCCTGCTCATGGTGCAGACAGTAAGGGCATGACTCTCAGTCACCTGCTCATGGTCATGGTGCAGACAGTAAGGGGCATGACTCTCAGTCACCTGCTCATGGTGCAGACAGTAAGGGGCATGACTCTCAGTCACCTGCTCATGGTCATGGTGCAGACAGTAAGGGGCATGACTCTCAGTCACCTGCTCATGGTCATGGTGCAGACAGTAAGGGCATGACTCTCAGTCACCTGCTCATGGTCATGGTGCAGACAGTAAGGGGCATGACTCTCAGTCACCTGCTCATGGTCATGGTGCAGACAGTAAGGGGCATGACTCTCAGTCACCTGCTCATGGTGCAGACAGTAAGGGGCATGACTCTCAGTCACCTGCTCATGGTCATGGTGCAGACAGTAAGGGGCATGACTCTCAGTCACCTGCTCATGGTGCAGACAGTAAGGGCATGACTCTCAGTCACCTGCTCATGGTGCAGTAAGGGGCATGACTCTCAGTCACCTGCTCATGGTGCAGACATGACTCTCAGTCACCTGCTGCATGGTGCAGACAGTAAGGGGCATGACTCTCAGTCACCTGCATGACAGACAGTAAGGGCATGACTCTCAGTCACCTGCTCATGGTCATGGTGCAGACAGTAAGGGCATGACTCTCAGTCACCTGCTCATGGTGCAGACAGTAAGGGGCATGACTCTCAGTCACCTGCTCATGGTGCAGACAGTAAGGGGCATGACTCTCAGTCACCTGCTCATGGTCATGGTGCAGACAGTAAGGGGCATGACTCTCAGTCACCTGCTCATGGTCATGGTGCAGACAGTAAGGGCATGACTCTCAGTCACCTGCTCATGGTGCAGACAGTAAGGGCATGACTCTCAGTCACCTGCTCATGGTCATGGTGCAGACAGTAAGGGGCATGACTCTCAGTCACCTGCTCATGGTCATGGTGCAGACAGTAAGGGCATGACTCTCAGTCACCTGCTCATGGTCATGGTGCAGACAGTAAGGGGCATGACTCTCAGTCACCTGCTCATGGTCATGGTGCAGACAGTAAGGGCATGACTCTCGTCACCTGCTCATGGTGCAGACAGCATGACTCTCAGTCACCTGCTCATGGTCATGGTGCAGACAGTAAGGGCATGACTCTCAGTCACCTGCTCATGGTCATGGTGCAGACAGTAAGGGCATGACTCTCAGTCACCTGCTCATGGTCATGGTGCAGACAGTAAGGGGCATGACTCTCAGTCACCTGCTCACCTGCTCATGTCATGGTGCAGACAGTAAGGGGCATGACTCTCAGTCACCTGCTCATGGTGCAGACAGTAAGGGGCATGACTCTCAGTCACCTGCTCATGGTCATGGTGCAGACAGTAAGGGCATGACTCTCAGTCACCTGCTCATGGTCATGGTGCAGACAGTAAGGGGCATGACTCTCAGTCACCTGCTCATGGTCATGGTGCAGACAGTAAGGGCATGACTCTCAGTCACCTGCTCATGGTCATGGTGCAGACAGTAAGGGGCATGACTCTCAGTCACCTGCTCATGGTCATGGTGCAGACAGTAAGGGCATGACTCTCAGTCACCTGCTCATGGTCATGCAGAGACAGTAAGGGCATGACTCAGTCACCTGCTCATGGTCATGACAGTACCTGCTCATGGTGCAGACAGTAAGGCATGACTCTCAGTCACCTGCTCATGGTCATGGTGCAGACAGTAAGGGGCATGACTCTCAGTCACCTGCTCATGGTCATGGTGCAGACAGTAAGGGGCATGACTCTCAGTCACCTGCTCATGGTCATGCAGACAGTAAGGGGCATGACTCTCAGTCACCTGCTCATGGTGCAGACAGTAAGGGGCATGACTCTCAGTCACCTGCTCATGGTCATGGTGCAGACAGTAAGGGGCATGACTCTCAGTCACCTGCTCTCATGGTCATGGTGCAGACAGTAAGGGCATGACTCTCAGTCACCTGCTCATGGTGCAGACAGTAAGGGGCATGACTCTCAGTCACCTGCTCATGGTGCAGACAGTAAGGGGCATGACTCTCAGTCACCTGCTCATGGTGCAGACAGTAAGGGGCATGACTCTCAGTCACCTGCTCATGGTCATGGTGCAGACAGTAAGGGGCATGACTCTCAGTCACCTGCTCATGGTGCAGACAGTAAGGGGCATGACTCTCAGTCACCTGCTCATGGTCATGGTGCAGACAGTAAGGGCATGACTCTCAGTCACCTGCTCATGGTGCAGACAGTAAGGGGCATGACTCTCAGTCACCTGCTCATGGTGCAGACAGTAAGGGGCATGACTCAGTCACCTGCTCATCAGTGACTCTCTCACCTGGTCATGGTGCAGACAGTAAGGGGCATGACTCTCAGTCACCTGCACAGACAGTAAGGGGCATGACTCTCAGTCACCTGCTCATGGTCATGGTGCAGACAGTAAGGGGCATGACTCTCAGTCACCTGCTCATGGTCATGGTGCAGACAGTAAGGGGCATGACTCTCAGTCACCTGCTCATGGTCATGGTGCAGACAGTAAGGGGCATGACTCTCAGTCACCTGCTCATGGTGCAGACAGTAAGGGCATGACTCTCAGTCACCTGCTCATGGTCATGGTGCAGACAGTATGGGGGCATGACTCTCAGTCACCTGCTCATGGTCATGGTGCAGACAGTAAGGGGCATGACTCTCAGTCACCTGCTCATGGTGCAGACAGTAAGGGGCATGACTCTCAGTCACCTGCTCATGGTCATGGTGCAGACAGTAAGGGGCATGACTCTCAGTCACCTGCTCATGGTGCAGACAGTAAGGGGCATGACTCTCAGTCACCTGCTCATGGTGCAGACAGTAAGGGGCATGACTCTCAGTCACCTGCTCATGGTCATGGTGCAGACAGTAAGGGGCATGACTCTCAGTCACCTGCTCATGGTCATGGTGCAGACAGTAAGGGCATGACTCTCAGTCACCTGCTCATGGTGCAGACAGTAAGGGGCATGACTCTCAGTCACCTGCTCATGGTCATGCAGACAGTAAGGGCATGACTCTCAGTCACCTGCTCATGGTCATGGTGCAGACAGTAAGGCATGACTCTCAGTCACCTGCTCATGGTCAGTCACCTGCAGGTGCAGACAGTAAGGGGCATGACTCTCAGTCACCTGCTCATGGTCATGGTGCAGACAGTAAGGGGCATGACTCTCAGTCACCTGCTCATGGTGCAGACAGTAAGGGGCATGACTCTCAGTCACCTGCTCATGGTCATGGTGCAGACAGTAAGGGCATGACTCTCAGTCACCTGCTCATGGTCATGGTGCAGACAGTAAGGGCATGACTCTCAGTCACCTGCTCATGGTCATGCAGACAGTAAGGGCATGACTCTCAGTCACCTGCTCATGGTGCAGACAGTAAGATGACTCTCAGTCACCTGCTCATGGTCATGGTGCAGACAGTAAGGGCATGACTCTCAGTCACCTGCTCATGGTGCAGACAGTAAGGGCATGACTCTCAGTCACCTGCTCATGGTCATGGTGCAGACAGTAAGGGGCATGACTCTCAGTCACCTGCTCATGGTCATGGTGCAGACAGTAAGGGGCATGACTCTCAGTCACCTGCTCATGGTCATGGTGCAGACAGTAAGGGGCATGACTCTCAGTCACCTGCTCATGGTCATGGTGCAGACAGTAAGGGGCATGACTCTCAGTCACCTGCTCATGGTCATGGTGCAGACAGTAAGGGGCATGACTCTCAGTCATGCTCATGGTGCAGACAGTAAGGGGCATGACTCTCAGTCACCTGCTCATGGTCATGGTCATGGTGCAGACAGTAAGGGCATGACTCTCAGTCACCTGCTCATGGTCATGACTCATGACAGTAAGGGCATGACTCTCAGTCACCTGCTCATGGTCATGGTGCAGACAGTAAGGGGCATGACTCTCAGTCACCTGCTCATGGTGCAGACAGTAAGGGGCATGACTCTCAGTCACCAGTGCTCAGTCACCTGGTGCAGACAGTAAGGGGCATGACTCTCAGTCACCTGCTCATGGTCATGGTGCAGACAGTAAGGGGCATGACTCTCAGTCACCTGCTCATGGTCATGCAGACAGTAAGGGCATGACTCTCAGTCACCTGCTCATGGTGCAGACAGTAAGGGCATGACTCTCAGTCACCTGCTCATGGTGCAGACAGTAAGGGGCATGACTCTCAGTCACCTGCTCATGGTCATGGTGCAGACAGTAAGGGGCATGACTCTCAGTCACCTGCTCATGGTCATGGTGCAGACAGTAAGGGCATGACTCTCAGTCACCTGCTCATGGTCAGACAGTGGGGGCATGACTCTCAGTCACCTGCTCATGACTCTCAGTCACCTGCCCATGCAGACAGTAAGGGCATGACTCTCAGTCACCTGCTCATGGTGCAGACAGTAAGGGGGCATGACTCTCAGTCACCTGCTCATGGTCATGGTGCAGACAGTAAGGGCATGACTCTCAGTCACCTGCTCATGGTCATGGTGCAGACAGTAAGGGCATGACTCTCAGTCACCTGCAGTCACCTGCTCATGGTGCAGACAGTAAGGGGCATGACTCTCAGTCACCTGCTCATGGTCAGAGACAGTAAGGGGCATGACTCTCAGTCGCCTGCTCATGGTGCAGACAGTAAGGGGCATGACTCTCAGTCACCTGCTCATGGTCATGCAGACTCTCAGTCACCTGCTCATGGTGCAGTAAGGGGCATGACTCTCAGTCACCTGCTCATGGTGCAGACAGTAAGGCATGACTCTCAGTCACCTGCTCATGGTCATGGTGCAGACAGTAAGGGGCATGACTCTCAGTCACCTGCTCATGGTGCAGACAGTAAGGGGCATGACTCTCAGTCACCTGCTCATGGTCAGACAGTGGTGCATGACTCTCAGTCACCTGCTCATGGTGCAGACAGTAAGGGGCATGACTCTCAGTCACCTGCTCATGGTCATGGTGCAGACAGTAAGGGCATGACTCTCAGTCACCTGCTCATGGTGCAGACAGTAAGGGGCATGACTCTCAGTCACCTGCTCATGGTCATGGTGCAGACAGTAAGGGCATGACTCTCAGTCACCTGCTCATGGTGCAGACAGTAAGGGCATGACTCTCAGTCACCTGCTCATGGTCATGGTGCAGACAGTAAGGGCATGACTCTCAGTCACCTGCTCATGGTCATGGTGCAGACAGTAAGGGCATGACTCTCAGTCACCTGCTCATGGTCATGGTGCAGACAGTAAGGGCATGACTCTCAGTCACCTGCTCATGGTCATGGTGCAGACAGTAAGGGCATGACTCTCAGTCACCTGCTCATGGTGCAGACAGTAAGGGGCATGACTCTCAGTCACCTGCTCATGGTCATGGTGCAGACAGTAAGGGCATGACTCTCAGTCACCTGCTCATGGTGCAGACAGACAGGGGGCATGACTCTCAGTCACCTGCTCATGGTCAGACAGACAGTAAGGGCATGACTCTCAGTCACCTGCTCATGGTCATGGTGCAGACAGTAAGGGCATGACTCTCAGTCACCTGCTCATGGTCATGGTGCAGACAGTAAGGGCATGACTCTCAGTCACCTGCTCATGGTGCAGACAGTAAGGGGCATGACTCTCAGTCACCTGCTCATGGTCATGGTCATGGTGCAGACAGTAAGGGCATGACTCTCAGTCACCTGCTCATGGTCATGGTGCAGACAGTAAGGGGCATGACTCTCAGTCACCTGCTCATGGTGCAGACAGTAAGGGGCATGACTCTCAGTCACCTGCTCATGGTCATGGTGCAGACAGTAAGGGGCATGACTCTCAGTCACCTGCTCATGGTCATGGTGCAGACAGTAAGGGGCATGACTCTCAGGGTTCCAGATGGAAAGATGAGGCTCAGCTTGCAGTGGTTGCTGTTCTAGACTGTGGCCTGAGTGTACACACACCCTGCTCCTCCATGATCCCCTTTGACTGCCAGCCGGACCTGTGTCGGGCGAAGAGGCTGTTCGGCTGTGACCTCACCACCCTGGTCAAGGCCCACAACACACAGCGACCCCTGGTGGTAGACATGTGCATATCTGAGATTGAGCGCAGAGGTATGAATATCTGCACTAACGCTAACTCATGCACATAAACACAGCAACCCTGACACACAAACACACACATATACACACACACACATACACAGATACACACACACACACAAACACACACAGATACACACACACACACACATCACTGCTAACACAGATACACACACACACATCACTGCTAACACACACATACAGACATCAAGGTGTGCTACCAAAGGGGCTTGTACAGTCTCAAAATACACAGAGATGTGTGTGTGTGTGTGTGTGTGTGTGTGTGTGTGTGTGTGTGTGTATGTGTGTGTGTGTGTGTATGTGTGTGTGTGTATATGTGTGTGTGTGTGTGTGTGTGTGTGTGTGTGTATATGTGTATGTGTGTGTGTGTATATGTGTGTGTGTGTGTGTGTGTGTGTGTGTGTGTGTGTATATGTGTGAGTGTGTGTGTGTGTTGTGCAGGGCTGATGGCAGAGGGCTTGTATAGAGTCCCGGGATCCACAGAACACATTGAGGAGCTGAAGCTGGCGTTTGACCGAGGTGAGTCACATGACTTCCTGCTTACCACAGTTGTCCATAAGTGGTTGTTACCATTTGTTACCATTGACGTGTGTGCGTGTGTGTGAGTATGCATATGTCTTAGCTTTGTGTGTTAGTGTATCAGCATTTATGTGTGTGTATGACTGCGTGTGTGCATCGGTGTTGATATGTGTATAGTGCATAATCATGTTAGTGCTGCATTTGTGCTCAGACAGAGAGAAGGCTGTGCTCAGTGAAGAGGTTTATCCTGACATTAACGTCATCGCTGGAGCTCTGAAGCTGTACCTGAGAGAGCTGCCCATTCCCCTTATCACCTACAGCCTGTGCTGCAGCTTCATCCAGGCCGCACGTGGGTCACCTGCCACCTGCACACATGCCACTGCACCTGCACTGCGTCCTCAGCCTCTGTCTCAGTCATGTGTTTCCTGTTGTAGTCCTGTTTCACTGATGTGTTTCCTGTTTCACTGATGTGTTTCCTGTTGTAGTCCTGTTTCACTGATGTGTTTCCTGTTGTAGTCCTGTTTCTGATGTTTTCAGTCTGATGATGTGTTTCCTGTTGTAGTCCTGTTTTAGTGATGTGTTTCCTGTTGTCCTGTTTCACTGATGTGTTTCCTGTTGTAGTCCTGTTTTAGTGATGTGTTTCCTGTTGTAGTCCTGTTTCACTGATGTGTTTCCTGTTGTAGTCCTGTTTCAATGATGTGTTTCCTGTTGTAGTCCTGTTTCACTGATGTGTTTCCTGTTGTAGTCCTGTTTCACTGATGTGTTTCCTGTTGTAGTCCTGTTACACTGATGTGTTTCCTGTTGTAGTCCTGTTTCACTGATGTGTTTCCTGTTGTAGTCCTGTTTCACTGATGTGTTTCCTGTTGTAGTCCTGTTTCACTGATGTGTTTCCTGTTGTAGTCCTGTTACACTGATGTGTTTCCTGTTGTAGTCCTGTTTTACTGATGTGTTTCCTGTTGTAGGCATTGTCAGCCCAGAGCCCCAACTGGAGGCAATCCATGAGGCCCTGCTCCTGCTCCCTGCTGCCCATTACGAAACGCTGCGCTACCTGATGGCTCACCTGAAGAGGTGACTCCCCACCTGCCTTTCCTCATCGGCGCTCTCTCACCTCCCAATGCACACCTGAGCCTCCTCATCTGCCCTTGTATTCTCATCTTTTCCACATTTCTGATCTTAGGGTAATATGTCTCTCCTCTAGAGTATGAACGCCCCTCAGCTATGATGCTGGCACTTTTATTTGCTCTGTAGGTCTCAGCAGAGAAGAGCTGACTGCCTGGAATGTACTGCAAAGTGGCTGGAGCAGAGATCATCCTGTCACTTTGTGTCTCTGACTGTTATTATTTCTCTCCTCAGGGTGGCGTCTCTTGAAAAGCACAACTTGATGAGCTCGGAGAGTCTGGCCGTCACATTCGGCCCCATGCTGATGCGACCACCGGACCAGAACTCCCCGCTCTCCCTGGACGACATGCGGTACCAGAAGCTGGTGGTTCAGCTCCTGATCCTCCATGAGGACATCCTGTTCTGAGGGTCCGGCCCGGTCTCTGCTCAGAGAGGGAATGTGTGTCCACTCCTCACACTCAGCAACAGAGCAACTGGAAAACATGCACAGATTTTTTTTTTTTTTTTTTGCATGGGCAACCTGATTGGCCTTCAGATTTCTGATGCTGGATTTGATTGGAGCTCATGATCAGTCAGCAGCAGCTGCTGGTCAAACATCCCTAAGCTCAGGTGGGGTCTTACACCAGGGACAGGAGACTGGCTGGCTCATGGTCTGCTTCCATGGCTCTGTCTTGCTGAGCAGTGAACTGCGCAGCTCAGCTAGGAGACTGCAGAGTGACTGCGCAGCTCAGCTAGGAGACTGCAGAGTGACTGCGCAGCTCAGCTGGGGGACTGCAGAGTGAGTGCGCAGCTCAGCTGGGGGACTGCAATGCGAGTGCGCAGCTCAGCTGGGGGACTGCAATGCGGTGCGCAGCTCAGCTGGGGGACTGCAGAGTGAGTGCGCAGCTCAGCTGGGGGACTGCAGAGTGACTGCGCAGCTCAGCTGGGGGACTGCAGAGTGACTGCGCAGCTCAGCTGGGGGACTGCAGCGTGAGTGCGCAGCTCAGCTGGGGGACTGCAATGCGAGTGCGCAGCTCAGCTAGGGGACTGCAGAGTGAGTGCACAGCTCAGCTGGGGGACTGCAGAGCGAGTGCGCAGCTCAGCTGGGGACTGCAATGCGAGTGCGCAGCTCAGCTGGGGACTGCAGAGTGAGTGCGCAGCTCAGCTGGGGACTGCAGAGTGACTGCGCAGCTCAGCTGGGGGTCTGCAGAGTGAGTGCGCAGCTCAGCTGGGGGACTGCAGAGTGAGTGCGCAGCTCAGCTGGGGGACTGCAGAGCGAGTGCGCAGCTCAGCTGGGGGACTGCAGAGTGAGTGCGCAGCTCAGCTGGGGGACTGCAGAGTGAGTGCGCAGCTCAGCTGGGGGACTGCAGAGTGACTGCGCAGCTCAGCTGGGGGACTGCAGAGTGAGTGCGCAGCTCAGCTGGGGGACTGCAGAGTGAGTGCGCAGCTCAGCTGGGGGACTGCAGAGTGAGTGCGCAGCTCAGCTGGGGGACTGCAGAGTGAGTGCGCAGCTCAGCTGGGGGACTGCAATGACTGCGCAGCTCAGCTGGGGACTGCAGCTGACTGCGCAGCTGGGGGGGACTGCAGAGTGAGTGCGCAGCTCAGCTGGGGGACTGCAGAGTGACTGCGCAGCTCAGCTGGGGACTGCAGAGCGAGTGCGCAGCTCAGCTGGGGGACTGCAGAGTGAGTGCGCAGCTCAGCTGGGGGACTGCAGAGTGAGTGCGCAGCTCAGCTGGGGGACTGCAGAGCGAGCCATGTGAATGGGAGGAGTCACGTGTCACAGATGCATCCTCCTGAGCTGGTGGGAGGGGTTTGTTGCATGCACGTTTGGGTGGGAGAAATGAGCAAATGCCAAAAAAATGGATAGGATGTAAATTCCCTACAGATGAGGTCACTAACAACAAAAACAAAAATTGCATAAAATTTTAATCAGTATTTAACAGTCATGTGTGACATGCTTCATAAATGTCATATTTTTTCCGCTTCTCCTCTTACATTGTCTTGCCAAAAAAGATGCAGCTTATTGTACCTGTTCAGTAAATGTGTTTTTAGCGATGCAGGTTTTGCTCCTGAAAGCTGCCTCTGCTCTGATGTGATTTTAGATTGATACTTGTGGACATCCTTCATTACATTTCTGTTAGGAATGACTCTGCTCAGTGACTAGATTTGCCCATTGTGTGTGTGTGAGTGAAACCGAGGAAAACCTGTTGCACGTGAGTGTGGAAGGAAACCGCCACCAGGAGCAAGTGAAACTGGCACGAGCCCAGCCCTCCACCGAGGTTTCAGCACTTGCGTCATGACAACAGTGTACAGTGTACTACAACTGCAGGAGCGCACTGTCGCTTCTAGTGGTAAAAACCACTATCGTCTACCATCCGCGTCCACCTTTAAGCATCAAGTACGTGTTTAATAGGAGCTCTAGGCACATCTGTAATTCCGAGCTGTTCTGAATGCATGATGAGCAGAGGAGAGTGACGCAATTAAACTTTGTGTCGTGGGCAGACCTGGCTTGCTCGCGTACTGGTGCTCTTGTTTACAATGTTCAAGAACTCTCGGTTTCAACATAGGAAGGAATCGGCAGCGAGTCGCCAGGTAACCGCTGGCCTCCTGCTCCCTTGCAGTAGGGCTCACCTGAGTGAATCATTACTGTGCACCGTGAGATGGGCGGACAGGTGTGCTCTCCAGCCAATCAGAAGATGGGGGAAGTGTCCCTCGGGACGTGTAAAAAGCGCCGACTCTCTCCAAAGTCACCTGTCAGCAGCAACACTTCGTTCGGACACAACACGATGTAACTTATAAACGTTTCTGGGTTTAACCAAAAGCCAGAGTTAACAGCACTTGTTTGGATCTGACAGGCGCGTGTCTTACCTGACAGTCGCGTGCTTTGTTCCATTCTAAAGGACGAGCATCGGAGAATGATGAGCTGATTGATCGCAGGAGAGATTTCACAAGGATGCTCTAAACGCTGCATGCACCTACAACTAAGTTGCGTGAAAATTGTCAGCTCGCCTCGGGGAGACCCTCCAGAGACTGCAGCTATCAGGTGAGCGACAGCGCCAAAATGCAGAGCAGAGCCTTAAGTTCAGAGCCGCCGCTAAGTCCTGCTCTCCACACCTTAGTGAGGATAAAATGCATTTCGTTGTGTGATGTAATACACTGCAAATTATTATTATTATTAGTAGTATTATTATTGTTGTTGTATTCAATTTTGCAGACTGATTATTTGAATTACACTCATGTGTATAAGAGGGAGTTTTAGATTGTAGTTATACAAAACAATAATAAATAGGACTACAAATACTAGTCATATAAATAATATTTTAATTCAATTTATATAAATACTCTTCACCAATGCTAGTTATATAGTTACAGGGTCTGTCCAAGAATCTTTAAGATGGCTGAAAGATCTCCTTGGTGGAGAACGTTTACGACCAGGAAGAGGAGCAGCCCTGGTTCCAAAGATCAAGCGGTCCAACAGCCAAGCCCCGACACGGATATCCAGCCTGACGGAGACAACAGCGCGTCCACAACCGCCAGCGGCCGCAATCTGCCGGCAGAGTCGCAGCAGGACACGGGCCGCTCCAGTGTGCTAAGAGGGGAAACCTACGAAGATGCTGAGTGCGAACCTGTGTTCAATGAACAAACTTCACGACGGAATCTGAAAATTTCGCGCTCCGGCCGTTACAAGGAGAAGCGGAAAGTAAGAGCAAGTATCCCTGAAGACTACCAGGGAAACACCTCTGGCAAAGACGACACACGGTGAGGAATTAAAGTCCTGCCGTTAACGCTTCCTCTCATCGGAGCACTGAGATAAAAGGCAGACGTTCGCACATTTGTGTCAGGTTTGACTTTCCGTCGCGCAGGCTCCGTCTCTACCCAGACTCTGAGATTTTTTTAAAGACTGACTGACTGCGCGTGCCAGGTCCGCTCTGTGTGCGTCTCGTGGCACAGCAGACCCCATTCAGAGCAAGGAGAGCACGCTGTGCGCGTGGAATAAGACAGCAATTCACACAACATGAAGAAGGAAGCGACCACCGAGTAGCAGATTTTCCGCAAGATGCTGGAGAACCCCTGGCAAGCAGGATAGCATCAGTCTACTGATGGATCAGCGCTCACTGTAGTTATTAGTGAAGGAATCAGTTCATTCATAAACTGTGTTTTGCATTGACTTTGTATACGTATGGAACCATAGCTATGAAATATATTATGAAATGTAATTTTAGCCTAAATAAAATTATATTCTCAGGTGTATTAAATTGCATTTACAAATGAAGGCTATTATCAAAATGTATGTTTTAACTGAAGAAATAATTGCACATGGTGTGAGAGGAGCTTGAGCATGATGTAGGTGCTGTAGATCACCGTGAGTGTCTGTGTGTAACATCAGATCATTTTACTCACATGATCGTTGGCACTTTGTGAACAAAGACAGCAGTTGGTGTTGTACAGGTGGGTTTCAGCGTGCTGTTTTACTGTTGGTTTCTCTGAGGTTTCTGTGGCTGAGGTGCAGCCATGTTCTGCTCCCATGATGCTCTTGTTCTTGTGGCTGTTTTGGAGCCCTGTCCCAGTGAGGCTGTGTGTGGCTCTGCCAAATGAAGAAATAAATTATACACAAATCAGTGATATGTCCTGAAATCTGTTATACGCTCACACACACACCCATACTCATACACAGAGACACATACCCCAACAGTGAAACACACACAGAAACACACACCTGCACACAAACACACACGCTAACACTGAAATACACACAGCTGAGTTTTGTGTGCAGGTATAGGCCCTTCTGCTCTGAGATGCTGATCCAAGGTCAGTCCTATCTGTTTGTACACACAGGGATGTGGTGAGGAGCCAGGGCTGGGAGAGGTGAACTCAGGTCAGTGATCACAGCTAAATCTCCCATAACTCCACACATGCAATGTGCCACTGTGCTGCTGAAAGAGGGTCAGAGAGACCAGCGCTGCCATGTTGTCAGGGAGCACAAACCTGCTGCACAGTCCCACAGTGCTGCTGCCCTACCGACCGTGATATCGCCCTTTACTGTAGGCATGGCTGTGCGCTTATTACCCTGGGTGTGGTCCAGTTTCCATGGGTGCAATCTTGTTGCCATGGGTGGGCCTTCCCATAATTAAAGTGTTTGTGACGGTGTGCTTGTACTGTGGCAGTGTGTGGTTTGGAGAGGCTGCATGGTTTGTTTGGCACGTAGCGATCACCTGACGGTGTGTGCCTCCAAAACTGTTTAGTTGTGCATGTGTATTACTGGCTGGCCTGGAGAGGTTGGATATGCAAATGAAAATGGATGCTTGCCCTGCAGGAATGAGGAGAGAGGGAGATATATGGCACTCTACAGCCAGGTACACAAACGCACGTTGCTGCGGGATACCATGCATATTAAATGCAATTCCTGCACAGTGACACTGCTCACCCTGGCACGTGTTTATCTCAGAGACTCATCTGACGCTCTTTGCTCTGGTGCAGTGGCATTCCAACGTCTCCATCGCTGGACTTCAGAATCTGCCCTTTACCACAGAAGCACCTGCTCCACCTGCAGTGCCACATGCTCCTACACCAGGTCACATTCACCTCGCACCACATGCTATCCTTTAAATATAATGGAAGGTACTCTCTGATGGCAGCAGGACAGAAAAAAAAACATTTCCAGACAGATTAAGAGAGGAATCTATGTGTGTTTCCTGGCTATGGTCCAGGGTATATGCACAAACACCATGAATGTAAGTGGATGTACAGTATACCCACTTATTAGCCTTATTACCATTAATACATATGAGCTTTGGCATTACAGTATGCCCACCTCCTCAGACACTATACTCACCTATTAGCCTTACTACCATTAATACGTATGGCAGACACAGACACACCAACTCTCAGTAACTCAGACAGACCCACCTGGGGTAAGCTGTGTTCTCTAGGTAACTCAGACCCAAAGATAACCTATCCCAACATTTCATTTCAGGATTCAACATGCATATGATAGAAATCCCACTTTAACCTTTGAAACAAATATAATGTAGGATTTTTATCAATGTAATATTTTTGCCAGTGGAAGACTGGGTTTCTCTGTTTTGTGTAATTTTGTGTGTCTAATCAACAGAGCCTCGTCCCACTGTGAATGACCCAATTGCCACATACAGACCATACAGCCACACAACTTTCCACAGGTCCAGCCCCAGCATACTCCTAAATCAGTGATTTATCTCCAGAGAATTTCTGCTCCACATTTCAACATGACATTTCCGTATTCACCGCTAGGGGGCTCTCTTGTCCTTTGTGATTATTCTGTGGCTGGAGAGACAGCTTTATTTAATGGCTGACAAATCGACACACTTCGCTTCAGGTTTCACTGTACCCAAGTGTTCTAAACAGGTCCCTGCATTCTCAGTGCCTCAGTGCATTCTCACTACAAAAACCAATGACATGAAGTTATAAAGTGAAAGAATATCTGACTGGAGTGATAAGAACCAGTGCAGGGCAGCAGTGTGGTATAATGGCTATGAAGCTGAAGCAGTGCAGGGCAGCAGTGTGGTATAATGGCTTTGAAGCTGAAGCAGTGCAGGGCAGCAGTGTGGTATAATGGCTATGAAGCTGAAGCAGTGCAGGGCAGCAGTGTGGTATAATGGCTATGAAGCTGAAGCAGTGCAGGGCAGCAGTGTGGTATAATGGCTGTGAAGCTGAAGCAGTGCAGGGCAGCAGTGTGGTATAATGGCTATGAAGCTGAAGCAGTGCAGGGCAGCAGTGTGGTATAATGGCTATGAAGCTGAAGCAGTGCAGGGCAGCAGTGTGGTATAATGGCTATGAAGCTGAAGCAGTGCAGGGCAGCAGTGTGGTATAATGGCTATGAAGCTGAAGCAGTGCAGGGCAGCAGTGTGGTATAATGGCTATGAAGCTGAAGCAGTGCATGGCAGCAGTGTGGTATAATGGCTATGAAGGTGAAGCAGTCCAGGGCAGCAGTGTGGTATAATGGCTATGAAGCTGAAGCAGTGCAGGGCAGCAGTGTGGTATAATGGCTATGAAGGTGAAGCAGTGCAGGGCAGCAGTGTGGTATAATGGCTATGAAGGTGAAGCAGTGCAGGGCAGCTCGGTTTCTAAGGTAAACCCCTCAGGGGTCCCCAGAAAAAGGACCACATTCTTTTCCACTTGCAGGCTTCCTGATCAAAACATAATATTTCACCATTGAAAATGCTGAAAAGCACCTTTAAACACTGTCACAGTCAAAGGTCCCTCGGGGTGTGTAAAATAATCAGTTTACAGGAGCAACAGCACAGTTAATCAGATACACACCCATTCATCTAATCGCTTTATTGCAGATATCTGAGGTCTGAAATAAATACTGCTGACAGTTGTTTTTGGTTGCTAGGTGGGTCAGTATCTCCAACTCAACTCTTTTATTAATACTTTTAAAGTTTGGACATTTAGTGAATTAAAATATTAAATGAAAGTATACATGCATGATAGTGTAACTGCACCCAAGAATCAGATATAAATATAAACACATTCTCACAACCCTCTACTCCAAATTCCAAACTCAACTCGCCAAACTGCCTGCTGAACTATTCGCCACGGGGCTCCGCACTCGTGCTAAGTGATTGATTGGTCCGTTCTGCTCGTCTCGAGGAGCAGCAGGTGTGGCCTCTTGCGTATCCCTCATCTGCATGAGCGGAATGTGCGCGCGGGCGGTAGGAGAGGCGGTCGCGGGACGCGGGTCTCCGGACAGAGTCACGATTGTCTCGTGCGTAAACAACTCCGGCAACTGAGGAATCCACTCCAAGCTCCTCTCACAGTTGAAGGCTCGTTCGGTCGTCTTTGTTTCTAACTATAAGTGAAGTTGCTACAGTAAGTCGTTGCGTCTGGGTAAAACAGCTTGAACTTCGAAGGATTGTACGTTAAAATATTTTTTGCCATCTCTCCGCGCTTTAACGGACTCAGTGGACAAGTAAGGGGCAGTTTCGTTTTCTCACGTTACAGCCGCCAAAGACCAGCGGTGTCCTCGTTTAACTAATAATAACTTAAGCTCGAGCTCGGTGCCAGTAACAGTATCTTCCAGGTCAGCGCGTGGTGGTGCGCGCGATGGTGCCATAGCGCTTCCGCAGCCCAACCATTGCTTACAGCCATACGAAGATCGAGGAGTCTTCAACTGCTAAAGGTGGGTTTAACAAAGTACATGCTTTCTTCTCCTAAGGTGCATTTATATTGTATTATTTTTATTTAGAATCCAGTAAATGGTCCTTTGAAAATACATTGAACATGTATGTCCACTACCTCTTAACTTGCCATTTCACAGTCTAATGTCTTGCACAAAACGGGGGATTTAAAAATAGTTTTTGCTCTGGACAGGGCTGCAACAGTGGGGTAATCCTGAGAAACGACCTTTGGTTTACAGCGTTCGTTGCTTTCCAGTTTCTTCTGAAATCTGTTGCCGGGGCAACGGGGTGGCTTTCCCGTCGCAGTTCGTTTTTCCAGTGCAAGAGATCTAGAGTGTTGTTTTCCCTGGAAGTTTGGTTCTTTCCTCTCTCTCGCTCTGTCTCTCCCTCTGTCTTTGAGTGTTCGAGGCCAGTCTTGTTTGTGCTGTTGACAGTAGGAAGTCTGCACGTCCCTGTATCGGATAGCTGATATTCGCTGGCCCGCACGTACAGCTTGCGTTTGAATAACGTTTCATGGTTGCAGAACAGTTGTTGTCTCAGCTTTGTGTACTTTTCATCCAAACCTGCTGGCGTTTCTTCAGTGTGAAGGAAAAGCACGAGTATGCAGGGGGAGGGGAGAGGAGCAACAGTTGTTAGTGTCAACTGGTCTTCGTCGGCTGATCTGGGGGCTGTGAGGATGAACATGACAAAACAGAAAGTAACTAGTTTACACAGTTAAATGTAAAGAGCACATGTAATCCCTTGGACACAGTGACATTGAGCTGAACTCACATTGAACACTGAAATTATGCAGGTGGCAAATGATTTACTGTACTGTTGTTTTAACCCCATCCACCCCGCGCACCCCCACCACTCAGGGGTGACAGGCAAAATATTGTTTTTAACAATGCCTACCCATTTACTCAGACTACAGCAGTATAGAATTCATATTTGGAGCAGAAACACACAGCTGATCCTTACTGGCTTCCCGCTTACACAGCTGATTCCACAGATTCAGATTTATACGCGTAATGCATCACGAGACAGCTGTGTAATTTAGCATTGTGGGATAACTGTTTGTTACAGGAGCAGAGCATTGTGCGATGGCTGTGTGTTACAGGCACAGTGCATTATGGGATAGCTGTGTGTTACAGGCACCGTGCATTGTGGGATTTCTGTGTGGTACATGCACCGTGCATTATGGGAAAACTGTGTGTTACAGGCACCATGCATTGTGGGATTTCTGTGTGGTACAGAGAGGAGTGTGGAGAGATGAGGGGAAGGAGCCAGTAAGTGTTTGCCTTTGGTCAGCACTACTGCAGGATGCAGGACAGTTTTCTGTGTGTGTGTGTGTGTGTATGTCTGTGTGTGTGAATGTGATGGTGTGTGAATGTGTGCATGTATATGTGTGTGCATGTGTATGATGGCGTGTGAGTGTATATGTGTGTGTGAGTGTGTGAATAAGACATAGAGACCAGTGTGCTGCTCTCAGTAGTGTGTTTTACATAATAACCCCCCCCCTCCGCCTCCACACATTGCAGAGCCCCCCATTGTTCTGCCGTGTCTCCCCCAGGAGCCCCACTTCCTCAAACAGGAAGGAGCGTCTTGGAGCGGTGTGTCCTGTGATGGTACCACTTCCTGTCAGTTGGTCACATGACAACTGAACAACTTCCTTCCAGCCAATTACATCTGGCAGTACCATCAGCAGCCTCTTTAGACACAGTCAGGGAGAGACACCCATACAGCACTTCACACTGTATCAGAGTAGCTCAGTGCCACATTTCACACTGAGTAGCTCTGTTCAGAAGAGTAGCTCAGTGCCTACCTTGGGCCTGGTTGTGAGGGTGTGTTTGGGGTCAGTGCAGACCCGGGTGGATTCTGGTTGTGACAGTGTGCCTGTTCTGTGTAATACAGAGAGCTGAGAGTCATCATGCCTGTTCCACCTCCTCCCCCTCCTCCCCCTCCTGCTCCACCTGCTCCACCTGCTCCACCTGCTCCACCTCCACCCTCTACCTCTTCTGGAGCTCAGGTGAGCATCAGTTACATACAACCACACACACACACACACACACACACACACTCACACACACACACACACACACACACACACACACTAACACACACAAACACACACTCACACACACAAACACACACACACATACACACACACACACACAGACACACACTCACTTACATGGGTACACACTCACACACATACTCACTTACATGGGCGTGCACACACACACTCAGAGCAGATAGCGGACTCACTATCAAGTTTCAAGATTGAACTCATGTTTAATAAATTACCTCTGAGAGAGAGAGGGATAGAGGGAGAGAGAGGTAGAGGGAGAGAGAAAGAGAGGAGGAAGAAGAGAAACGTTGTGAGTGAGGAGCACTTACTATCATGCAAATTATAATACAAACACATTATGCAAACCAGTATATGTGCCCCTCTATGACTGTACCCCACTCTCTATTCCTGTCCCCCCCATAGCTGTCCCGCGCAGACCCCCCTAAAGCACATGCTGATGGGGGGGGCCGGAGCGCCCTGCTGGCTGACATCCAGAAAGGCACCCGGCTGAAGAAGGTCACACAGGTCAATGACCGCAGTGCGCCTGCCATCGACAGTGAGTGTTCCCGTATTCACTGAGTTTTACACTGCATAAAACTGCACTTTAGAGTGGCTTGTACATTCTCAACTATCTTAAAATATCTGCCAAACACGTCCCTCAGGTCAAACAGCTCTCTGATTGGCCAGACGGGCAGATTTGCACATCCGAGAGGTCAAAGTTCACCACAGTTGAACTCAGGGTGTAAAACAGAGCCCCACCCTGCGTCAAGAGCAGAGCAGAAATCTGCTGCCACCTTCCATTGACTTGAGTGGAAATTTGCGCGGACTGTTCGCGGTTGGAAGCCAAGTGTGACTGTACCATTACACTGTGTAAAACTGCACTTTACAGTGCACCTGCCATCAACAGTGAGTGTACCCTAAATTTACTGAGCTTTACACTGCATAAAACTGCACTTTACACTCTACAGGCCAGCTCCTAGACAGGGATTAAGCCTGGGAATCTGGCCCTATAAAGTTGTCTTACAGCTACCTCCAACACAGTGTAACTTTTCACTGCACAGCTACATACCACACAAAACTCAACTTTGCAGTGGGAAATCTGTAGCTTTCATGGTACAAGACTGTACATTACACTGCTTAAAACTCCAACAACTACATACATCTATGTTACACTGTGAGAAACTGCATTAAACAGAGTGAAACAGTGTCACTGTGTATAATTATACCACACACAGTCTTCTCTGGCTGAGGACGTGTGCCACACTTCCTGTACATGAAAGCTGGAGTGATTGGGGAGGTGGGGCAGTGTGACCTGCAGGGAGGCATTTTGAGTCCTCTGGTGAAGTGGCTAAAAATTCCTGTCACACCATACCAAGACTGTGAGTCAGAAAAGAGGGAGGGAGAGAGATAACCCCTTTCTCTTTAACACATTTCTCTCTCTGTACTCAAGGTCACTCAGGGTCAGGCAGCACTCTTTCAGCCAAACAGAGGCAGGCAATTTCACTGGGTGGGGCTAAGTGCAGTGGATAAAGGGCCATATCGCTGTTCAGTCTGTTCTCGTGGTCATGAGTTCACAGTAACAGCCACCGTTCCAATTAAAAGCAGAGGGACAGAGGAGAAGGACACACCCAGGCGGCAGAATAAACACACAGCAGCGCATGCATACAGCACAGAATCAGCAGCGCATGCAGACAGCACAGCACAGAATGAGCAGCACACAGCAGCGCATGCAGACAGCACAGAATGAGCAGCACACAGCAGCGCATGCAGACAGCACAGAATCTGCAGCACACAGCAGCACATGCAGACAGCACAGAATCTGCAGCACACAGCAGCGCATGCAGACAGCACAGAATCTGCAGCACACAGCATCGCATGCAGACAGCACAGAATCAGCAGCACACAGCAGCGCATGCAGACAGCACAGCACAGAATTAGCAGCACACAGCAGCGCATGCAGACAGCACAGCACAGAATCAGCAGCACACAGCAGCGCATGCAGACAGCACAGAATCAGCAGCACACAGCAGCGCATGCAGACAGCACAGAATCAGCAGCACACAGCAGCGCATGCAGACAGCACAGAATCAGCAGCACACAGCAGCGCATGCAGACAGCACAGAATCTGCAGCACACAGCAGGACCGCTCCCAGCTCCTGATGTGTGAGTGATAGTGTGGTGTAGTGGGACACAAGGCTAATAACGTAGGGGTTGCAGGTTTGATTCCAAGAAGGGCAGTGCAGTTGTTCTCTTGAGCGAGGTGCTTCACCTGAATTGCTTCAGCATAATGTCTACAGTGTGCAGAATTTTAGGTGTTGGTTGTGTGTAGTAACTGTCCGCTGACTAAGTAGCTGTGCATGAAAGGTTCTGCTACATGGCTGTAAAGCTACGCATCTGCTACACGCTGCCCACATAAGAAAGTGAATTAATCAGTGTGTGTGTGTGTGTCTATGTGCATGCATCTCTATATCTGTGTGTGTGTGCATGTGTGAATCTCTGTATCTGTGCGTGCGTGCGTGCGTCGTCTCAATAACTGTGTGTCTCTCTCTCTCTCTCTCTCTTTGGGTTGCTCCAGAGCCTAGAGGCAGTGGCGTGGGTGTGGCCTCTGGAGGCGGTTCCAGTGGGGGATCAGTGGGGGGGGCTCCCTCTCTGGGGGGTCTGTTTGCAGGAGGCTTTCCTGTGCTGAGACCTGCAGGCCAAAGAGATGCAGGTGAGACAGAAACACAGGTGAGAGAGAGACACAGGTGAGACAGAAACACAGGTGAGAGAGAGACGCAGGTGAGACCAAAACACAGGTGAGAGAGAGACGCAGGTGAGGCACAGATGCAGGTGAGACAGGGCTTTGTGGTAGGGGTAGGGTATCAGGGCTTTGTGGTAGGGGTAGGGTATCAGGGCTTTGTGGTAGGGGGGTAGGGTATCAGGGCTTCGTGGTAGGGGTAGGGTATCAGGGCTTTGTGGTAGGGGTAGGGTAGGGTATCAGGGCTTTGTGGTAGGGGTAGTTTATCAGGGTATCAGGGCTTTGTGGTAGGGGTAGGGTATCAGGGCTTCGTAGTAGGGGTAGGGTATCAGGGCTTCGTGGTAGGGGTAGGGTATCAGGGCTTCGTGGTAGGGGTAGGGTATCAGGGCTTTGTGGTAGGGGTAGGGGTAGGGTATCAGGGCTTTGTGGTAGGGGTAGGGTATCAGGGCTTTGTGGTAGGGGTAGGGTATCAGGGCTATCAGGGCTTTGTGGTAGGGGTAGGGTATCAGGGCTTTGTGGTAGGGGTAGGGTATCAGGGCTTCGTGGTAGGGGTAGGGTATCAGGGCTTTGTGGTAGGGGTAGGGTATCAGGGCTTTGTGGTAGGGGTAGGGGTAGGGTATCAGGGCTTTGTGGTAGGGGTAGGGTATCAGGGTATCAGGGCTTCGTGGTAGGGGTAGGGTATCAGGGCTTTGTGGTAGGGGTAGGGTATCAGGGCTTCGTGGTAGGGGTAGGGTATCAGGGCTTCGTGGTAGGGGTAGGGTATCAGGGCTATCAGGGCTTTGTGGTAGGGGTAGGGTATCAGGGGTATCAGGGCTTTGTGGTAGGGTAGGGTATCAGGGCTTTGTGGTAGGGGTAGGGTATCAGGGTATCAGGGCTTCGTGGTAGGGGTAGGGTATCAGGGTATCAGGGCTTTGTGGTAGAGGTAGGGTATCAGGGCTTCATGGTAGGGGTAGGGTATCAGGGCTTTGTGGTAGGGGTAGGGTATCAGGGTATCAGGGCTTTGTGGTAGGGGTAGGGTATCAGGGTATCAGGGCTTTGTGGTAGGGGTAGGGTATCAGGGTATCAGGGCTTCGTGGTAGGGGTAGGGTATCAGGGTATCAGGGCTTTGTGGTAGGGGTAGGGTATCAGGGTATCAGGGCTTTGTGGTAGGGGTAGGGTATCAGGGTATCAGGGCTTCGTGGTAGGGTAGGGTATCAGGGTATCAGGGCTTTGTGGTAGGGGTAGGGTATCAGGGTAACAGGGCTTCGTGGTAGGGGTAGTTTATCAGGGTAACAGGGCTTCGTGGTAGGGGTAGTTTATCAGGGTATCAGCACTATGTCCAGTGATTCAGCCAGAGCGCTCTGTCAAAGCCATACAGTGGTCAGTGTTATGAGTGTTGGGGTCAGTGCTTTGATCAGTGCTGTCTGTTGTGTGTTTCAGTCTCACGGGCCGGTGGCTCTGGGGGTGTGCGGCCGCTGTGGAGCCCCCCAGTGGCAGAAGGGGGACATGGCAACTCCCTGAGGCCTGCAGAGAGAGGGAGTCCGGTCCGCATGGTGCAATCCTCCCCAACCACGCCCATTCCCGGCAAGGCCACGCCCCCCGCACCCTCCTCACCCGCCCCACCCCTTCCACCCCCACCCCTTCAGGACCGACAACCAAACCCCCACCTGCACCTTCAGCCCCACCCCCAACCCCACCCCCACAGACCACTAAGCCCACCTGGCTTCCTGTGCAATCAGCCCCACCCCCCCAGCCCTCAGCCCCACCCATACCCCCGCCTCCGGCCCCGCCCATGCCCCCACCTCCTCCATCCACAGCCCCCGATAGGTCCTCAGGGTTCTTCTTCCCCCGCCCCCTCCGCCCCCACCCTATGACACCAGGGGAAACAGTTTCCGGGACGCATCGCTGGGCCCCCTCCCCCACCCCCACCCCCTGCCTGCCTCCTTTACCCCCAGTGGCCCCCACTCCCCAAAGTGCCCCCTGTTCCATCCCCTGCCCTCAGAGCTGGTGGCATGCCCCTCCCCCCCTCCTACCCCTGCACCGCCCCAAGCCGACGCCCACCTGCTGTGCCCCGACATGCAGGTACGCCTGGGGGGTTACCATGGAAACACTGCACTGTGCTGCACTACGCAAAGCTAAACGACTCTAAGCTGCATTGCGCTATGCTAACACCATACTGCAAACACACTAGGGAGATGAAACCTGCTGGGGAGATACCGGTCTCTGTGTTGCATCTGTTGTGATTGGCTGAACAGGAGAGATCTGAACACTGTTGTTTCTGTGTTGTCTTTAAGGGAGACTGGCTCCGCCCCCTGCCCCTCCTGCTCGGTCCCCCACCACTGAGCTGTCCACTCGGACTCCGCCCCTCCCCCTCCCCCACCCCTGCACCCGCCACCTACCCTGAGAAACGGCCACCTGCACAGCCTGGGTAAACACAGTGCCCCCCTCTGGTCACTAATGAACAACACCAACAAATGCCAAAACACCATCACTAAACCGAAATACACAGCACAATATCAAATACCAGCCATGAATTTGTGTGCTGTGAGTGAATCTCTGATCTCTCTCAGATGAGTCATTGTGCTGTGAGTGAATCTCTGATCTCTCTCAGATGAGTCATTGTGCTGTGAGTGAATCTCTGATCTCTCTCAGATAAGTCATTGTGCTGTGAGTGAATCTCTGATCTCTCTCAGATGAGTCATTGTGCTGTGAGTGAATCTCTGATCTCTCTCAGATGACTTTGAGTCGAAGTTTCAGTTCCACCCTGTGGATGACTTCCCTCCTCCAGACGAGTTCAAACCGTTTCCCCGGATATATCCCAGCAAAGAAGCCAGAGGTAGGGGCAGTGACACAGCCGTCCACATCCCACAGGGGGGAGACAGACAGGCAGACAGACACAGACAGACACTCACACAATGCACACACACACACACACACACACACACACACACACACACACACACACACACACACACACACACACACACACACACACACACACACACTCATACAGGCAGACAGACACTCACACACAGGGAATATAAAATGCTGTGTCTTTGTCTCTGCAGCCATTCCCAAAGCTCCTGGTCTCAGGACCCACATGCGGTGACCTCCTTCCCATGACCCCGCCCATGTGATAACGACCATGCCATGCCTGTGTGGGGTGGGCGCTCCACAGATACCCTAATTCCATCAGCTCATCTGATTGGTCAGCAGTCAAGCTCATAACCTCACAGAACTACAGCATTGGCTAGACTGGCACTGACAGTGCACCCAGCCTCCAACTATCACACCAATGACCTGCTGAAACTTCCCTTTCCAAACACCATAGAGATCACTCAGTGATGGGGGTGTGGCTGCTGGCTGGGGACTGGGTCTGGTTTGATTAGTTAAAGCCTTAACTGAGTGAGGGGTGAGCAGCAGAGTGAGAGAGGAGGGAGAGAGAGGGGTGAGAGCGGAGCGAGTTACAGGGTGAGAGAGGGGTGAGAGAGAGGGGTGAGAGCAGAGTGAGTTACAGGGTGAGTGAGGGGTGAGAGCGGAGTGAGCCGCAGGGTGAGAGAGGGGTGAGAGAGAGTGGTGAGAGCGGAGTGAGTTACAGGGTGAGTGAGGGGTGAGAGCTGAGTGAGCCGCAGGGTGAATGAGGGGTGAGAGCGGAGTGAGCCACAGGGTGAGAGAGGGGTGAGAGAGAGGGATGAGAGCGGAGTGAGTTACAGGGTGAGTGAGGGGTGAGAGCAGAGTGAGCCGCAGGGTGAGTGAGGGGTGAGAGTGGAGTGAGGCGCAGGGTGAGTGAGGGGTGACAGTGAAGTGAGCAGCAGGGTGAGACCGGAGTAAGCAGCAGGGTGAGTGAGGGGTGAGAGCGGAGTGAGCCACAGGGTGAGTGAGGGGTGAGAGCGGAGTGAGCCGCAGGGTGAGTGAGGGTGAGAGCGGAGTGAGCCGCAGGGTGAGTGAGGGGTGAGCAGCAGGGTGAGAGTGGAGTGAGCCACAGGGTGAGTGAGGGTGAGTGAGGGTGAGTGAGGGTGAGAACAGGGTGAGTGAGGGTGAGAGCGGAGTGAGCCGCAGGGTGAATGAGGGGTGAGCAGCAGGGTGAGAGTGGAGTGAGCCGCAGGGTGAGTGAGGGTGAGAGTGGAGTGAGCCGCAGGGTGAGTGAGGGGTGAGAGCGGAGTGAGCCACAGGGTGAGCAGCAGGGTGAGAGCGGAGTGAGCCGCAGGGTGAGTGAGGGTGAGAGCGGAGTGAGCCGCAGGGTGAGTGAGGGATGAGCAGCAGGGTGAGTGAGGGTGAGAGCGGAGTGAGCCGCAGGGTGAGTGAGGGGTGAGCAGCAGGGTGAGAGTGGAGTGAGCCACAGGGTGAGTGAGGGTGAGAGCGGAGTGAGCCGCAGGGTGAGTGAGGGGTGTGCAGCAGGGTGAGAGTGGAGTGAGCCGCAGGGTGAGTGAGGGGTGAGAGCGGAGTGGGCCACAGGGTGAGTGAGGGGTGAGTGGCAGGGTGAGAGTGGAGTGAGCCACAGGGTGAGAGAGGGGTGAGAGCGGAGTGAGCAGCAGGGTGAGAGAGGGGTGTGACAGAGCGGTCAGAGGCTGAGCGAAATCATGCAGAGCGTTCGTGCCTCAGTCCCCAGATAGCTGCTGTTCCCACACATCAGCTGAAGCCATGACCGCTTAAGGAAATCCCCTGCTACGTACCAGCGCAGCGATTGGTTATAAAGTGATAACAGCTTAATGCTGATTGGCTTTGACATGCTGCCAGGGCTGGCTGGCCTCATGGCTCACCCCACAGGATGGGAAAGTATGCAGGATAGCCGGGCCCTTGTTCACAGAACCCCCACCCCCAGAACATTCCAGATGTGACACACTCCATGGAGAGAGAGGGAAAGACACACAGGACAGAGTGAAAGAGTATGGCCATGGTGCTGTCCTCCCCCCAGTCACAGTGATGTACCCCCCACCCCCATGAACCCCAACTCTGTGCCGTATCCCCTGCTCTGCAGAGAAACCATGCCCCTTTATTATTCTGTTCTTTGTGGAAAATGTAAAAACATATATTTATTATGTAAACATTGAAAATACAGACCTCAACAGTGCCACCTGCTGGATCCACTTCACCAAGCACCCAAATGTACTGCCAGTGAATACTGTTTTGCAACTATAATATGAATTGTGTACTGGAAAAACTGGAAAGTGTTGTAAGGAATGTATTGTAACATTGAAACATTAAACTGCTCTGAAGAATGATTTGTGCAATTTATGTGTTTTCCCATGAAAATACAGTCAAAACTACACATGAATCGAAACACTGAAGTATAGGTTGAATGAAATTAATGATATTTTACTCCCTGCTGATAAACATGGATTCAGTTTTAGTGAAATTGCAATATACGGGTGAGTCTCCAGGAGCTTTCCGTATATTTGTTAACACCATTGGCCAAACTAATAACAACATCACATGCCATGGGTCAAATGTAAGGAACCCAAAATGTAACAGCAGAATGTGCCTTTGGCAAAAATGTAACAGCATCAGTGTGAGATGCACAGAAATACAGTGTTAACATTTTACAAAAACATTACAAATCAAATCAGCAGGTAAGAAGCAACAAAATCACAATTTCAGCTCCTGGCAGAATACAGGAATAAGGAGCAAAACCGGCTCAAAAGGGTTCAGAGGAAACCTTTGTGTGAGTGTGTGTGTGTGCGAGTGTGTGCATGCATGTTTGTTTATGAAATTATAAATAAAGTTGTGTGGAACTGAGACCCAGGGCTGGTGTTTTTTGGCCAGTAGTAGACAGACCCGTTCCTCTGTGCGCACGGTGGGATAAGTGATGTTCTGTTCTGCAGCATGGTGGGTGCCCTACAGCTCATCATGTTTGTAGGTGAACTCGCGTGCTGAGATGAAGCCGTCCTTATTCTCGTCCTCCTTCTTAAAGATGTCCTCTGCCATCGCCTCATGGTGCGTGTCGTTAGGGGGGTAACCATGACGCTGAAACTCCTTCCTTAGGTACTCCTTCACCTATAACACACACACACACACACATTTCACAAGCGCACACGCACACACATTACACGGTGGCGAGCTACTTGGAAAATGTACCAAGCAAAGTTACCTTACAGAAAGCGTAGCTCAGCTAGATGAAAACCATCCTTCAGAAACATGAAATTCACTAAGCTACAATGTGGATGCAAAAGCGGCAGAAAAGACGAAAAAAAAAAGTTCTCATTGGGTTAAAGTCTGGAAATACTTGGGAAATGTAACATCTTTTTCTACTGAAACAGCAGTATGATTTGGGAAATAGCAATGCTACCGCCATGCTACCAGGAAATGTAATTCAACAAGCAGCTTTGCTTCTCTTAGTGACGCTACTGTCAAAATCCGTACACACAGTGCTAAACTTGTAACACACATGCACACATTACACACCTCAGATTTAGAGAGCTTCCAGTCATCGTTGAGGTCCATCTCCTGGAAGGATTCGTGTGATCGGGGACCATTACGGATCTCCATGATCTCGATGTTGAAGATCAGCGTGCTGTCTGGTGGGACCTTACCTGAAGACACATTCCACGGTCACATCCCAGAAAGATCACCTGGGGATAGTGAACCAAACCTGCGCCATCACAGACGCTGTGGGACATCACACACCACATGCAGGGCTACCCCATCTCTACAGCACATCTCCTGCACCACTAATATGTGTGTGTGCATATAAGAGTGTGCGTGCAATATGTGTATGCGAGTGTGTATGAGTGTGTGTGTTTGCATATATGTAGTGTGTGTGTGTGTGCGTAATGTGTTTTGTTTTACTGTTTTGTCTTTGGTTGTCTTTTTAAATCGTCCTGTGGTTTTGTTGAATTGTGTATTTCTTGTGTTGACCACATGGAGAAATAAGCCTTACATGCTTTACTTTGTTTAAATCCTCGTTGGTTTTAAATGAACGTGACGGCTGCTCTAGTGCTGGATTATATGTATTTCTATCATCACGTAAATCATCAGCACCATGTGTGTGTCTGTCAGGCATGTGTACTTGCCTTTGCCCTCCTTGCCATAGGCCAGAGCGGGTGGGATGGTGAGTTTTCGGCGCTCTCCTGCGCACATGTTAGTCAGTCCCCTGTCCCAGCCGCGGATAACCTCCCGAATCCCCAGCGTAAACCACACGGGGTTCTTATCTCCCTGGACACGGCTGCCAAAGCAACCACATCATCCCATGACTCACACTCACACAGCTCATATTTCACATTGTGAATTAATAAAGCACTGTATTTACTAATGAGCAGTTCAGGTGACCTTACAATATCCCAGCCCCACCTGGGACTCAAACCTGCAAACCCCAGGCAACACACCTACCTGAGCCACAGGCACTGCTACGGTCTAGGAGAGCTGCAGGATGGGCTATGGTGTGCTTTACCACTTAATTGAGCTCCATGACTAGAGTTAAACCTGCAGACACTGCCCCCTGCAGGACTGGAGTTAAACCTGCAGACACTGTGGCCCTACAGGACTGGAGTTAAACCTGCAGACACAGTGGTCTGCCTCCATATGGAGAACCAGAACAAGCTGCACCCCCCCTGCAGCTTCCCTGCAGACACTGTGGCACCCCTCGTTTATCATGCACCCCCTGCTTCCGCATGCTTTCACAGGTAAATAAACATAGAAATTAAGCATTAATTAACATGCTTGCAATTGCCTCCTGTTTTTCTGCTGGCAGCATGCAATTATCAAATCATCCTTTTAAGGAAACACTGGAAAAACATTTTTTACCGAAAACATGCACATCTGGATAGCTGTTCCCAAGTTTGTAATCAGTGGCAAAGAGGAAACAGGCTACAAGACAAAATACATTTTAAACGTGAATCTTTCCCTTGTCTTTATCAGGAGTTCTGTAACTTTAAACCTAACAGAGTGCCTCGTGCCTCACCTCGAGTGGAACATGGAACCGTCCTCCAGGAACCCCTCGTAGTGAACCAGCATAATGTCCCCGTACTTGGACTTGCGGTGGCAAATAAAAGGTTTATGCAGAACCTCGATTTCGACTTCTGGATCCGGCAGTTTTGCCCCAATAATATACGACAGGAGAGATGTGAAAAGCCAGCTCCAGAAAGCGAGCAACATCTCTCCGAAGTATCAAAGCAGTGAGACAGCAGAGTCCGCTTACGAAGATACCCAGGACAGGGGAAGTTTTTCCAAATATGCGGACCACGTGTAATCAAACCCTGCTAGTAACCACAGCGACGTCTACGTGGCAAGCGTTTTTTCCTCAATCCAGTTATTTCTTGGACTAATCATAGATATATGCAAACTAGAACGTATGACGAAGATCCTCTTCCTATTTACCACGGTAGACTTGGAAAATCGGATTCCAATACGGAAGCCGTTTCACTTTAGTGGAGGGAAAGGGTCTAAACTTTTTTGTAACTTCATACAAAACGACAGATGAGGCGCACTAAATAGGCTACTTAAACAGATCTCTGTTTATGAGTTCTATATCTATGTAGCGGTCGTTCTCTTGTGTATCTGTTAAGCCTTCCCTTATCCTGATTGGTGAGCATTTGCATTAATACCGCCTTCTGCACAGATCCATCCCCTCCCTCCCTTCGCTCATTTCCGTGCGTTAGCCGAAAGAAACCGAGCGACACACCATTTGGCTAATCCCAGTGACGTCATGAACTTGGATAACCGCCTGGACACGTGATCCTACGGAGCGCGATTCACTAAAAGTTTACGCCTGTCGCCTGCGTGTGGGTACATTAGTGCCCGAGCCCAAGCACGCACAGCAACGGAAATTTCTCCCTCAAGTTAAAGGGGGAGCGCAGTGTAGGTGCTCTGCTCCTCTAATTAAATGAGCCTAAGAAAATAAACAATGGAAGGAACGCTATATAAGTGGACCAATTATCTGAGTGGTAGGTGACACTGTGTGTGCACTGTTGACGTAAAATGGGTCAATCTTGTTTCTGCAATGAAAATATGCGGACAGAGAGTGAATTATTTTCTGTACTTTTTCCCTTGCGTGCATGCGAGACACTTGTACTGTAGAATGGTTTGTAATGATCAGATGAAATGAATGGCGATAGGGCAGTATTCTGTGTTCGACTGAGTGAGGGTCCTACACGGGGAGATCCGATACGATCCCCGGTCAGTAAAATATATAAATCCTATAACATTGACATGAGGTGGAATTTCGCATTTTTGTCGTGCAGAAAGTGTCGCATTTTACTTTTTCGTATGCTACACATTTATGGCCGTTCAGGGGCCGTATCTTGTTTACCCTGCACGCTCCAACCGTGGGTGCGCTCGAGACGCCCCATATAACATCCGTGAAGTGGTACAGAATGTTCTCCTTCACTGTTCCAGCGAGGCCGCGAGCTCTTTCTTTGTGAGCATTAAATGAAATTTCAGATTAAATAAAAGCAAATCAACACATAAGAATTTGGAGCACTTGAGGAGGTGAAATCAATTTAAGTGCGATGACAGTACTGCTGTTCACGGGGAATGACAGTTCCCACTTGTGCGATATTTCATACACGTTCATGGCAGAAATGCTACACTATTTCATACAGTGTGTGCAATGAATAGCTGGCACAAAATGCGAAGAAAACATCAAATTATTTAAATACTCTTTATATAGAGCAGTGTTTTCCATTCTGCATTTGGTTTTTCATCCTTACTTATTCACAGACAATGTATTTTCTTTAGTATAAATTCAGTGAGGGTTGCTGTACAGTTTGGGCGCTTCACCTTTCGGGTGCAGCTGAGCAAGTAGCTGTTCTGGTTTCCTGCAGGCTGGCAGCCCCGCTGGTTCGTACTGGATGGAGGGACTCTGTCCTACTACGATTCACAGGAAGATGCATCGAAGGGCTGCAAGGGCAGCATCAAGATTTCCGTTTGTGAGATACAAGGTAAGAACCACGTGCTCATCGCTCACTACAGAACCATCAGTGTTCCTCAGAGGACAAAGCAACAATCCTGCTGCCTAAATCACTTCCGCTGTTAAATTTGATGGTAAATGTTATTTGACTGGCAAGTATGACATCAGTACCAACAGTGTGGAATTTTTGGGGATTCATATAGAAATCCTAATTATGATTTTGAACTCATGTTCCTCTCAAACCTATAGACTAACCTCTGTGACCTCTGACCTCTTACCCCACAGAACCAGAATTTGGTGATGTTTGCCCCTCTGGGCAGTGAGGGTACCCGAGTTTTTGTTTTAGCAGGACTGTAGTACACAGACACGCTCCCTCCTTCCCTCTCTCTGCAGTGCACCCGTCTGATGTGAAGCGGATGGACCTGACCATTCCAGGTCAGCAGTATTTCTACCTTCGGGCCATTAACACCGCAGAGAGGCAGAAATGGCTGGTCGCCATGGGGACAGCCAAGGCCTGCCTGACAGACAACCGAACCAAGATAGAGAAAGGTAAGTGCCAGCACCTCTGTCCCTACATCCCCTACTGCAGCCCATCCCTAACACAGCTACCATAGATACTTACCTACAGGTTTATTACAATGGATACTCAGATATTAGCCCAGCCCCACCATAGATACTCATGTGCTTGTCTGTCCCTACCATAGATATTAGATGCGAGCTGATATGTGTTTTCTTAGAGCTGCAGCAGAATGCGGAGGCCCTGAGGAGTAAGATGTCTGAGCTGCAGCTCTACTGTGACCTGCTCTGCCAGCAGGTTGGCCAGATCAGAGATGAACCTGCGATTGCAATGGAGGTGAGCTACCAGCAGAGGGGGCTGTGGAGTCATTGGAAGAGCTAGTGCTTGGTTACCCAGCAAACATGATCTCTGTGTGTGTGTGTGTTATGTGCATTTTTGTGCTGTAGGATGGAGGAGACACAGTCAGATATGTGTGTGTGTAATGTGTATGTGTTATCGGAAGAAGGAGACACAGTCAGGTTTGTGTGTTATTGTGCTGTAGGATGGAGGAGACACGGTCAGGTGTGTGTGGGTGTGTGTTATTGTGCTGTAGGATGGAGGAGACACGGTCAGGTGTGTGTGTGCATGTTATTGTGTTATAGGATGGAGGAGACACGGTCAGGTGTGTGTGTGTGCATGTTATTGTGTTATAGGATGGAGGAGACACAGTCAGGTGTGTGTTATTGTGTTATAGGATGGAGCTGACAGTCAGGTGTGTGTAATGTGTGTGTGTTAATGCGTTATAGGATGGAGCAGACACACTCAGCTCCACCTGTAGCACGTTTCTCCAGACACTGGAGGAGTGTCTGCTCCTGGCCAGTCGCACCTTCAACTCTGACCTCCAGCTGCGAACCCCACCCACAACCCCGCCCACTGCTGACATCACCATACCTCGGGCCCCACCCACAACCACACCCACCGCTGATATCACCATACATCAGGCCCCACCTACAACCCCACCCACTACTGACATCACCACACCTCAAACTCCCACCTTGCTCCACCAGGTCAGTCTATGATAGGCTCACTGATAAAGGTGTGTTTCACTGCTTCTGTGATTATTTAACTCATATGGAAGATTCACTGTGAGTTAAGTCACATAGGAGTCACAGTATTTTGTGTTTTTTAAGTTGCAAGTTTCATGCACAATGCCAAATCCTCTCCTTTGCTCACCTCATAGGTGAATGACCCAAACTCACCTGCCTGGGATGAAGAGTCCAGTGCTGCACACCTGTCTGGAAAAGGGGTGGGGCTTGAGAACAGAGGGGCAGGGCTGGAAGAAGGAGCAGCAGGGGATGGAGACTATACGGCCAGCTCTACAGAGCAGGGAGCTAACATCATTCAAACTGAAAGAAAACAGGAAGCTGGCACAGAACAGAGAGAGGAACAGGAAGCTGGCACAGAACAGAAAGAGGAACAGGAAGCTGGCACAGAACAGAGAGAGGAACAGGAAGCTGGCACAGAACAGAGAGAGGAACAGGAAGCTGGCACAGAACAGAGAGAAGATGAGAAAGTTAGCCAGGTCCTGAGAGAGGAACGGAAAGTTAACCTGGCTGAGAGAGAGGAACAAGTTAACCTGGCTGAGAGAGAGGAACAGGAAGCTATCACAGATCAGAGCGAGTTACTGGAGATCAGCCTGCCCCATACAGAGAAACAGGAAGTCACCTGCACCCAAGCTGAGGAAAAACAGGAAATTAACCTGGTGCAGGGAGAGGAGCAGGAAGGTAGTCTGGCCCAGGGCATAGAACAGTATGTTAGTCAGGCTCAGGGAGAAGAACAGGAACTCATCTCAGCTCAGATTGAGGAAAAAAAACAGGAAGTCAGTCCAGCCCAGACTGAATTCAAACAGGAAGCCAATTCCACCCTGACTGAAGAAAAACATGAAGTTAGCCCAGCTCAGTGTGAGGAAAAACCGGAAGTTAGCCCAGCTCAGTGTGAGGAAAAACAGGAAGGTAGCACCGCTCAGATAGAGGAAAAAACGGAAGTTAGCCCCGCTCAGATAGAGGAAAAACCGGAAGTTAGCCCCGCTCAGATAGAGGAAAAACCGGAAGTTAGCCCCGCTCAGATAGAGGAAAAACCGGAAGTTAGCCCCGCTCAGATAGAGGAAAAACCGGAAGTTAGCCCCGCTCAGATAGAGGAAAAACCGGAAGTTAGCCCCGCTCAGATAGAGGAAAAACCGGAAGTTAGCCCAGCTCAGTCAGAGGAAGAACAGGAAGTTAGCCCAGCTCAGTCAGAGGAAGAACAGGAAGTTAGCCCAGCTCAGTCAGAGGAAGAACAGGATGTCATCCTCACCCAGACTAAGGGGAAGCGGGAAGTCAGGCCAGCCTGGACTGCAGAAAAACAGGAAGTCAGGCCTGCTCATATCGATGAAGAGGGGATAGAGCAAGGGGATGTTCTCTTCAGCACCGCAAGCCAGAGCAACGAGGACCCGCCCCCATGACCTCTGTGGTCAGGGATCTGATTGGCCCAAAGATGATTGCATCAGTCGAATGTACAGGAGATACAGCCCCTACAATCAGTGTGACTCTCCTTGTGCTGTAGGTCTCAAACCCTAGGAACTCTCACAGTGTGTACCTCACAGCCCGACACTGCACCCCCCACCCTCAGCGTCTCTGACTGCTTTGTGGAACACCAGGACACTCCAGGTGTCTCAGCCACACCGAGTGTGCATGCTCACACCAGCAACCCCGACAGACAGGAACTCCTTCAGGCCAGACAGGAAGTTCAATAAAGGAAAAATATCTCTTGATTGTGTCTGTTCCTTTTACATTTTTGACTGAATGATTACATTCATTGTTTCCCTGTGTGGTTTAACTGTAGTGGTGGTATATTAATGATGAACACCTTCCAAAAGAACCTCGTTCTTCAACACTCCTGGTGAGGGTGGCTGATGCCGTAGTTTATTAGAAGACCACAAGGTGGTGCTGCTGAAATACTCTCTCTATTCTCTCTCTGAAATCCCATCACATGGGGATAGAAAAATTCAAGTCCTACGTATTTATAAATGTTTTTTTCCTGTTTGTCCGGAGATGTTTACTCCTTAACGCTCACTCTTGGCAGCTGCTGGAGAGGGCTGCATCGTGACCTCAGTAACCTGAACCTTACTGAGAGGGTGTAGGGAGGAATCGTTCATGGAGGATGGGCATTTGATCTCTTTCAGTAGCAATTCAGTAGCACTGGTGACTGAAATGTTGACCTCTGCTCAAGTACGTACCTGTATGACCTCACCTCTCAGGTGTGCTGCAGGTGTTCATGTTTTCCATGATGCTGTGCCCCAAAATATCCTCAGAAGGGTGACAGAGAATGACCAGGGGTCACCGGTGGCAACCCGTTGTCTCACAGGGTTACCAGTAACACAGGTAAGAGGTGAGGTGGAAACACTTTTTAGCGAAGTCTAGGTACTGAGGCAGACAGAGAGCTAGCCCTGACCCCTAACCCTGCAGACCCCTAACCCTGCAGCTAGCCCTGACCCCTAACCCTGCAGAGCTAGCCCTGACCCCTAACCCTGCAGAGCTAGCCCTGACTCCTGACCCTGCAGATCAGAGAGTTTCCTCTGAAAACAGCAGATGGATCAGCTACACTGAAAATAAAAGTTTATCATAATGCCACAATCTACTGCAAAAAAACTATAGAAAGCTGAAAGTTATCAGGAAAGCGTTTGGCAATGTTCGGCCAGGAGGTTTGGCAAGGAAAGCTGTCTCACAGTCAGGAAAGCAAAACTAGTCAGGAAAGCGTTTGGCAGTCAGGGGTGTTCGGACTGTTCGCAGTCAGGAAAGCGTTTGGCAGTCAGGAGGTGTTCGGCAGTCAGGGAGGCGTTTGGCAGTCAGGGGAGGTGTTCGGCAGTCAGGAAAGCGTTTGGCAGTCAGGGAGGTGTTCGGCAGTCAGGGAGGTGTTCGGCAGTCAGGAAAGCGTTTGGCAGTCAGGGAGGTGTTCGGCAGTCAGGAAAGCGTTTGGCAGTCAGGAAAGCGTTTGGCAGTCAGGGAGGTGTTCGGCAGTCAGGGAGGTGTTTGGCAGTCAGGGAGGCGTTTGGCAGTCAGGGAAAGCGTTCCTGCAGTCAGGGAGGTGTTCGGCAGTCAGGAAAGCTTCGGCAGTCAGGGAGGCGTTAAACAGTCAGGAGGCGTTTGGCAGTCAGGAAAGCTGTTCGGCAGTCAGGGAGGTGTTCGGCAGTCAGGAGGTGTTTGGCAGTCAGGAATGTTTGGCAGTCAGGAGGCGTTTGGCAGTCAGGAAAGCGTTCGGCAGTCAGGGAGGTGTTCGGCAGTCAGGAAAGCGTTCGGCAGTCAGGGAGGCGTTCGGCAGTCAGGGAGGCGTTTGGCAGTCAGGAAAGCGTTTGGCAGTCAGGGAGGTGTTCGGCAGTCAGGGAGGTGTTTGGCAGTCAGGAAAGCGTTCGGCAGTCAGGAAAGCGTTCGGCAGTCAGGGAGGCGTTCGGCAGTCAGGGAGGTGTTCGGCAGTCAGGGAGGCGTTTGGCAGTCAGGAAAGCGTTCGGCAGTCAGGGAGGTGTTCGGCAGTCAGGGAGGTGTTTGGCAGTCAGGAAGCGTTCGGCAGTCAGGGAGGTGTTTGGCAGTCAGGAAAGCGTTCGGCAGTCAGGGAGGTGTTCGGCAGTCAGGGAGGTGTTTGGCAGTCAGGAAAGCGTTTGGGAACTACAGGGGCATGTGCATTCCCACTCTGGTTCCTGACTGGCAGTGATTCAGTTCACTGATTAAAGGTATTGATTAATTAACATGTGAAAAGACTGTCCATGGACATACGACACATTACATAAAATGATATTAGTATTTATGACATTTTACTCAGAACACAAACCTCTTCCACAATGGAAAACTGTTCCCTACTGCCTCATGCATAGTTTTTGCACTGGTGTCAAGACAGGAGCAATTGCATTATGGGAGATGGTAATTCCACTAAACTGAACAGAAGTTGCAGAAAAAATGTCTTTCAGTTCATTATAACTTTAGAAACACTGATATTTACAAACATGTGCAGCATAACCTGCATTTGTGCTGCTATCAGGAGTGTTGATAATGTATTAAAAATGAATAGAGCTGAAATTCTTCATTAAAAGCATGAACTACATAGACTCATTTATGATAATGTAGTGATACACTTTACAGAACAATTTCACAGCATTTTAAACACACAGACATGCAGCAGTGCCACACTGAATGTAGACCCATTAATGATTAGACAGACGCAGGAACGGTATGACACTGTGATATCAGGGCAAGCAATGACAACACTGTGGCTGTGTCCAAAATCACCATCAGCCTCACTATAAGCCTGGCTAACTCTACAGCCTCATGTGCTAGTGTAAGCCTGGCTAACTCTACAGCCTCATGTGCTAGTGTAAGTCTGGCTAACTCTACAGCCTCATGTGCTAGTGTAAGCCTGGCTAACCCTACAGCCTCATGTGCTAGTCTGAGTCTGGCTAACTCTACAGCCTCATGTGCTAGTGTAAGCCTGGCTAACTCTATAGCCTCATGTGCTAGTGTAAGCCTGGCTAACTCTATAGCCTCATGTGCTAGTGTAAGCCTGGCTAACTCTATAGCCTCATGTGCTAGTGTAAGCCTGGCTAACTCTACAGCCTCATGTGCTAGTCTGAGTCTGGCTAACTCTACAGCCCTCAACTCTGCAGCCTCATGTGCTCAAAGCCTGGCTAACTCTACAGCCTCATGTGCTAGTGTAAGCCTGGCTAACCTGGCCTCAACTCCTGGCTAACTCTACAGCCTCATGTGCTAGTGTAAGCCTGGCTAACTCTACAGCCTCATGTGCTAGTGTAAGCCTGGCTAACTCTACAGCCTCATGTGCTAGTGTAAGCCTGGCTAACTCTACAGCCTCATGTGCTAGTGTAAGCCTGGCTAACTCTACAGCCTCATGTGCTAGTGTAAGCCTGGCTAACTCTACAGCCTCATGTGCTAGTGTAAGCCTGGCTAACTCTACAGCCTCATGTGCTAGTGCCTGGCTAGCCTCATGTGCTAGTGTAAGCTCTAACCCTACAGCCTCATGTGCTAGTGTAAGGCTAACCTGGCTCAACTCTGGCTAACTCTATAGCCTCATGTGCTAGTGTAAGCCTGGCTAACTCTACAGCCTCATGTGCTAACTCTACATGTGCTCATGTGCCTCATGTGCTAAAGCCTGGCTAACTCTACAGCCTCATGTGCTAGTGTAAGCCTGGCTAACTCTACAGCCTCATGTGCTAGTGTAAGCCTGGATAACCTACAGCCTCATGTGCTAGTGTAAGCCTGGCTAACTCTACAGCCTCATGTGCTAGTGTAAGTCTGGCTAACTCTACAGTGCATATAGTGATTTCTGACACAGACTATCTATCATTGGCCAGGGACAGCAATGACAGTCATATGTATCTAACCTGTGATGTCATTGGTCAGGGGCATATAGTGATTTCTGAATGGCCAGTGACAGTATGTATCTAACCTGTGATGTCATTGGCCAGGGACAGCAATGACAGTAATATGTATCTAACCTGTGACATCATTGGCCAGGGACAGCAATGACAGTAATATGTATCTACCCTGTGATGTCATTGGCCAGGGACAGCAATGACAGTAATATGTATCTATCCTGTGACGTCATTGGCCAGGGACAGCAATGACAGTAATGTGCATCTGACCTGTGACATCATCAGTCTCCTGTATGGTGCTGGAATTCAGGCAGAGTTGCGCTAACTCCAGTGTCTGGCAGTGATTGGGTTTTCTCCTTCCAAGCCACACCCACCACCTCACCCCCTCCTACGGGAACTTGTCCTCCAGCCCACAGGTGAGCTTCACAGGTGAGGTCCATTGAGCTGGCCAGGCGAGGGCAAGGGGGGAGGAAGGGGTCGTCCTTTTGAGAATTAAGACAGAATGCAGTATTTTCGCACATGTTCTGTGACTGGCTGAAGCACTTCCTGAGAGAGCAGAAGCATGAGAGTTGATTGGCTGAGGTCTACACTGTGAATCCGGTACGCGATATATCTGTGGTCCTGTCCCATGGGCAATTCAGGTGAAATACTTGCAGTTTGTGGAGTCGATAGTGCAGAATGGTGTACACTTGAGCTGGCCAAATGACCTAGGAACAATGGGACAGGTGTGGATTACATCATCAAACAGCGCAGATGAACATGCATCTACATCATCAGGATGGGACACTCAGCAGCTAGCCCAGCCTCTCGTTTGTGAGTGAGAGAGTGGTGGAGCTGTGGGGAAAAGGACTCACCCTGGCAGGTAAGATGTGCAGGTGTGGTACCCAAAGTCTTTCCCGTCGCACTCCTCCATGCCCTCGTACCGATACCCGTCCCCACAGTAAGCTCTCTGGCACTCTGCAAGGGCATGTGACCTTATTTAGTCAAATGCACTAACAATCCTATCGCATTCCAAATGAACAAAAATAACAACAAACCAGATAACCACTGATATAAACACAGATATTCTGAGTAAATAATCTTGTCTATCCTGTCCTGAGATAGAGAGGTCATGGGGGAAGGGTGAGGGGAGGAGGGAGAGATTTTAAAATGCAACCATATTTAGTCAAATCAACAAACATAGATATTTTAGTGGATGAAACAACACCATATGTTCTGAGAGAGAGGGAGGGAACGAGAGAGAGGGAGACAGTAGAAGAAGAGGAGAGTTTGAGAGGGGGGAGGAGAGGGTTTTGGGTTCAGACATTGCTCTGAGTCATGTGACTTACTGACACAGCTGTCGGTGACCACCTTGTTGCCGTCGTCACAGGTCTCACCAAGGTGCGTCTGCACATGCCCATCACCACAGATTTCGCCCCCTTCCACTACACGCTCTGTGGCCTGGAACGGTGTCAGCTGGAGTGGCAGTGACTTCAAATGTTTCACCAGCTCAAACCACCAACTGCCCCCACCTACAGAGTCAACTGCCCCCACCCACAGAGGTCAACTGCCCAACTGCCCCCACCCACAGAGGTCAACCACCAACTGCCCCCACCCAAAGAGTTCAACCACCAACTGCCCCCACCCAAAGAGGTCAACTGCCCTACCACTTTCTACCTACCAACAGATCCACAAGCCACACCCTCTACCATGTCCATAAGCCCCACCCACCACCACACCCATCCGTGACACATCCTGCTGTTCCACAAGCCCCACCCACCACCACGCCCATCCGTGACACACCCTGCTGTTCCACAAGCCCCACCCACCACACCCATCCGTGACACACCCTGCTGTACCTGGATTGGCTGCCATCCATCAGCATCCTTGAAATAGAGTGACCGCTGATCTTTCCGGAAGGCGAGTGCATTGTCCGTGTGCAGACGGTCCAGCTCTTCCTCACTGTTCACCACAAAGATCTGCAGGAGCCCACAGACAGGCCGTTATGCTCCCTATCCAATTGGAAACCTTAGGATGCCAGCTTATTGCTACACAGCCATTTGCTAACTATCATGTGAGCTCAATATTGACGGATGAATTAAAAATCACAATCGACTTGTGCAGCCCGGCTGCTAGCCTGCTAGTGATCACAGTGCAGTCAATATTAATGGCCTGTCATAACAAGGCAACCATTCTCCATGGCGATGCCTCACCATGGGCACACGGGCATAGTTGCTCCGAGGGGTGTACTCCTCATAGGGGGGGATGTTCAGCGGGGAGTTACAGTCACAACGGCCAGGAGGACCTGGCAACCCCCTCTCCCCCTTCTCTCCTACCAGATACAGCCCTGCACAAACACACACACACACACACACACACACACACACACACACACACACACACACACACACACACACACACACACACACACACACACACACACACACACACACACACACACACACAGGGGTTACGCACATACAAGCCAATGTAACTACATATACTATACATAACTACGTGTATGTAAGCGCGTATGTGTGTGTGTTCCCCCAGGCAGCAAAAGGGTATGATGTCATGGCCGGACTATGGACCAGCTGACTGGCTGCAGGGTGGATTTAGTTCCCAGGAGCTAAAAACACTTCCTGCAGGGGTAGCAGCAGTGGGCAGGAGCTGCACTGCTACAGTGCTGTAATACCCTAATACTACTTTACATACTCTAATACTGTACTGCTACAGTGCTGTAATACCCTAATACTACTTTACATACTCTAATACTTTACTGCTACAGTGCTGTAATACCCTAATACTACTTTACATACTCTAATACTTTACTGCTACAGTGCTGTAATACCCTAATACTACTTTACATACTGTAATACTTTACTGCTACAGTGCTGTAATACCCTAATACTACTTTACATACTCTAATAGTTTAATGCTACAGTGCTGTAATACTCTAATTCTCTGATATTCTAATACTCTGATGCTCTCATGCTATAGTGTTTGGGACACTTTAGTCTTCTAATACACTTATACTTTAGTACACTAATGTTGTAATACTCTGATGCTGTAGAGCTCTTTTACTCTAATGCCTCTTCACTCACACAGACAGCAAGGATTACTGCCCCCATGCTACCCCCTACAGGCACTCCCTCTTACCGGAGGCAGGCAGGCCGGGGGGGCCAGGGGCTCCAGAGGGCCCAGGGGGGCCAGCAGGACCCACAGAGCCAGCAGCCCCTACATCGCCCTTCAGCCCCTGAGCCAGAGAGAGAAACACTGCTACAACATCACTGCTCAAACTACAGGCTCTACTCAAACTACAATCACTGCTCAAACTACAGCCTCTACTCAAACTACAATCACTGCTCAAATCACAGCCTCTCAAACTACAGGCTCTACTCAAACTACAGGCTCTACTCAAACTACAATCACTGCTCAAACTACAGCCTCTACTCAAACTACAATCACTGCTCAAACTACAGCCTCCACTCAAACTACAGCCTCTACTCAAACTACAATCACTGCTCAAACTACAGCCTCTGCTCAAACTACAATCACTGCTCAAACTACAGCCTCTACTCAAACTACAGCCTCTACTCAAACTACAATCACTGCTCAAACTACAGCCTCTACTCAAACTACAATCACTGCTCAAACTACAGCCTCTACTCAAACTACAATCACTGCTCAAACTACAGCCTCTACTCAAACTACAGGCTCTGCTTAAACTACAATCACTGCTCAAACTACAGCCTCTACTCAAACTACAATCACTGCTCAAACTACAGCCTCTACTCAAACTACAATCACTGCTCAAACTACAGCCTCTACTCAAACTACAATCACTGCTCAAACTACAGCCTCTACTCAAACTGCAATCACTGCTCAAACTACAGCCTCTACCCTACAGAAACTACACTCATGAGTGCAGTCATGGTGTCAGTCAGAGGCTGGGGGCCAGCCCACTCCTCTCACCTCTTTTCCCCTCTTCCCTGGGCGCCCTGTCGGCCCTCTGCTCCCCGAAAGCCCAGGCTCCCCCTTCGGACCCATTTCACCCTGAGAGGGGGGGAGATGAGAGAGAGACAAAGACAGAGAGGAGGAGGGATAAAGAGAGGGAGTGAAAGAGTGGCAGTTAAACAGCGGATGAGAGGAAAAGAGAGGAATTCCAGTCATGTGGAGAGGTGTATAATGCACACAGGTGTGAAGACAATTAAAGGTAATTCACCTTCTGTCCCAGCATTCCGGGGAGACCCATGGTACCCTAAAAAACAGGAGAGTGACACTGAGACCCTGAGGGACACCCCTCCCACTGGAGAACAGACAGCAGAAGCACACAGGGCTGTGGCTCCCCTCCCACTGGAGAACAGACAGCAGAAGCACACAGGGATGTGGCTCCCCTCCCACTGGAGAACAGACAGCAGAAGCACACAGGGCTGTGGCTCCTAAGGGCGAGGCCAGTTTGCACTGCCACTGTCTGACCACAAGAGGGAGGAGACCCACGGAATACATGATGAGCACTTCCTCATGTGGCAGGAAATGAGGTCACACAGAGCAGGGTAAAGAGGATGGGTGGGGTTTCTGGGGTGAGTCTGAGTGTTTGTGGCTCTGAGGTTTGGGGGTCCCAGGGCCTGAGGCCTGCACCCCACCTTATCCCCTCTCAGTCCAGCCTCGCCTCGTTCACCTCGCGACCCCTGATGGAAAAGGAAGAAAAGGCATCATTAGAGGAAACAGCAGGAAATTAAGCAGACGAGGATTGTGGGGAATGTAGTGTGAACAAGCATTACAAGCAGGAGAGTAGGGTGTAGGGTATTACAGCAGTAGAGGACTGTGGGAAATGTAGTGTGTCACTGCAGCAGAGGGATGGGAAACCTGCTCACCTTTTCTCCTTTGTGTCCAGGTAAACCCTGCAGTAAAAGAAAAAGGTTCATCACCAGAAATTCTGCTGGCCAAAAAGAAGAATGGATTCAAAATGTTATTCCCATTACATATTAAAATTCAAAATGTTATTCCCATCACATATTAAAACGACACTAGGGTGGGAGGGTAAGGCGGGGGCCAACGGGGGCTGGGGTGGGGTTATGCACCTTTGGGCCGATTGGTCCCCTTCCCCCTGGCAATCCCAGCATCCCCGGGTCTCCTTTCTCACCCTGCAACACAACCAGCGCCAGCAGGATGTTATGCTCTGGTTCAGTAATGAGGGCATGAAGATACAGCAGATGTGGCTGTAAGTACAGGTCTGAATTTCATCCTAATAACTGCAGTAAATATAGGCAAGCCTCACTCACAGTGTAGGAGGTGTAATGATATCACATTTAATAAAGTTGTGTAGTGTAATGTAGGCTGTAGTGTATGCAATAATGTCATGTGATGTATTTGACCATGTGAGGGGGTGTGATAAGGACTTATGCACTTTGGGCCCATTTGGTCCTGGCCAGCCAGCTGGTCCCTGTCGCCCTGGGAGACCAGGAGGGCCCGTCCGACCCTACAGACATGAGACACATGGCAAACGGTCAGCAGCTTCCCAAATCTGGGAATCTGTACTGCCAAACATATAGAAAAACACAGAGACAGGCAGACACTCACATCTGAGCTATGCTGGGACTCAGTTGTGAATAAAGCTGAACTCAAAGCACACACTGCATGTGTGAGGGGGGAAACAGAGCGCTCACAGAGCCTCCTTATTGGCTGAGAAACCGGAGACCCCTTTCCAATCAGCCCACCTGCGGTGCAGGGTTTGTGCAGCGTATTGTGGGATAGGCTGGCTTGGGTTATTGGTATAGTGCATTGTGGGATAGGCTGGCTTGGGTTATTGGTATAGTGCATTGTGGGATAGGCTGGCTTGGGTTATTGGTATAGTGCATTGTGGGATAGGCTGGCTTGGGATAGGCTTGGGGATAGGCTTGGGTTTGGTATAGTGGTGGGATAGTGCATTGTGGGATAGGCTGGCTTGGGTTATTGGTATAGTGCATTGTGGGATAGGCTGGCTTGGGTTATTGGTATAGTGCATTGTGGGATAGGCTGGCTTGGGTTATTGGTATAGTGCATTGTGGGATAGGCTGGCTTGGGTTATTGGTATAGTGCATTGTGGGATAGGCTGGCTTGGGTTATTGGTATAGTGCATTGTGGGATAGGCTGGCTTGGGTTATTGGTGACTTTTATTAGGTTTTAAAGTTTCAGTTTAAAATACATTCATTTAAAAGTCATGATTCCAAATAAACAAATTGTTAGTACAAAATTAAACAATCAACCAGAGAAAAAAAACACATTCAAGGGGCTGTAAAGCCTCACAGGAAATCAATTGGAATTTACCAAATTCATCCAAATGAAAAATAACACTTTTAAAAGCAGAAAAAGCAGAAAAAAAGGAAAAAAGTCATGTGCTCGAGTTTTCGGTTTTTGGGTTATTGGTATAGTGCATTGTTTGACAGATTGGCCCAGCATTACTGGTGTACTGCACTGTAGGATATAGACACACGTGGCCACCTACCTTTGATCCAGGGCGGCCGATTTCTCCCTGGCAACACAGCAGAGAGGAACATTACTGCTCATCAACACAGACAAAGAAACAACTCCCAACCAATCACAGCTAAGTTTTTCACCAGATATATTGTATACTCTCTGCCAATCAGAACTTTTCTCCTTTTCTCACCTTTTCTCCCCTTGGTCCCTGTTCCCCTGCAACTCCAGGAGGACCCTAAAAATGAAACCGCACAATTTCAATGTCTGTGTGAGTGTGTATGTGCGTGTGTGTGTTTGTGTGTGCATGTGCAAGTATGTGTGTGTATGAGTGTGTGCGTGTGTGAGTGTATGTGCCTACATGTGTTTTTTGTGCGAGTATGTGTACAAGTGTGAGTGTGTGTGAGTGTATGTGTGTGTGCATGTGTTTGTTTGTGTGAGTATGTGTACGTGTGTGTGTGTGGGCGGGAATGTGTGTGTGAGTGTATGAGCGTGTGTGTGTTTGTGTGTGTATGTGCATGTGCGTGTATGTGTAAGTGTGTGTGAGTGTATGAGCACGTGTGTGTTTGTGTGTGTATGTGCATGTGCGTGTGAGTGTGAGTGTATGAGCGTGTGTATGTTTGTGTGTGTGTGTGTGTGTGTATGTGTGAGTGTGTGTGAATGTATGACCGTGTGTGTGTTTGTGTGTGTATGTGCATGTGCGTGTGAGTGTGAGTGTGAGTGTATGAGCGTGTGTATGTTTGTGTGTGTGTGTGTGTGTATGTGCATGTGCGTGTATGTGTGAGTGTGTGTGAATGTATGACCGTGTGTGTGTTTGTGTGTGTATGTGCATGTGCGTGTGAGTGTGAGTGTATGAGCGTGTGTATGTTTGTGCATGTGCGTGTATGTGTGAGTGTGTGTGAATGTATGACCGTGTGTGTGTTTGTGTGTGTATGTGCATGTGTGTGTTTTTGTAGGCAGTCAGTAACTCACTACAGGTCCAGGAGGTCCAGCAGGGCCCGGGGGCCCAGGGGGAGCTGGAGGAGCAAGGGAACCGGGGGGGCCACAAGCCTCCACAAGGGAGTTCAGCCCCTTCTCTGTGCTCCCGCTAACTTTAGCCCTCAGCATCACAGTCAGCTCCTCCTCCTCCTGCTGCTGCTGCTGCTGCTGCTGGTAAAACACACAGGCAGCATGGGATTCTACCATAACCCAACCCTGTTCCAGCAGCCCCAAACCCTACCCCCTGATGCACAGTATGCTAACTTCTTAGCCAATGCAAGTCACAATATTCTAACCTTTAAGCCAATACTAAGTCACAATATGTTATCCTCTAAGCCAATGCTAAGTCACAATATGTTATCCTCTAAGCCAATGCTAAGTCAAAATATGTTTTCCTCTAAGCCAATACTAAGTCACGATATGTTATCCTCTAAGCCAATACTAAGTCACGATATGTTATCCTCTAAGCCAATACTAAGTCACGATATGTTATCCTCTAAGCCAATACTAAGTCACGATATGTTATCCTCTAAGCCAATACTAAGTCACAATATGTTATCCTCTAAGCCAATACTAAGTCACAATATGTTTTCCTCTAAGCCAATACTAAGTCACAATATGTTATCCTCTAAGCCAATACTAAGTCACAATAAGTTTTCCTCTAAGCCAATACTAAGTCACAATATGTTATCCTCTAAGCCAATACTAAGTCACAATAAGTTTTCCTCTAAGCCAATACTAAGTCACAATATGTTTTCCTCTAAGCCAATACTAAGTCACAATATGTTATCCTCTAAGCCAATACTAAGTCACAATATGTTTTCCCTCAAGCCAATACTAAGTCACAATATGTTATCCTCTAAGCCAATAGTAAGTCACAATAAGTTTTCCTCTAAGCCAATACTAAGTCACGATATGTTATCCTCTAAGCCAATACTAAGTCACAATATGTTTTCCTCTAAGCCAATACTAAGTCACAATATGTTATCCTCTAAGCCAATACTAAGTCACGATATGTTATCCTCTAAGCCAATACTAAGTCACAATATGTTATCCTCTAAGCCAATACTAAGTCACAATATGTTTTCCTCTAAGCCAATACTAAGTCACAATATGTTATCCTCTAAGCCAATACTAAGTCACAATATGTTTTCCTCTAAGCCAATACTAAGTCACAATATGTTATCCTCTAAGCCAATACTAAGTCACAATAAGTTTTCCTCTAAGCCAATACTAAGTCACAATATGTTATCCTCTAAGCCAATACTAAGTCACAATATGTTATCCTCTAAGCCAATACTAAGTCACAATAAGTTTTCCTCTAAGCCAATACTAAGTCACAATATGTTATCCTCTAAGCCAATACTAAGTCACAATAAGTTTTCCTCTAAGCCAATACTAAGTCACAATAAGTTTTCCTCTAAGCCAATACTAAGTAACAATAAGTTTTCCTCTAAGCCAATACTAAGTCACAATATGTTTATCCTCTAAGTCACAATATGTTTTCCTAAGCCAATACTAAGTCACAATATGTTATCCTCTAAGCCAATACTAAGTCACAATAAGTTTTCCTCTAAGCCAATACTAAGTCACAATAAGTTTTCCTCTAAGCCAATACTAAGTCACAATATGTTATCCTCTAAGCCAATACTAAGTCACAATATGTTATCCTCTAAGCCAATACTAAGTCACAATATGTTATCCTCTAAGCCAATACTAAGTCACAATATGTTTTCCTCTAAGCCAATACTAAGTCACAATATGTTATCCTCTAAGCCAATACTAAGTCACAATAAGTTTTCCTCTAAGCTAATGCCTAATCACAACCCTAATACTAATACTAAGATGCAGCCAGGACTCTAACCTAAACCTCCTTTATTTACTGCAGTCACTGATTCCACTGATCCTGGATCAGCTGGAAATTTTCTGAGCTCATATGTACTGCAGTCACTAACTCTACTGATCATGGACCAGTCAGTGTATAAGTGATACTTCACCCAAATCAAAGAATATGTAATGTTTTAGTTTCAATACAATGTACTGCACATCTGAATAGTTGAGTTTGTTGTCAACACACAGCAAATACACCAACAGCTAGCATCTTCAGCGCCATTCAAAAGCAATGGGAGTCTGAGGCCCTGCAGGCAGAGACAGCGTTAGAGACAGTGTGCTAAAATCACCTCAGAGTAACTGCTGATGGCATCTCTCCCCCATGGGGTCATTATCAATCTGACCATGTTTAGATTACTGAAAGATACTTTGGCAGAATCTCAGAAAAGTGCTCTCTAGGTATGCTCCTGTCAAGTAACTACCACATGTCTATTCTTGTGTACTTTGTGAAAAACTGTACCTGTAAAAATGCATTTATCTTTGATGCTCAGCTAAAAAATGAACCAAATTGTTGACAGACTGTTAAAACTGTAGAAATATTTGTGCTTCATAAAAATCAGTGACTTAATTTCTCAGTGGAATTTTTTCTCATTTTGAGTGACTTACAGAGAAGACAATTTTGGCAAGCAGTTTCTAGGATGCTACCTGCATTGGCACATGGACTTACACCTCTAGGCTTTCACACATGGATGCTAACTATTGTAACTATTGTGTGATTCACTGTTTGACTAGAGAAAATTAGCTGACAGGTATTCTTTGGATGTGTTGTACATTGTGTTGGAAGGAAAAAATACCTACATCAACTTTTGGTGAACTATTGATTTAAAACAGGGCAAATGATGTAATTGCATAATCACCAAGCACACTGATTGGATGCCAGGCAGTCACTCACATGGCTCAGCCCCTCCCACAGCAGAGGAGGGGGAGGGAACAGTGGGGGAGGGGGTGGAGACAGGAGACAGCATGGGTGAAAAGGCTTCTTGTGTGAGACAGATTGAAGAGCTACAGAAAGAGAGAGAAACCACACATTACACACACACATACTCACATACTATACATTACACACATATAGCATGGGGGTTATGTAAAGCATCAGATTTTTATTAGGATAGATAGCACTTCCCACTAAGAGACAGGAAAAACCACATAGAGTCCACACAGACTCAACAAGCACACTCACACACTTGCTACTCCATGTGCTCTCTCTCACACACACACACACACACACACACACACACACACACACACACACACACACACACACACACACACACACACACACACACACACACACACACACACACATATATAAACATATTCACACCACTCGTATATGGACGCTTGCACATTCGCACTGGTCTTTAAACACAAACACACGGACACTGCATGTATATTTCACATGCAAATACAGATGTGCACGTATGCATTATGCCTGCATTGCATACATGCACGCTTGCTCTGCCTTACCTGCAGGGAAAGTAAGCGTGTCCATGAGTGGGGAGTGTGCCAGCGCACAACAGAGGAAAAGCTGGAGATGCAATCCGAGCGCGAGCGTAAACAGAGCCATCCTGGCGCGCTCCACTCTGCTCGCGCCGGGTTCTTCTGTTTCCGTCTGTCTCTCCTCTCTCACCCCCTCTCTCTCCTTCCTCCCGGCGTATCTGAGCCTTTAGGAAAGCAGAATGCGTTCCTGGAATCTTTCCTCCGCACCAGACAGGGCTATAATTACCAGGGTCAGGGCGTCAGCTGCCCCGTGTGCCAATATTAGCCTCCCTTACTACTGCGTTTCGCTTTTGTTTCTCCCACCCTGTCGTGAAAGGGGAGAGGAAAACAACAGGGTCATTGATTGATTGGTTGCTGTATAGATTGTGGTGGCAAATTGCAGAATTTTGCACATAAACTGCACTACTGTTTTCATGCCTTTACACATTTTAGGTATGGTTTTTAAATTAAAATTTCATATAAACATGTCGTATTATATATCTTATATAGTGACACGTGCGGTGTTATATATTAGTGGTTCTATATCACACTGGAGCAATAAAAAAAACGGCGTTGACTTTAGCTGGACACCGGCACGTGCCTTCCCCGTTCACCGGTTCCCTACGCGCTAATTAAGGCACTCGCCTCTGTAATACTGCCACCAGCCCAATGCCTTTCCACTCACTAGATACATACATGTGTAGCTATGTGGCAAATGCGGATGGATTTTACAACTACGTCTGTGTAGCCATTATTGTCAGACCGAGCTATTATTGCTTTCGAAATTACCAGTATGTGCGGGTGTAAGCAGTCACACATCAGACATTGACATGTTTGCTTTTGAGCAGGATACTTCGTGGTTTATTGGTGTGCGGGATAGCCCTCTTACCTCAGTATTGGGAGAAGCCGAGACTCAGTTCCATTTGGTAGAGCCAGGAACATAGGATCTTTCCCAAGCACTGCACGATAAATAAAACCCCCCGACCACACTTTGGGTACCCCACTTCACTCCACCGCCTGCGACGCCAGTTTTACTCAGTGTTTCCCCGCGTCTCGCCTTTACCTCTTCGAGTTAATGACACCAGAATTAGAGGCGACCTCTTCCGCTTGGGTTTCTGAGCTAAGCACTGTCTAAAGCGGGATACGGTGCAATCAAAACGCCAGCAGTACTTCTGTTCTAATGAAAGAGTTCATCTTTTTAAAACTCACAGATGTTATTGAATAAACATGACATCCCAATTAAAGCAGAACATGATATTTGGGCTTTAAATAAAGCTAAAGGATGAATTAACAACAATGCATCATGACACAATATCTTATGCAAAAGAAATTCAATGTCATGAATTTCGACTTGCATGTCAATTCTATATCATGAAGCAGCAAGTCAAGAAAAGTTAATTCGCACACAGAACTAGTGTGCGAAAATAAAGAGAAAGCAGTAGAAAATAAAGAAAGCAGTAATTACATGGCTGCAAATCACTGTCTTATTCAAAGGAAAGTTAAGTTTAGAAGTGACTGTTTGCCCTGATAAATGCTTGCTTTGTTTCAGATCATGTTTTGAGTTACCAGTGAGTTTGCAATCTAACCTAATCATTAAATATTAGTTAATTTCATATCAAAATATTAAACACTTTTACATCCTTAATACCAGGTTGATAGCTTAAATATACAAACGTATTAGACTACAAAACAAAATTACATATTTTTACCCCCACAGGGACGCATTTTGCTCTTCTATGCCCGCCTTGAAAATTTTGTCCGGTGGAATGAGAAAGGGCGCCCTCTGCTGGTACACTGCGAGAAGGCATTTATATGTGGCCCTCCCTTCTAAAACAAAATATAAACAGCATTTTCTTATGTATTTTAAACAGTTTGTCAGATATTTACTACATGACATTGATATATGTTTATGGCATTATGGAAGGCATGTCATGTAGACTTGCTTGACGCACAGGGTAATATTTTCATAGGAGCTTAAAATAGCCATTTATTCCTCTTGACACTGTGACTGAGGTTGTTTTTAGTGTGTGCACTGGACCAAATGGACCCAAAGCTGGGCCGGACCCTCCACAACCTCACACATATCGGCAGAACCCCGGACTCCCGTTGCATCTAGGCTACCCACTGTCACCTCGCAACACCCTAATACTCACACATAGCAGTGGCGAACAGTGGACGGAGAGCACGACTGCTCTTCACAGTGTGCTCATGTTTTTCAGACCTCGTCAGCCAGTCATCTTGACCGGATCGCAAAAACACGGCCGAAGTTTACAATGGGTGCATGGGACACTGGATACTAACCCACAGCGCAGACTGAGACAGAAGTGATGACCACCTTCTATAAAAGGCAGCTCTCTGACAAATCCTCCTCAAACTGCGTAGCATTTCTCATGTGTCCTTTTGTCATGTTTTACTTATGCTAATCAATGCAGCGCAAGCACTGAATTTTCCCTCTTATCAACAGAACCCTGACGGCCGACTAAGGCAATATTCGCCAGAACTACTCAGTGATCCCATCAGCCTAAGCACAACAATGCAAGCATGAAAACCAGACTGACCCACTGTCATGGGCATGCGCGAGTTTGCACCAATCAGTTCTGACTTCAGCAGCTCACTGTCGGACCTGTTTCCTCCCAGAAATTCGCATCAATCGTTTGTAGCTCCGACAAGGCGGTGAGTGTGACATTTTCTCTCGTTCTTTGGTTTACCAATCTAAACCGGAAAGGGTCGAGGTCTAGCTAATGTAGCCTGCGATGTCACACTCTGACGGTGAACGATGTTACTTTATTTCTATCAACTGCCTTCTGCTGACTTGATTGGTAGCAAGCTGGCTAGTTGTTGTAGTAACTTAAAGATAACTTGACGGGTTTGTTATGGGCGTCATGGTTCATGTCAGATTACATAAATGTGGGGTGTATAACAATTCTGTAATCAACTAATGTCAAATAAATGCAGTTGAAAGTATTGCCAGTTTCAAATATAGCTAATGTCAATTTAGTAACACTTGTTAATTCATCGCGCAGCCACTGGAGAAGATCGTGTCAGCCCAGGTAGCTTGCGACCTCTCTGCCCAGCGGAGACGGTGTCCGTTCCGCAGAGAGAACATTGCGCAGGTAAGCGGTGCGTTCGTGAGACACTGTGGTATTCACTCTCGCCCTTGCTCAGTCACACTGTTATCAGCCTACGATCAGCAGCACAGTCAGACCCAGCAAACTAAGTTTGGTTGGGTGACTATGTAATCGATCGCTTTAACTCATCGGTTACAAAACTACAGTGACAGGGAGCGACGATACTCGGAGGTGTTCATTTAGCTGCTCAGAGTACTGCGAACTGATCTATGATCAGTTTGGGCTTTTAGTTAATAATTGTTAAGTCTATTTTATGACCAGCAGAAACCTGATCCAAGATCAACACTCTCTGAGACGGGCCCTGACTTGACCCTTGGATCCAGTTTCTCTGACTGTGGCAAATATTAAACCCTGTAGAAGTGTGTTTGGGTGATTGAGCTTCCTGCTACAGTCAGCAGATCTGAGTCAGTCAGTCTCTCCCCTGGTCTAGACTGAGACACTCGTTTGCTCTGCACTCTTGGGTATTTACCCTGGATAGACTGCATTTGCTTGGGAAAATTAAACCAGTCCACTGCGTTAAGACCCTCTCAGCACAAGCTGGCATTTTTCAGCTACGCACTATGCTTTTAAAAAAGCACTTTAAAATATCTTGCACAAAGATCCAAATCCAAGAATTTCGGGAGAGTATGCGCATTTTGGCTGTATGTGTCTTGAGAACAGGTCTTCCATGTGTTGCAGGGGGGAGTGAGTCGGCGCTCGGCTGACCTGGGATCAGTGGCCTGGGGCCCATGGCAGCTGTGTGTGTCCTCGGCATGGCGGTGGTCCTGGTGCTGTTCCCATTGGGTGGGGCCAGTGAGGCAGGCAGGTCCTATGTAGCCGCAGTTTACGAGCACCGCGTGGTCCTGAACCCCCAGCCCAAAGTGCAACTGAGCCGGGCCCAGGCCCTGGAGCACATGCGACAGAACCTGGACGTGTTCGAGCAGCAGGCTGCAGCAGCTGCCAAGCGGGTCTGAGCAACATGCACCACACCTCTCAGAGCAAAACCCACACCCTCAGTGTGTGGGTGCTACACCCCTCAGAGCAAAACCCACACCCTCAGTGTGTCAAACCTACACCCCTCACAGACAGCATTTCACACCTGTACTCTGTACGTCCCACTATAAAAACACACATCGTTCACGTGAGCCATGCTGTACCTCACCTGATAACTCTGTATTTCCTGTGTTCAGGGGGCTCAGATAATCGTGTTTCCGGAAGACGCCATTCATGGCTTTAACTTCAGCAGGGAGTCCATTGCTGGTTACCTGGAGACCGTGCCAGACCCCACCTCTGTGAGCTGGAGCCCCTGTTCTGACCCAACACGCTTCCCCAACACTGAGGTACTGTGGTGCAGGAAGTGAGGTAATGTGTGTGAGACAGGAAATGAGGTAATGTGTGCCAGGGAGGAAGTGAGGTAACGTGTGTGGGACAGGAAATGGGGTAACATGTTGGTAAGGAAGTGAAGTAATGTGTGGAAAAGGAAGTAAGGTGACAGGCATCGAGCAGCTTTGCTCCAGTTGGTTGTGTTCGGCAGGTCCTGCATCGTCTGAGTTGCATGGCTAAGACTAACTCGCTGTACCTGGTGGCCAACATGCCGAGCCGAGAGGACTGCACCTCCCACAGCCACACCCACTGTCCCCCGGACGGCCGCTACCAGTTCAACACGGACGTGGTGTTCAGCGCCGACGGCACACTGGTGGCGCGCTACCGCAAGCAGAACTTGTACTTTGAGGCAGCGTTTGACGTGCCGCCCCTACCCCAGCTGGTGACCTTTGACACACCCTTTGCTGGCCGTTTCGGCGTGCTCACCTGCTTTGACCTGCTGTTCGCTGAGCCGGCGGTGGGGCTGGTGGAGCGGGCTGGGGTTCGGCAGCTGGTGTACCCCACAGCCTGGATGAACCAGCTCCCCCTGCTGGCTGCCGTGCAGTGGCAGCGCTCCTTTGCCTACGCGGCGGGCGTGGCCCTGCTGGCCGCTAACGTGCGCTCGGCCGCACTCGGCATGACGGGCAGTGGCATCTTCAGCCCCTGGGAGGCGCTGTACCACCACACTGCTGACCACAGCGAGGATGGCACACTGCTGGTGCACAGACTCCCTGCGCTCGACCCCCTCAGACCCGACCTCCAACCCCCCAAACTCCCCCCGCCCTTCAGCGGCCAGCCAGAACCACAGTTCTGCCTGCGGGAGGGAGGGGGATGCCAGCAGGGTCCTGCCCCCCCCGAGCCCCTCCCTAATGCCCCCAGCCCCTCCCTAATGCCCCCCACGAGCCCCTCCCTAATGCCCCCACGAGGCCCCTCCTAATGCCTCCAGCACTTTCTCGGCGGACATGATGTATGATCATTTCACCATGGCGACGCTGGAAGGCGGGGAAGGAGAGATGACTGTGTGTGACCATGCTCTCTGCTGCCACCTGCAGTTCCGGCGGGATCGCGCAGGGCCGGAGGAGCTGTATGCGCTAGCGGCTTTTGATGGCCTGCATGTGGTCCATGGGACGTATTACCTGCAGGTGTGTGCGCTGGTCCGGTGTGCCGGCCACGCCCCCGACAGCTGCGGGCAGGAGACTGAGCATGCTCAGACGCTGCTGGACTTCCGGCTGGCGGGAAACTTCAGCGTGCACCATGTGTTCCCAGGCTTGTTGGGCAGCGCGATGCAATTGGACAGGCCCGACCACAGTGGCTGGGAGGGGCGGAGCTTCTACATGAGCCGCCATGGCATGGGGCGGGGCCTGGTGACCGCCGTGCTGTATGGCCGTGCATACAACCGTGACCACACCTGACTGCAAACGTCATCATGACTGCACCTGTGTGCCAACGAAGCCATGTGAATGGCTCCCCTCACACAGTCCTTTTCTCTGATGAAAAGCAGCAGGAAATCCAACCCATCTCCTCACAGCCTGCTCCCATCGACCTGCTCCCTCAGAGCTACTCCCTCAGACCTGCTCCCCCACAGCCTGCTCCCATCGACCTGCTCCCTCAGAGCTACTCCCTCAGACCTGCTCCCCCACAGCCTGCTCCCATCGACCTGCTCCCTCAGAGCTACTCCCTCAGACCTGCTCCCCCACAGCCTGCTCCCATCGAGACCTGCTCCCCCACAGCCTGCTCCCATCGACCTGCTCCCTCAGAGCTACTCCCTCAGACCTGCTCCCCCACAGCCTGCTCCCATCGACCTGCTCCCCCACAGCCTGCTCCCATCGACCTGCTCCCTCAGAGCTACTCCCTCAGACCTGCTCCCCACAGCCTGCTCCCATCGACCTGCTCCCCCACAGCCTGCTCCCATCGACCTGCTCCCCCACAGCCTGCTCCCCCACAGCCTGCTCCCATCGACCTGCTCCCTCACAGCCTGCTCCCCACAGCCTGCTCCCCATCAGCCTGCTCCCTTAGACCTGCTCCCTCACAGCTGCAGGAAGCTGCTCACGCTTTTGATAGAAAATTCTGTCTCAGGAGAAATCTCAACAATTAAACTAAATGTGAAAATTTCAGTTAGAGTTTTTTTTTGACATTTTTGGCTGAGCCGCTGTGGAAGTGTGTATGTTTGCTTGACAGGTGTATTTATATGAGTGTGTGTGTGCTGGAGAGGTGTGGCTATATGAGTGTGTGTGTGTGTGTGTGTGTGTGTGTGTGTGTGTGTGTGTGTGTGTGTGCGTGCGTGTGTGTGTGCTGGAGAGATGTGGCTATATGAGTGTGTGTGTGTGTGTGTGTGTGTGTGCTGGAGAGATGAGTGCATGTCTCCCTATAGGGACACATGCTACAGGCAGACTACATTGTGTGATTCATTAATGGTACTAATATTCAACAGTTACTTAAGACAAACACAACAGTAAAGTTACAGTTTTATTAGTGTCATACTGATTTAAGTTCAAATGAACAATTTATTAGCATAATGCAAACACATTCTAAACCTCATTTTCAGAGTCCTTTTTCTCAGTCAATGAAAAACCTCATGGCAATCAGATCTGTTTTCCTGTTTAATGAAGAATATGAAAAATGGAGCTGACTGGGCATTGAGGCACACTGTTACTGTGGTTACACCGATATGCAGAATTCATACAGTCATATTTACACAGGAGCCCCACCCATTCACCAATGAGCTGCAACCCCACAGGGGGGTTTCTCCTTGCATTCTGATTGGCTACTGACAGCTCCTAAACCATAGATTTGAACGAAGCACCCATTTCATTGGATGTAGAAGGGTCTTTATCGATTTCACACACACTCTATTCTGACTGGACCAGTCTCACATATGGCATCCTCTGACTGGTCTGATTGCCCAATGTGACATGAATGGGCCAATAGCAGACCAGTATAAATTGTGCTAGATAAGAAGCTCACCACAGGATTGTCCAGTTTTGATAAAAAAAAAAAAAAACAACTCTAAAGTGCAATTTTAAATAATAATTTAAAAAAAATAACCAGACACCATGAAGCTTCAGACTGACTTGTACAATAACTGCTTCTGTTAAGATGTTACATGATAAGTAATATTTGTAAAGATAATATATGATAACACATTTTGTAAAGACAGACTGATTTACAGCTGGAGCAGAATCTTGCTAGTCAGTCACTCTTAGAGCCTAAGAGCTGAACGTGGTTTCTGTGATGCAGCAGCGACAGATAGGTAGATATACACACCTGGGCGCATGATTCCCAGGGGGGCGGGGCTTCAGCCAGTAGGGTTTCCCATCCCATAGCTCTACGGTGCCCCCACTGGTCAGTCAGACCCCTGCAGAGTAACTGCGCAGCTCAACTGGGGGGGATGTAGAGTGACTGCGCAGCTCAACTGGGGGGCGTGGAGTGACTGCGCAGCTCAGCTGCAGGTGTTTCACAGGAGAGTGCATGCTTGTTTGCGACGATGCTGCAGGTATAGACCTGGCTTTTGTGCACCGTGAGCTGGGAATAAAAAGCTTTTAAAAACATAAAAATATAATTTCACTAAATCCTCTCACAGGTCATCAATCATACACACGCACATACACACACACAAAAAACAAACACATACACACACACACTTGCTCACACACACACACACACACACACACACACACACACACACACTTGCTCACCCACACACACGTCACTCCGCTGCAGGAGTGCTCAGGGCCCACACACACACTGGGATATCAGATTCATAAAACAGCAGCCGGACTGGCGCAACGAACACCGAAGCGTGTTCATGAAAAAACGCATGTCAGGAAAGGGCATGTGTGGCCGTACATTAGTCACAGCCCTACGGACATCATCATGAGCAATGCATCGATAAAATGAAAAGTTACGCTGATGTCTCTCAGTGTCTGTGTTACCGTAAGAACGGTCTCCCCTTGCTGTGGTTTCACACAGAAAGTAAAACAAACCACACACCACTATGACAGTGTATGTAACTGGATATCTGTGTGTGTGTGTGTGTGTGTGTGTGTGTGAGCCCTCAGTCTTGCTCAGTGCTGAAAGCCGGACCTCTAAAACAAGTCCCAGAATGAAGTCATAACAGCGGAATGTAAGTACAATCTCTGCATCATGTTTCCAAAGGTTTTAACACGATGACTCTGCTACACATGCAGGAACACACACTGCACACACTGCCGTTCGGTGTGCAGAGAGCATGATGGATTCTGGGCCTGTTAGTGTATGACCTGGGGGGGGGGGGTGGGGGAGTGTCATATCAGCCTCATTAAGGCTGATCATCAGCGGAACATAACTGTGCAAACCTCATTATCAGATCACATAAATGAATCACTCTGATTAAAGTAAGAGCAGAATTTGGCATGGAATTCAAAAACAGACATGACCCCCCTCCCAAAATAAAATCCCTCTCATTATGGTTCACTCCAAACACACCCAATGACATGAAGTCATCTCTCTCATGTTCAGGAGTGATACCACAGCTTAAAATGAAATGGAAAACCCACACACCCCAAACAGGGATCAGCTCCTGGTTGCCATAGAGATCCACAGTCCAATGAAAAAGGGAGGTGCCCCTGCAGCTCCTCAGTGTGTCTCGAGAAGGCCACGATCAGCTGAGTGTGTGTGTGTGTACTCTGTGTTAGTGCATGTGTGAGTGTGTGTATGTGTGCATTCGTGTTCATTTGCTGTGGGTTACTTTAGTGAAGATATATCTGAATGATGCAGCTGATCTGTACCCTCTACAGCCTCCAGGGGGCTCCAAACTGCAACAGGCAGAGTCAGGAGGGGTGGGGCCTGTCCACACAGGGGCAGGGCTAGGGTGTTGCCTATCCCAGTGGGGTGGGGTTAGGGGCATGGTCTGTCCCAGCAGAGCGGCGTGGCTGTGGGCGTGGCCGGAGTGTGTCACCTCTTGTGGGCGTACCTGGGCGTGTGTGGGGAGCGGCAGGCGGGGACGAGGCGGGGGGAGCGTGAGTGCAGGCGGGTGAAAAGCTGGGGCATCTGGCACTGCGGGAACATGGTCTCCAGCAGCCCCTCCAGCAGCACGTACACCAGCCTGCGGTTCAGCTGCTGGTGCTGGAACATCTCAAACACCCGCAGGGTCCCCCTCCGCGTCGTCTCCGCCCCGATGATGTGCTTCAGCTCGTCTGCAGGAGGGGGAGAGAGAGACTGTGAGCCAACTGCACACACACGCACTCACACAGAGTACACTCATACACACTCACACACACACGCACTCACACAGAGTACACTCATACACACTCACACACACACGCGCACACACACGCACTCACACAGAGTACATTCATACACACACACACACTCGCACTCACACAGAGTACACTCATACACACTCACACACACACACGCACTCACACAGAGTACACTCATACACACTCACACACACACGCACTCACACAGAGTACACTCATACACACACACACACACGCACTCACACAGAGTACACTCATACACACTCACACACACACACGCACTCACACAGAGTACACTCATACACACTCACACACACACACACACACACACGCACTCACACAGAGTACATTCATACACACACACACACACACACTCACACAGAGTACATTCATACACACACACACACACACGCACTCACACAGAGTACACTCATACACACTCACACACACACGCACTCACACAGAGTACACTCATACACACACACACACGCACTCACACAGAGTACACTCATACACACTCACACACATACACACACACATGCACTCACACAGAGTACACTCATACACACTCACGCGCGCACACACACACACACACACACACACACACATGCACTCACACAGAGTACACTCATACACACTCACACACACGCGCACACACACACATGCACTAACACAGAGTACACTCATATACACTCACACTCACACACACACACACACGCACGCACTCACACAGAGTACACTCAAACACACTCACACACACGCGCGCACACACTAACAGAGTACACTCACACCCACACATGCACTAACAGAGAGTGCACTCATACACACTCACACACACACACACACACACACACACACACTAACACAGAGTACACTCACACACATGCACGCACAGAGTACACTCATACACACTCGCACACACATGCACACACACACACGCACTAACGCAGAGTACACTCAAACACACACTCAAACATGCACTAACACAGAGTACACTCAAACACACACTCACACACACATGCACTAACACAGAGTACACTCAAACACACACTCACATACACTAACACAGAGTACACTCATACACACACACGCACTAACACAGACTACACTCACACACACACACATTAACACAGAGTACACACACTCATGTGCATACACTCACACGTGCACACACACACACGCACGCACGCACGCACTCTCACTCACTCCACACACTGCGTGTACACATTACACTGTACACACACCTACTACACACACTGCGTGTATACATTACACACACACTATACATTGTACACACACCTACTAAACACACTGCGTATATACATTACACACACACTATACACACACTGCATATATACATATATTGATTCAGCTACATACACACACACACACACACACACACACACACTGGCATTATCCCCAGTAGGTAGGTCTTTGCTGCCAGTCTGGTTCTCATTCGGATGTTTTTGTCTCTGCGGGGCGGAGTCTCTGCCAGGATCCCATTTGGCCAGAAGGAATCCCTGCAGGTCAGCAGACAGGTGAGCACACACAGGTAAACACACTCAGCTAAGCACACACAGGTGACAGCATTAGTGCCTCACTCAGGTGAGAATGATTCACACACAGATAAAAGGGGTAGACACATACAGGTGTGAGGGTTAGCAGAAAGGGTAGATGTGTTACCTGAAGCGCTTGACGTAGTCTGCTACCTGCTCTGGAGCTGTCATGAAGTCCACATGATCCACGATTTTCCTGCAACAAACCAAGCATTTGATCCTATGTGTGAGTGTACCTGTGTCTGCATGCACAGGTGCATTTAGGGGTGACCAGGTAAGCCTACCTGTTGATGGTGTCTGTGCAAGTGTTTATAGTTGAGTATACCTGTTGAGGGGGTCTCCGTAGGTGTGTGCAGGTGAGTGTACCTGTTGATTGCATGTGCACAGGTGAGCGTACCTGTTGATGGCATGTGCACAGGTGAACGTACCTGTTGATGGCATGTGCACAGGTGAGCGTACCTGTTGATGGCATGTGCACAGGTGAGCGTACCTGTTGATGGTGTCCCCGTACGTGGCTCGGATGAGCTGCTGCAGCAGGTTCTTGATGTTGCGGCGCAGCCACTGGTTCCTTTCCTTGAGGTCAAACACTTCGTCCATCAGCAGCAACATCACCCGCAGAGGGATGTTATCATCCACCTAAAGGGTCAGGGGTCAGGGGGTCAGGGGTCACCCTCACACACAACACACCATCACCATACTGAACGGTCATTCTGCTGTGTGTGGGTGTGTACACACAGTATGTGTGTAGTTGTCACAGTATGCTTGAGTATGTGTGTGTGGTTGTGTGTATATACGCGCAGTGTTAGTGCTCACATTGTCGTCCAGCTGCGCAGATACACGGCAGTGCTCTGGGTCACTGTCTGGCTTTGGGATGAGAGGAGGCATCTGAGGGACACAACGTTTAAATAACGTTTAAACAACATCTAAACAGCACTATACTCTCGACTCCTGCACCAAATGGGGCTGCTTTCTCTACTCTGAAGTTCCTGTACAATTAATTCACCAGCTGACACAGTGGACATGACACACCAACACAGCCACACAAAGCTCTGGACTGGTCTCTGCCGGTTTGAGCTGGTTCTGCCACACGCAGCTCTGGTCTCTGCAGGTTTGAGCTGGTTCTGCCACACGCAGCTCTGGTTTCTGCAGGTTTGAGCTGGTTCTGCCACATGCAGCTCTGGACTGGTCTCTGCTGGTTTGAGCTGGTTCTGCCACATGCAGCTCTGGTCTCTGCAGGTTTGAGCTGGTTCTGGTTTGCTTTGTGGTGGTTTTCACATGTCTGGGCTGGTCTGAGCTGGTCTGGGCCTGTTTGGACTGGTTTACCTTAAATATGGACTGCTTAATGTCCTGGCCCAGCCTCTCGGACATGCGGCCCATGTTGTCCGACACTTTGGTCATCCCCTCGGCCAGACTGTCCGGCAGGGACTTTACTGCGTTAGACACATTCCGCATGGAGGAGCGAAGAGGATTCACAAATGTGTCCATCTGAGAGAGAGGGAAGGAGAAAGAAATGTTTTTGCTTTTAACATCCCGTTTTAATGAATAAGTTCCTCTACAGCCGCCAGATGAAAACAGCTCCCGCTCACCTTGCGCGCGAAGTCGCCTTTCCCTTTGCTGTAGGCCTTATTCTCCAGGAAATCGTTTACATACGGAGTGAGAGACGGACAGGAACGCACTGTCTCTGGGTTCAACAGCAGCTGCAGTGCAGACAGCACTCATATCAGAATCCAGAGTTTGAGTGCAGTGAGTGCACACTGTGCATAGTGCTAGTATAGTGAGAGTATAGTGGTCATGGGAGGCGAGCATAGTGAGAGTATAGTGGTCACAGGGGGTGAGTGTAGTGAGAGTATAGTGTTAGCACAGTGAGAGTATCGTGTCAACATAGTGAGAGCATAGTGTGCATGGGGTGAGTATAGTGGCAGTATAGTGAGAGCATAGTATGTCTAGTTAGAGTACAGTGACAGAATAGTGTTCACAAGGTGAGTATAGTGATTATAAGGGGAATATAGCGCAAGCACATCCTCACCTGTAGGTAGGTATTGAGGTCTTTCTTTCTCTTCTCCAAGAAGTCTCTGTCCATGTTGTTAAAAGTCTTCTTTCCTGGCAGCTTCAATATGGTGCCAAGGCCCTCAAACTGCAGGAGCAAGACAGCATAGAGCTTACACTCTCAGAGTCAAATAACCACAGAGTTCACACAGTCAGAGTGAAGCACGTAACCGTAAACATAACAACAGTAAGCTTACTGACATCCAACCTTAGCGCACACGGAGGCTCACCTGCTCAGTGATGCGCATGTGGAAGTCATGGAAGTCGCTATAGCGGCGGTAGGTCTTCCAAGAGTCCTCGCTACCGTCTGCATTCCTGCGGAACACGGTGATGGCGTACAGTGCGTATGTCTTCCCGTGGTCATTACACACACCTGCCATAGGGGGGCGCAAACAAGCATCAGCTACCAAGCACAGAGAGGAGGGCAGGGACAGACCCTCTGGGAGAGAGGGGAGAAGTGGGAGGAGAGGGACTGAGAAATACAGACAGAGAAGGAGAGAAAGACCAACAGAAAGAGATGAGAGAGAGAGAGAGATGCATGGAGAGATTGTAAGAAAGAAATGCCACAATGCATTAATTACAGAGATGCAGGAGAAGATAGGAGCACGGAGAGAAGGATGAACAGGAAGGATGGGAGCACGGAGAGAGGGATGAACAGGAAGGATGGGAGCATGGAGAGAGGGATGAACAGAGTGAAAATTAAAAGTAAAGATGGTGCAGTGATAGACAGTGGGGCCTTCTTTATCACTTTCAGCCTTTCAGTACTTTGGTTAACCCAAGACTGTGTGTGTGTGTGTGTGTGTGTGTGTGTGTGTGTGTGTGTGTGTGTGTGTGTGTGTGTGTGTGTCTGTGTGTGTGAGTGTGTGTGAGTGAGGTTGAGCCTGTGTGTATGTGTGTGTGTGAGGTTGAGCCTGTGTGTGTGTGTGTGCACATATACCTGTGTGTGTACATGTGGTAGTATGTGTGCCACACATGTGAGCCTGTGTGTGTGTGTGCTGTGTGTGTGTGTGCACATATACCTGTGTGTGTGTGTGCGTGTATACATATACCTGTGTGTGTGTGTGTACATGTGGTACATGTGGTGTGTGCGTGTGTGCGTGTATACCAGTGTATACGTGTGTGTGTGCACATATACCTGTGTGTGTACATGTGGTACATGTATGTGTGCGCACACATGTGAGCCTGTGTGTGTGTGTGCGTGTGTGCGTGTATACCAGTGTATACGTGTGTGTGTGCACATATACCTGTGTGTGTACATGTGGTACACATGTGAGCCTGTGTGTGTGTGTGCGTGTGTGCGTGTATACCAGTGTATACGTGTGTGTGTGCACATATACCTGTGTGTGTACATGTGGTACATGTATGTGTGCGCACACATGTGAGCCTTTGTGTGGTACATACCCGTATCTGATATGAAGGCATACAGCTGAAGAGAATCCTCAGAGCTGGCATTTGAGAGGTCATCTAGGGACTAGAGACACACACACACACACGCACACGCACACACACACACCCTTAGTGCCAAAGCTTTGATACTTTGATTATTGAATATTTCATACTCTCTCCCTCTCACCCCACCCCAGCAGAGCTTACCAGGTTGATGCTTCCTGTGGGAGAGCCGTTCCCATAGGATTCTGGGAAACAGAGGAGAAGGCAGGGTACATGAGACACAGCACAGCACTGGTGCTTCAATCACAGCACAAGGTAGTGTGTGTGTGGGGGGGTGAGGTGTGTGTGTGTGTGTGTGCGTGCGTGCGCGTGTGTGAGTGAGCGTGTGTGAGTGTATATGAGACCTGCGTCTCCATCCTCAGAGCCACGGTAGCTGGGCTCCTTCAGCATGTCGAGCTCTGCCAGCATCCGCACGTACAGCGCACTCTGCAGGAAGGACGGATAAAAGCGCTCATCCTTCAGCATCACGTCATACACCTACAACACAAAGAATAAACCTGTATCACACAGAGAATACACCTACAACACACAGAATACACCTGTATCACAGAGAGAATACACCTACAACACCAAGAATACACCTGTATCACAGAGAGAATACACCTACAACACACAGAATAAACCTGTATCACAGAGAGAATACACCTGCAACACACAGAATAAACCTGTATCACAGAGAGAATACACCTACAACACACAGAATACACCTGTATCACAGAGAGAATACACCTACAACACACAGAATACTCCTGTCTCACTGAGCGACCAGTGCAATATTGCACAGAGAGAATACTCCTGTATCGCAGAGAGAGAATACTCCTGTGTCGCAGAGAGAGAATACTCCTGTGTCGCAGAGAGAGAATACTCCTGTGTCCCACAGATAATACTCCTGTATCGCAGAGAGAGAATACTCCTGTGTCCCACAGATAATACTCCTGTGTCGCAGAGAGAGAATACTCCTGTGTCCCACAGATAATACTCCTGTATCGCAGAGAGAGAATACTCCTGTGTCACAGAGAGAGAATACTCCTGTATCGCAGAGAGAGAATACTCCTGTGTCCCACAGATAATACTCCTGTATCGCAGAGAGAGAATACTCTTGTGTCGCAGAGAGAGAATACTCCTGTGTCCCACAGATAATACTCCTGTATCACAGAGAGAGAATACTCCTGTATCGCACAGAGAATACTCCTGTATCGCACAGAGAATACTCCTGTGTCCCACAGAGAATACTCCTGTATCGCACAGAGAATACTCCTGTATCGCACAGAGAGAATACTCCTGTATCGCACAGAGAGAATACTCCTGTGTCCCACAGATAATACTCCTGTATCGCAGAGCGAGAATACTCCTGTATCGCACAGAGAGAATACTCCGGTGACACAGTGGTATAACTGACCTTCCTCTGTATGTCATCAAATATCTCAGGTGTGGGGTCCTCATTCTGCAGCTTCTGTGCTAGCTTCTCCAGCAGCACCTGGTCTACTTGCACCCGCGGCGACGCCTAGCAACACAGATCACCTGGGATCAGCTCAACATCAGCACACAACATCAAATCACACAAGTAAGCCTGTGGTCTAGTTGTGTGTGTGTATGTGTGTGTGTGTGGTACCTGGCCGTATAGATGTATGTGTGTGTGTGTGTGGTACCTGGCCATATAGAGGTGTGTGTGTGTGTGTGTGTGTGTGTGTATGGGGTAACTGGCTGCAACGGTGTGTGCGGTACCTTTGGGGACAGGTATTGTTCGTGCACGCCCAGCGCAGCGGCTCGGAGCAGGCCCTTGGTCTGGCTGCCCTGTTGGCGGCCATCTTGCTGCCAGCCCTGCAGGACCTGCAGCTGCTGCTGCGCGGTCACCCTGTACCCCTCAACCGTCAGCCAGAAGAACAGGTCCGCCTGCCCCCCCATCTGCTGCATGTGGTCTGGGGCAGAGGAAGTTTCATTTCATTAGGAAATTTCATGTCATTCAAGAACACGTTGTGTTAATCATGAACATTTACTTGTTATTACTATGTTACTATGTGTTTACTAATACGCTACATGTTATTACCCATGAAGAAGTGCAGAGCGATGTTGTGTACCAGGATGTGTTCCAGGGGGATAACACACAGCTTGCCAAAGTTAGCGGCAAGTTTCAGCGCATCCACTTCCTGCACAAAAACAATGTTTTCACATAACAATGTGTTTCATAACAGAAAATAATCAGAGACAGACAACATTAACATACACAGTTATGCACAGTGTTTTCCTCAACATTGTGAAAACATTCTCAGAAGTTGTAGACACTGCTGCAGGTGACACACTCAGCACACAGCCAGGCTTGACAGGAGCGTACCTTTCCGGAAAGCAGCCTCTGAATTCGGGTCTCACACACCTTCTTCACAAAGAGCAAGCTGTTTATCTGATTCTTTATCACACTGATGTCTAAGAAATACAGAGGAAAACGGCAGCATTTTACCAACACGGTGGACACAGCCAAGTGTAAATATATATGCACATATAGTCAGTACAGTGTGTATGTAGTAGACAGTACATCTATTGTGTGTTTGTGGGTGTTTTTACTGTGTATTGCGTATTTATATAGTGTGTACATTAGCACATGTATGTAGCATGTACATTAGTGCAGTAGCATATGTATGTAGCATGTACATTAGCAGAGTAGTGTGTGTACATTAGCGCAGTAGCATGTGTATATAGTGTGTACATTAGCGCAGTAGCGTGTGTTTGTATATAGTGTGTATGCTAGAGCAGTCGTGTGTGTACATTAGCACAGTAGCGTGTATATGTAGTGTGTACAGTAGCGCAGTAACATATACGCTACCATCCCCAGCAGTGTCAAGTGAGCGCAGGAACTGCAGCTCCTCCAGCACTTTGTCTCTGACAGCCTCCAGCTCGTCTGGCCGGTCCGTCAGCTTCAGGATGGTCATGAACGCCTCATAATTGCAGCTGGATTCCCTCAGCTGCAGGAAACAAACAGAGCTTGAGTTAACGCTCATGTAATGCTAACAAATATGCAAACACACAAACACACACGCACACACATTCACACACAAACTCACACAAACTCACACAAACACACAAACTCACACACACTCACACACACACACACACACACACACACACACACACACACACACACAAACACACAACACACACACACACACACACACACACACACACACACACAAGCACAAACTCACACACAAACACACACACAAACTTACACACACACACAAACACACACACACACACACACACAAGCACACACACAGCGGATGCTCTGCACTTGCCCCGGTTTAATCTGAAGATTAGAGGCACGCCAGAATAACCACTAACCATCCAGATGACCAGCTGGTTAATGTAGTCTGGATCGCTTAGCTGGCTAATCAGAGGCTGTAGAACTCCCCTGGCCAGCACCTCCTGTAGAGAAACACAGAGCAATGTGGGGGTGTCTTTGATTCACTAGCGCAGCGTAAACAGTGAGCTGGTCTCTCTCTGATACATTATCACAGCGTAAACAGTGAGCTGGTCTCTCTCTGATACACTATCACAGCGTAAACAGTGAGCTGGTCTCTCTCTGATACATTATCACAGCGTAAACAGTGAGCTGGTCTCTCTCTGATACATTATCACAGCGTAAACAGTGAGCTGGTCTCTCTCTGATACATTATCACAGCGTAAACAGTGAGCTGGTCTCTCTCTGATACATTATCACAGCGTAAACAGTGAGCTGGTCTCTCTCTGATACATTATCACAGCGTAAACAGTGAGCTGGTCTCTCTCTGATACATTATCACAGTGTAAACAGTGAGCTGATCTCTCTCTCTGATACATTATCACAGCGTAAACAGTGAGCTGGTCTCACTCTGTTTCAGGATCACAGTGAGAGCAGTGGGGAGGTCTCACTGTGATAAAGCAGTGGGTACAGAAGGGAGGTCTCACCCTGACAAAGTAGCGCATGTTCTTGTTGTGGAAGTCCCCTGGTGGCAGCAGCAGGTACAGCAGCACCTCACACAGGTCTCTGAGAAAACCTGAACACAACAAGCTGCTCGTTAGCATCAACCCAATAACTGCTCGCTGCACACAGCAAGCACTATGCAAACTGCTCACTAAACATGCTACGCAGAGTGCTTGCTAAAAACATTAAATGCTATGCTAATTAGACATGCCAAGCACATGATTTTCTTCATATGCTAATTAATATAGCTAACTGCATATGCTGATTACAGTGCTAACATTAATATCAATGTCAGCATAGAAGGGTGTTTGTGAGTGTGAACATTGAGCAAACGCACTTTCCTCCTCTCTGGCAGAAGTGCAGATCACGTCTCTGCAGATCCTCTTCTCTATCTCCACTTCAGCCTCAAAGAACGCGTCCAGCAGCTCATCAGGGTCGTCTCCTGCAAAAGCGACACAGTTCCAAGTCTCAGACACACTCACCCAGTTCAGTACATCAGTTAGCACAGCTATAGAAGAGAGAGTGGCCGCTGGCAGGTCCATAGCAACAATTACAAGTACTACGTTGTGTTGGAATGGTGCTGTAATAACATTGTTTTGGTGTTGTCACAGTGACATTACAGTGTTGTTCTTACGTTGTTTGGGGTCCTCCCTTTCGCTGAGTCGGTCCTGGGCCTTGCGGAACACACGCAGGTGAGTAGCGAAGTCGTCCACCAGTCGTGTGGTAAAGTACGGCTGCCAGTCCACCTCTTTGGACCTGCGGCCACACCGGAAACATCCACAAACACACCACATACCGTTTAACTCTCCTTCTGTTGCCCAAAATACAGAACAGGGGAGCTGAACTACACAGCACCTTCCTCCTCTCTCCCTCAGTCCCTCTCTTCCTCCTCTCTCCCTCTCTCCTTCCCTTCCTCCCGTTCCCTCCCTCTCCCTCCCCTCTCTGTAGAGTTCATTACCGTGTGGATAACTGCACCAGCGCGTTCTGCACAGTCTGCCTGATCTCCAGTAGGAAGCCATCATCGTTGCTCAGTGTGTAGTACCAGTACTGGATGTAGTCCCTCAGTGCAAACTGGATCACCTGCAGGAGGGACAGCCGCACAAAAACCCCCCTCACCCACACTGAACCACACTGAACCACACTATTAACCCTTCTGAAACACTCTGAACCAGATCCTGGGACCGCTATATTTTATAGTATAGCCTCAGTTTACGATTACACCATTTGACACCATGCTACACCCCACCAATGCCCATTACAACATGCTACACCACACTATACCATATGACACCATGCTACACCCCACCAATGCCCATTACAACATGCTACACCACACTATACCATATGACACCATGCTACACCCCACCAATGCCCATTACAACATGCTACACCACACTATACCATTTGACACCATGCTACACCCCACCAATGCCCATTACAACATGCTACACCACACTATACCATATGACACCATGCTACACCGTACACCATACTACATCCTTTCCCAGAATGGTGGGACTGTCCATGCTGTACACCCTGCTGTGTGCCTTTGGCAGCAGCTGGTTTGGGTTTTTATGCCTTTGTGTGGGATAGCACAGTGTCTTTGAGTTGTATTTTTACTATAGAGTTATTTTTCATGTGTAAGAGTGTGTTTTCAGTAAGAAGTAAGAGTTTCTTCCTTTCTAGGGTGCTTCACTGCGACCCAGAAGGTTGGTGGTTCAAGCCCCTGTGTAACCACTCATATTGTTTTGAGTCTCAAAGTTGGTCACTGCCTGCAGCAGTGTGAGAGCTGCTGTTTTTGGCCTGGTCTTGCTTGCAGAAGGGACTTTGACATCAAGCAGACTCACTTCTTCCTTTAAAGGAAAATAATATTAAAACTTAAGGATGAAGTTCGACCCTCCACCGTTGGTCCTACCTGCTGCAGCGGTTCATCAATGAAGCTGGACCCAGTCAGCCTCCTGTCAATCTTCACAGTCTTCGCCCCCAGCTTCAGCTCCTCCAGTGCCTAGGGGCACATACACACCTACTACACATACTGCGTGTATACATTACACACACACACACACACACACTGTATACACACCTACTACACACACTGCGTGTATACATTACACACACACACACACACACACACACAGTACACACACCTACTACACACACTGCGTGTATACATTACACACACACACACACACACAGTATACACACCTACTACACATACTGCGTGTATTCATTACACACACACACACACACACTGTATACACACCTACTACACACACTGCGTGTATACATTACACACACACTATACACACACTACATATATACATATATTGATTCAGCTACACACACACACACACACACACACACACACACACACACAGACACACAGACACACACACACACAGACAGACACACAGACACACACACACACACACACACACACACACACACACACACACAGACACACACACAGACACACACACACACACATATATATATATATAAATGTTCTCGTCCTATACTCAGATAAAACTGAAATGTTGGTTACTGGTCCAAAGTCCATCAGGAGCAGGCTCTCCATCATAACTCTGCACATTCATAGTGTCTCTGTGGCTTCATTGGAGTCACCAGGGACCTTGCGGTCTTTTTTGATCCTGAGGTATCCCTTGAATCATATCTAATAAACACCTCTAAAATTGCTTACTTCCATCTGAGGAACATGCAGATGCAGAGAAGTTAGCCCATGTTTTTGTTCCATCCAGCCTGGAATATTGCAATGCCCTCCTGCCAGGATGTGCAAATGCCTCCCTAAAGCGCCTCCAGCTGGTTCAAAGTTCAGCTGCCCGAATCTTAACAAAAACATAAAACATCACCCCAGTTCTAGCTTCTCTTCACTGGCTACCCATCAAATGTTTGATTTCAAAATACTACTTACTCAAAATACACATCAGTCTTTGAATGTGCTCGGCCCTCCCTACCTTAAGGACCTTCTCCACCCTTATATTCCCCAGCGATCACTTTGCTCCCAAAATGCAGGATTTGTCATTGTTCCTAGAGTGGGTAAAAGTGCCATAGGCAGCAGAGCCTTTTCATATTGAGCCCCTCTCCTATGGAACAACTTACCCACTGAACTTTGGGGAGCAGACTCTCTCTCTACCTTTAAGACTAAGCTCAAAACATACCTATACAGTAAACCCTTTAGTTGAGGGACACGGCCTGGTGTTGGCATGGATCATAGAGTGTCTGTTGGAACTGAGTGGTTATTGCGGTCACTACATCATGGAATAGAGACTCTGTGTTAAGCTGCTCTGCCATGCTGTGGTGTTGACTGCCTTAGAATCACCCTCATGACTGTGCTGACCCCATGCCCTACACCCTGCCCTGGGCCCCTGCCTGGAGCTGAAGCCCAAACACCGCAGCCCAGCCCTGGCTCAGCCATCTTCCTGTCCTGCCCGTCCCATCCTCCCTGTGCCATGATCTGGACCCTACTTACCATATTTACTGTTATACTGCAAATCTGGTTATTCTACCTAAACTGTTATTATCACTGGTATTGTACTTGTTGTTCCGGTTATCATTCTAATTATTGTTTGAATCAGTAGGAGTTATGTCAGCCATCTCCACTCTCCTGTCTACCTGTTGTACACCCTGCACCAGCCAGAAGCAGATGGCCTCCCCCTCTGAGCCAGGTTCTGCTCAAGGTTTCTTCCTGTTTGTCAGGGAGTTTTTCCTTGCCCCTGTTGCCTTGGCTTGCTCCAGTTTCAGGCCAGGGATCAATTGTAAAGTGGCTTTGTGACAACTCGTTTTAGAAGTGCTACACACAGAAAATTGAATTGAAATTTAATTGCCACACACACTGCATATACAATACACACAGTATGCCATCACAGTGTGTATACACTACACACACTATACAATATACAAACACCAGTTACACACATTGAATATATACACTACACACATCTGCTACACACTCACTGTGTAAATACACTACATAAACACTGTTTATATACATATTACACTCACCATACACACGATACACACACCATACACTACACACACAATATACTCCTACTGTACACACACACACACACCCACCTGCACAGACACACACACTCACACACACACCCACCTGCACAGACACTCACACAGACACACTTTTTACCTTGAGGATTCCAGTCTGTGTCGTTGGGAGAAATGACTGCTCACATCTCTCCAGGTGCTTCTCTGAGCTGGTCTTTCCAAATAAAAGCATGACTGCGCAGCCCCTGCAGAACACAGCCAGAGCAGTTACTGCTGCACTCACACCTGAAAACCAGACACAATCACACACAACCCTACTGTCCACTCTGAAAACCAGACACAATCACACACAACCCTACTGTCCACTCTGAAAACCAGACACAATCACACACAACCCTACTGTCCACTCTGAAAACCAGACACAATCACACACAACCCTACTGTCCACTCTGAAAACCAGACACAATCACACACAACCCTACTGTCCACTCTGAAAACCAGACACAATCACACACAACCCTACTGTCCACTCTGAAAACCAGACACAATCACACACAACCCTACTGTCCACTCTGAAAACCAGACACAATCACACACAACCCTACTGTCCACTCTGAAAACCAGACACAATCACACACAACCCTACTGTCCACTCTGAAAACCAAACACAATCACACACAACCCTACTGTCCACTCTGAAAACCAGACACAATCACACACAACCCTACTGACCACTCTGAAAACCAGACACAATCACACACAACCCTACTGTCCACTCTGAAAACCAGACACAATCACACACAACCCTACTGTCCACTCTGAAAACCAGACACAATCACACACAACCCTACTGACCACTCTGAAAACCAGACACAATCACACACAACCCTACTGTCCACTCTGAAAACCAGACACAATCACACACAACCCTACTGACCACTCTGAAAACCAGACACAATCACACACAACCCTACTGTCCACTCTGAAAACCAGACACAATCACACACAACCCTACTGTCCACTCTGAAAACCAGACACAATCACACACAACCCTACTGTCCACTCTGAAAACCAGACACAATCACACACAACCCTACTGTCCACTCTGAAAACCAGACACAATCACACACAACCCTACTGTCCACTCTGAAAACCAGACACAATCACACACAACCCTACTGTCCACTCTGAAAACCAGACACAATCACACACAACCCTACTGTCCACTCTGAAAACCAGACACAATCACACACAACCCTACTGTCCACTCTGAAAACCAGACACAATCACACACAACCCTACTGTCCACTCTGAAAACCAGACACAATCACACACAACCCTACTGTCCACTCTGAAAACCAGACACAATCACACACAACCCTACTGTCCACTCTGAAAACCAGACACAATCACACACAACCCTACTGTCCACTCTGAAAACCAGACACAATCACACACAACCCTACTGTCCACTCTGAAAACCAGACACAATCACACACAACCCTACTGACCACTCTGAAAACCAGACACAATCACACACAACCCTACTGTCCACTCTGAAAACCAGACACAATCACACACAACCCTACTGTCCACTCTGAAAACCAGACACAATCACACACAACCCTACTGTCCACTCTGAAAACCAGACACAATCACACACAACCCTACTGTCCACTCTGAAAACCAGACACAATCACACACAACCCTACTGTCCACTCTGAAAACCAGACACAATCACACACACACCCTACTGTCCACTCTGAAAACCAGACACAATCACACACAACCCTACTGTCCACTCTGAAAACCAGACACAATCACACACAACCCTACTGTCCACTCTGAAAACCAGACACAATCACACACAACCCTACTGTCCACTCTGAAAACCAGACACAATCACACACAACCCTACTGTCCACTCTGAAAACCAGACACAATCACACACAACCCTACTGTCCACTCTGAAAACCAGACACAATCACACAAGAATAAGAGAGCATTGCTGATATGGAAATAGAAAAAGCTCAGACTATTTAAACTCCATCTGAAATATATTTGTACAGCAGTGTACAGGGTATACAATGTGAAGTATATACGATAGTGTATAGAGTTTAGTGCGTAAACTAGTGTAGTGTACAGGGTAGTGCAAAGTGTTGAGTTTGTAGAGTACAGGGTCGGGTATAGTGTTTAGTGTGTAGGGCAGTGTGTAGTGTACAGTCTAACATATAGTGTTGAGTAAGGCAGTGTGTAGCATATGGGGCAGTTTATAGTGTCAAGTGTGTAAAGTTGTGTGTAGAGTACAGGTTAGTGTACAGTGTTTAGTGTGTAGGGTATATAATGTGCAGTGTATAGGGTAGTGTGCACTTTGTAAGGTAGTGTGTCGTATGCAGGTACGCACCCCCCGGTGAAGCAGCACAGGTAGATGGGCAGATAGAACACCACACAGGGCCCAAATGCCAGGAGGAGCAGAAGCACCCCCAAAACACCCCATCCCCACACCGTCACCGCGCCCTAAAACACACACATATACACAGTGATTAACGCGCACCCCCAACACACCCAAGTACATGGACACGCGGACACATAGGCGCACACATGCGCATACACACTCACGGACACATGCACACACTCACGGACACACGCACACACGCACGGACACACGCACACACGCACACACTCACGGACACACATGTACACACACGCATGCACAAACACAAACAAATACACACACACACTCAAGCACATACACACATATGCACACAGACAAAGACACACATATGCACATGTGGTATACTTGATAATCAAATACATATTATAATTTGCATTGTGAATAAATGGAATATACAGGTATACCGTTCTTATATTTTACAATTGGCACTGATTAACATGGTTGTATAATGTCTCTCAAACTACAGTACTCACTTAAGTAATAAATGTATAAAAATAACGCAGAGGTTGCCTGTTCGACTCAAAGCTGCTAACACCGCAGGAGTGGTCCTTAGTGACATAAAAAGGCTTGCTTCATAGCAGCTGTCTCTACGACGCAAATGAATAATTTGCAGAAATATGAGCGGTCTTGTCGCATTTCTTGTGGGCTGTTACGATCATAAACCTCATAAATGGTTATAATCCATTGTGGCTAATGGGGATTACAGCTAACATTGCACATTGCTTCGTAGTGCGTTACAAAAAAACCACGTGCGATCAGTCTGCGGTCTGGAGGAAACCGTCAAATTGCCGTTCGCGTTTACCAACTGTGTCAATACTTCTGATCCAATATAAATTTAACACAACCTGTAAATATCCTACATCTCTGATGCGATAAGCGAACTGCCTTAGCGGAGGCAAGGCGGTCCCATTGAGGGGTCTGCGGGGAACATCCGTTTGTTTGGCTGCTGTTTGTTTAGTATTCTGTGTGTCATATAGTTGAGAAGCGCGTCTTCACAGTCAGAGTACACAAAGATAGATGCTATGACCTCATCCTTAGCGTTCCCTAGCGATACACTTTATGACACACTGTATCGGTCCATATGTACATTGAGTATGTGGGGACTGTAAGCGCGTTTCAGCCAACAATTCAGTGAACTTCAACACTATGGATGAGACAACCTGGTAATCGTGTCCAGATCTATAACTCGCGATGAGGAACTTGGATCTGGAAACGCCATTGCCCCTGGGTAACTAGTAAGCAGGTAACTTTACATTAATTGACCATAACAAGCTGTACGTTTCTATGGAGTTAGAAGTGCACTAAATGCGCTCATTTGAAAAATGGCAAATAAATAAATAAATAAATAAATAAATAAAGATAAAACAAAACTAAAGAATAACGAACTACAGAAGGATTGTCGTATCTGGGTAACTGGTGAGTCGGCTGACAGTACTTTTAGCTAACCGGTTTTTGTGAATGAGGTCTGGCAGCTGCATCCCTCCCGGGTGAAAGGTATTCACACCACATGAACATATCACGGCACAGCCCCCATCCCCTGCTGAACCCCATAGAATCCAATCTCGCCCACGTCTCACCTGTTTCTCAATCAATCCAGAGATACGTCCGTTCATGATCAACACATTTTCAGACAGAGTCTAGGATAAGCGCGTTGTTGACACTGAAGACAACAAACTAAGTCGAAGGCATTAAGAGAGTAATCCCGGTCTGACTAAGCAATAAGCTTTTTTTATAACAGTGAGCTGTTCTACTGTAACCTAGCTTGGGTGCTAGGTAGCTAGCTACCCCAGCTAACACTGATGCATTCACACTGTGCCCACGGAAGGAAAACAAAAGTCATACGCATGCATGAAAGAAAAATTGACTTACCTCCGCTGTCATTTTTAAAGCTGTAGGGGCAGACGTCGCTTGCACTAACCCCACCACATTGTGCAAAATGCACAGTTATTTTCTTGTTGAAAACCAGGTATATTTCCAGGCTCTGCGCTCAATCCAGAGAATCGCCATATTGCGAGGTTTACGTACTGGTACCAAGCTCAATGCTTCATCCTGATTGGTCAGGCAATTGTGAATCGTCACCACTGCTATGAGTATGGGCGTGGTTCTTCAAACTCAACAGGCACGCAACGAGTTTGACTCTCATTGGCTCACGTTATGGCCTTCACATATACATACCAATAAGCGTCTAACGCGTTTAACACCCGCTGGAGAAAAACACCCCTTCTGATGTGCCTAACCCCTTGCTTTGGCTGAAAGTATTCTGGAGCGCAAGCAAATATCAAGTAAACGTCAGTATTTCTGTGCTGTCCATGTATACATTGTGATGTACATATCTTATTTTTATCAACTGTGACAATATGTTGAGGCACGTGATTGACATTGAAAGCTGCCTCACGGTGAAACCAAGCCGTTCGGATAGCTGCTCACATTCGCCCTGCGCGAGGGCGTTTCCTGCCAGCACGGCTCGTGCACACATTGCCCACTGTGTACCTGTGTAATGACAACCACGTGGCGCCAACGCACAAAGCCCCTGGCGAGTGATTGTCTTCGGAGGGAACCGGCAGTGGTCGCTGTCATCAGGACATTGTTTAGTACATTGCAGAACCGTAATCAAAGGCTTGAGCGGCAAGCACTGTCAGTACACAATATGTGTTACACTTGGTACAATAATCATTGGGGTTTATGGTAATATCTGTTTTCATAGTATTCTCCATTTAAGTGACACAGATTACACGAATGTTTCTTTGCCTGATGTTCTGCAGTACGCCATGCTCAACAGCTTACCACAGTTCAGCACCACATCCAGCAAATACAGGAGCATATCCTCAGGCTGCCGGCTGTCTGTTTGCTACAACATCAAAACACTGATACAACATGTCTCTCTCTCTCTCTCTCTCTCTCTCTCTCTCTCATACACACACAAACACACACACACACACACACACACACACACACACACACACACACACACACAAATGCACAAACATGAATGCCTGCATGCACACACACACACACACACACACACACACACACACACACACACACACACACACACACACACACACACACACACACACATATGCATACACACACGTATGCATGCACACATTACTCCTTCATTTCTCACCATCCCGCATCTCTGCGTATATCCTCAGGGGGGCGTTGTTTCGCTGCCAGCCACACAGTTGGATCTCAAAACCTCAGAGAGAGTGTTCAGTGACATATATGAAGGGTGGAAAAACACAGAGAGGGAGAGAAAGGGATGGGCAGAAGAGGAGAGAGGGGAACAGAGAGGTGGAGAGAGACATGGGGACCTCTCTGTAGTGGTAAATCACTCACTGGTAATGAGATTCATACTGATTTACAGTTACA